>JAZKLR010000438.1:600000-1160857 GCA_037103525.1 Ganaspis brasiliensis
ATGTTTTGTAGTTTTCTTGCGCTGACGAAACTAAATTCCACCATTCTTTCGCAAATCCATCTAAACACGTTAAAATAATAAACTTAAAATCATCTTCCCACGCGTCGTTAATTTCCAAATAGTTTTCTAAATCCTTTAAAAAAATCATAGGACGCTCTCTTCCTGTAAATTTTGGAGCTGGTAAATTTTTAATCCACGTTGATTTATCAACACTTCCCGAATTTATTTTAATTTTATTAATTTTAGTTTCAATTTGATTTTGTTTTTCTTCTATTTTATTTATTTTTGTTTCATTTTGCAATATAGATATCGCATTTTCTTGACCAATTAAATAATTATTTGAAATATCCGTTTTAAATGAATCAACTTTATCCTCAACTACTACTAATTTATTTTCTAATTCTTTACTTTTATTTTCACATTCCCTTTTTCTATTCGCTAATTTAGAATCCATTTCATTTTTATATTTTAATTTTATATCTTTTACTAATTTAGTCATATTAATCATTCTTTCCCTCATCCTTTGTTGTTCTTCTTCAGTTTTTTTACTACTTATTCTAAAATTTATTTTAACCCTCTGAATTTTAGTTTTTAAATTTTCTACATCATTTGTTATTCCTGACAACATATTGTTAAACTCTCTTTCACACTCCTCAGATTCATCATGATCATTTCCCGAATTTATGTTTTCGTTTTTCTTTTCCTTATCCTCCTCACTATCACTAATTATACTATCCCTATCCTCTTCATTTGTTTCTTTTTTATCATCTTTATTTTTAAAAAACGGATCTCCAAAAATAAATTCATTATTTTTATCCCCATTAGGATTATTAGTATTTTGATCTGCCATTTTTTTATTTTTAATTTATTAATAATTTGATTATTTATTTATAAATTATTTTATTTATTTCTATTAATTTTATATTTAAAATATTCCATTTATTTATTATTTCTTAATCTATTCAAAATTAATACAATTCAAAAATAAAATCATCTATTTCCTTTCTTCCTTTTCTATTTTGTTTTGATTCTATAAAGCTAAAGTCTCATCAGAAAGTAAATACACTCACCGAAATAGAATAGAAACGAACTTGTTTTCTTTTTGGATTTTACGTTAAATTTTATTCTACGTTTAATATCTAATTATTATTCTTAAAAAAATTTTAATGATTATCTTTTTAAAATTGTATTCATTCTAATCACCAGGGGTACCAGTTGAAGCATACTTCCTATCTCTGTTCCTTCCGGGGATTCACAATATTTAATATTATCTAAGAAAGTGATTCATATGCTTACTATTATCGCAAGAATTTAGAGAGAGATAGAAAGTAGTCCAAATTATGGGCATTTAAACCCATAAATCTCAAATTTAAAGGGAAAATATTTGTATGTATGCCACCTGTTGTCATTATCTATCTTTTGAAATATTATTCATACAGAATTTAAATTGACTTTTAATTATTATCTTTATAATTTCTATTCTATTTCTGATCGACTTTTAAATTAAATTTAAATCAAATATTATTTTGTTAATATTAATAATCTCAGTTGTAATACTTGTTAAATAATATAACAAGCATTAGGGAGATCATCATTGATTTTATAATATTAACAAAAATAAAAAAAATACAAAAATAAAATAAAATTAATATTAAAACAGTTAAACTTTTATCTAGCATTACAATTAAATCAAAATCAATATAAATTTTTTTCTGATGAAACTTCCACTTTAAAATTTAAAAGTAAACAAAAATAAAGTTCTTTGACCTACTTGATTCGATCTATTTCTCTAATTTCCTTGAATATATCCTCTTTAAGCTTTCTTGTTCGATTTATGAAATTTGATTTATCTATTAAATAAAAATTAACAAAATTTAATATAAATTTCCATTAAAAATTCAATAACTATTCAATCTCAAATTCACATCTTTACTCTACCATCAATTCTCTCTTTCAATCTTCTTTCTTTATTTATATTTTCAAATAAACAAATAAAATAAATATTTTATTCTTTTAAGGATGATTCTCCTTTCTACAAACTCATGAATAAGTCGTGATGATGCTACAATGCACCACAACTTAACAAGTTTTGTAGAAAGTAGTGTAAACCAAGCGAGGAATTTAAACAATATTAACCAGTCAATTGTTGGTTGTACTATGTACTCCAACAAAAGATCGATTAACTTTCGTTATTAAATAATTGCTGAATCGCAATTATTTAATAATTATTGCTCAAAAGCTTCACCCAACAAACACAGAAAGTATTTTGAGCAATAATTTGGAAAAACTCTGTTTCCAAATTATTATTCGCAATATTAAATTATTTAAATAAATATTGAGGTTGTACTATGTACTCCTCAATAAATAAATTAAATAATTAAATTTTATGACACTTTGTATCTCTTTATATTCTTGTACTTTTTAATTATAATTAATAAAATTGTATTATTAATAACAAATTCAATAAAATAAATATTTCATTGAATTCATCAATCAACACAATCTTAATTAAAATATTATGACGCTAAGTACGTATATCTTACCAATTTAGTTGATGAAAATCAAGAGGACGAGTCCATGCAAATGAGCTCCTTATATACCCTTGATTTACCCCCAAAAACGTCCAGAAAGTTCGATAACCGCTACAACTGTCAAAATTTTCAATTTCCGCGGTTTTTCTATTTTAATTTTCACGCTTATAAAGATTGATAATTTAACTTTTCTTTCTTGTGAAATATTCTAAATTTTCTACTCTATATTTTATCATAAATTTATTTGTTATAAATTGATTATTTCTTATAAAAAACTCTATTTGAACTTTGAAAATTGATTTATTATTAATCATCTAATAATTAATCTAATCGTACTTTCTTTATTTTCCTTAACTTTACCTATATTTAATTATTTTTATTTCGTATTTTCAATTTTCCCATTATTATTATTAATTTTAACTAAATTATTCAATTTTGTAAGTTTTTAAACTATTATTTAAATATTAAACAATATTTTATCAATTCAACTATTCACTTTTGTGAACATTCTTATAAACTAATTTTAACAACTAATATTTATTTATAATTGTTTATAATTATTGCAAAATTTTCACTTTTTCCTGTTAATTCTAATATATCAATAATTATCAATGAATTTTGCTTATTTTCTACTTAAATTATTTTTTTATTCCTTATTTTACTATTTTACAATTAACTATTTCTCAGATTTTCAATATTCAGTTGTTTATTCTACAAAATTCAACTTTTAACTTTATATTTCGATTTTTATTTAGAAATACTAAATCTTCTATCAATATATGTTCTTAACTTTATTTCTTATTTAATTTCTTATAATTATTTATAATAATAATCTAATAAATTTTATTTTCAAAATTAATTATTTTAACTGAATTTTTGAAAATCTAAGTAGCAATTCTTCATTTCAATTTTCCTTTCGATTTTTATAGGCTGTGCAACCACACGCCCAAGCCACCGGACCACCAACCCAAACGTCCAGAGCTCGATCCCAATCGATCCCAATATTTTTTTATATTTAAATTTTCTATTCAATTTATAATTTTATTTTTATTACTATTAAATGTTTTAATTTTCGACAAATATATTGAAATGGTTTTTTTAACCATGAAATACCATTTCACTAGCACTGTGAGTTAATATTAGTTTAGATATAAGTGCTTTTAGTGAAAGAAAAGATGCCAAAGAAAGATATTATTTCTAAAAAAAAGTGGTCAATTAAAAAGAGAGCATCAAAAAAAACTTCAAGAAATTGAAGAAAAAAGCAAAAAACCGAAGAAGCATGAAAAGAAAAGAGAAGGAGAAAATCCAGCAAAAAATTAAAGATCTCCAAAAAAGAAAAACACGAAACATTAATTTAATAATATATTAAAAGGTTTAATCTTATTCTTTTAATTTATTAATTTAATACGTATATTAATATATATTTGATTTAAACTTTCCTCAAACAGAACCTATTTGTTCTTTTTTGTGATTCTACATAGTGATTTTAAACTTGATTCTACATTATTCTATTTTAATATAAAATTAGTTTAGAGAAATATAAATTTTGATAAATAAATAATAAAAACTATTGATTTATAAAAATATTTTTTTCCCGTATAATTTGCATTAATTAATAGCGAAAATCAAAATTTTTAAGTCATTTCTATAAGGTGAAATTTATTCGTAGTATTGCCATCGTAGTAACACAAACACTCGTAGTAATACACGTGTCGTAATGCAAACCATCTCGTAGTAATAAAAACATTGTATTTATTTTTTAAATTGCCTTTTTTAAACATTAATAGACATTTACCAATGATATACATCGGGTTTTTCAATGTTAAGAATGCTCAAATATTTATTATAAAAAATTCAAGGATGAATTTTTAGTTTAAACTATTAAAACGTAGGTTTAAAAACGACGATTTTGAAAATTCGTAGTAGATGGTACATTTACCCTACTTTTCGACCATTTAAGAACAAAAATATTTTTTTATTTTCTGAAAAATCGATTTTTTTTAAATCTGTAGGATAAATTGTAGAGAAAAATTAAAAACAGCAGCAATAACAATTGTTGATGAGAAATACTAAAAAATGCGGAAGAGATTTAATTAAACATTTATCCCTTTTTAAGACCAAATATTTTAAACTCTACAAATTTTTTTTTTATTTTTATCTCATACATTTGGGTTTAAACCCATACTACAAAAATATGGTCTCCTGTAAAAATCGTAAATTTCGACTGTTAAAATTTTACCAATCCCTACCCTTAAGTTTTAAAAATTTTAATTCTTAAATTATGATGAAAAGTTGGGTATAATATTTTATATATTAAAAATTATGAGAGTCGGAACACACTTTTGATCAGTGTTAAGGTTTAGTGTATCCAATAAACTAGATTTGATTTAAATTGTTTTAAACAGTATAACATGTAACATAAAAATATGGAACATGCAGTTTTTTAAACTATAAAGTATGAAAACAGAATATTTTTCCATTTAACAAAGTAAATAAAAAAGTGCTAGATAAGAAAAGAAAGTGTTAAATGAGAAAGAAAATATCCATAATAATCTAAGTTACAATTGTAGGGTTTAAATTGTACATTGCAATGCAGACACAAACTATTTTGTCAAATTGACTTTTTTTACGCTGCACATTTGCAAGCAAAGAAATTGGTAAAATTCCAGATAAAATAGTGTACTTCTGCCTTAAGGAACCGATAACACGTTTCACGTGAATTCTTACATGAGCGATTAAACGTGTTTCTTCTAATTCCATTGGATCTAATTGTGAGTTTTCTGTAATTAAAAATTGACGTAAAAAACATAATTTATATTTTTCAGAGCTGATAAAAATCATAATTGTTTTAAAAATTCAAAACATCCGATTTTTTGTATTTCAATTAAAAGTTGATTTTTTTCAATACAAAAAATTAGTATTGGAGACTGGGGCTCAACCCGACAGATTTGGTCTTTTGCAAGAAAAAACATATAAATGGGTGATTCTCCACGAAACCGACAATTTGGTTACTGTTATTTTAGAAATGTTATTTTCTAATTAAAATAAAAATCGTAATATAACTTTCAAGTATGATAGTCAAGAATGAAATATCTGTGATGGGCCGGACAAATTGTTTATAATTATTGTATTTTTTAAACAAATTAGCTGTTACTGCATAAGCGGTTGTAGTTGTACTATAATCGGTTGCAGTATAACAAAATCGATAGTTGTATTTACAGGAAAGTGAAATAAAAATTATTAGCATTTTAACTTTCAGATTTTATATTTGTTAAATAATATTTGTTTAAACAAATTATAAAAAAGTCACATTTAATTAAAAGTATGGATGCAAATCGATTCTATAAGAAAAATTAGAATGATTTTGTTCTGATCATATTTTATTTTAAGCTATAATTTGTTAATAAAATCGCTATAAACAAATAAAGTAATCCATGGTGATAATTTATGCGGTAATTTATGAAAATATTAGGTAATTTATAATAATAATGCAAACGAAATTCAGGATTTGAAAAACTGTGTCATGAAATGTATGTAGTAATTTATGTAAATTTATGGAAATTTATAGGGTAAATTTTGGAAATTGATGTGGTAATTTATGGAAATTTATGGGAATATATGTTGTAATTTTATAAATTATTTTAAAAACATTTATTGTAATTTATTAACACATAATTTAAAATTTGCAAATCAGTTACCAACAATTTATACAAATTTATACGGTAATTTATGAAAATTTATAAAGTAATTATTAATAAACTTATTAAAATTATGACAGGCTAAGTAAATTTTATTTGTTTAATTTTATTTGGACACAATCACTAAAATTGTACTAATTGTTGTACACTTGGTGGAATCACAAATTCAGTGAAAGACAGCCAAAAGGCTTCACCATGATGCAAAAGGCTTCACCATGACGCTGAGGCTTTACCATGACGCTTAATGAATACTGTTTTTTTAAACAAATTATTAGCAATTTTTAATCGGTTTTGCATTCCTGCCATTTAAATTCACTGAAATAATACAACCATAAATCATTTAATGAAAAAAAAAATTTTCTTTTTGATTTATTGCGAAATATGTAAAGGCTTCACCATGACGATTCAGTGATCCCCTACACAAATTTGGCGCTTCAAACGTAAAAAAACAAAAAATCAATTATAAAATTTGTTTCTGTCGTAGTGAATCTCTTGAGGGAAGTCAATTGTTGTTTGTACTAAAGTATAACTACATTTTGATTTGATTTTTATGAAATATTTCAATTTTTTAAAAAGGCTTCACCATGACGCACAAAACTGGGGACAAGATATAACATCTAAAAAGAAATAAAAAAAAAAAATTTACAACCAATTTTTTTTCTAAATTCTACACCCTTAGACAATAAAAAAATGTTACAATTAATTAGTTTTATTATTAAAGTTAACTAAAAATATTTATTTTTGTTTCGAAACTGACCCTGGGGACAGGCTTCACCATGTCGATTTGGCTCTTAAATTTGAATTTAACAAAAAATATTTAATCTTATAAATTAAAGTGGCTACAAGCTTTTGTTTGTGATTACTAGAGCTACTTTTTCACGTTGAGTTCATTACCATATGTGCAATATGTTTCTTAAAAAGCACAAGGGACATGGAATTGTCGGTTTCGTGGAGAATCACCCAAATACATATTTTTGCCAAAGTGTGATATATCATTTTAAATCTTGTTCCTTCAACTAAAAATTACAGTTGTGCTAGTTAAAAAATAATAAATAGTTTGGTCGGTAAGTCGTTTTGAATATGACCACTTCAAAAACGAAAATGCCAAAAATAGTGGGGTTAAACCGGACATCCTATGTTGCTAAGTTGGACACTTCAAATTTAGCCAAGATTGAACCACAAATATTCCTTTTTTCAATTTAAAAACTCAATAAGAGTCTTTACTGATATATATTTAACTCATTCAGTACAAAATATATTATTCTCTTATACATATTGTTGAAATTAATGACTGATATTAACTGTATGAAAAATGTCATTAACAAAAAATGTCAAAAAAGGCTAATCCTTGTTTTTCGACTTAGTATTTGAATCGCTGCATCACTTTTTTCAAGACATTATATTGTTAGTGTTTCACAGAAAATCACTGTGAATTTTAGGTCAGCATTTAATACAGCAATTTTGATTCGTCCGGTTCTGACACACCCGGTCATCTCATCATAAAGGCGCAACATTTGTGTTCTTTTCAAAATATTTGAGAAAACGTTTTTTTAACTAAATTCTATATATACCTTAAGTTATAAAAGACAGTTAGCAGATAATAAATATTGCTGACGGTGCCGATTTTTTGAAGACCCAAAATCATACGTTATTGATAGCCGCTAATTAGAATCCCGTTCAGATATTAAAATATTTATATTTTTGGCGAATAAATAAATAGTCTATCATCTTCATAAGAAACACCGATTTAATTCACATTAAAAATTTGAAATACTGGATACAAGTTTTGTTTGAAATATAATTTGACCATGTTGTCCGTTCAGAGATCTAAATTAGAATCTGCCCCTTTCTTCGGGTATACAAGAAGGGAAGGTTCTCGCAAATGACGTAGATTTTCAAAAACGTAGAAGGGATGACATATATGGAAGGGATAAACATAAAAATGGAGACCGGTTGCAGAGATAATAAAGTTGAGATTTACAATTGATTAATTTACTTAGGGAAGTAAGCTAATTTCGTTTCCTTGAAAGAAGGCGCAAAGATCCCCAGGTTGGGGATTAAGTTGGTTTTAAGTGGGTCCTTTGAAATTTCCAAAATCATAAAGATATAAACCAGACGATCGAGAACAGATTTCAAGGTGAAAAGGAAGACGAGATCCTCATAAAACAGTTTACAAAATATCTAGAAATCACCTTCGAAAAATAAATTATAAAAACCATTTAAAGTTTACAAATCAGAATGTTGACTCTCAACAAATATACTTTATTTACAGTGTCATAAACCCAAAAAGTATGAAAAAAAATTTAACTTTTAACGAAAAAACACGATTTTTTTGTACTTAGACGACTACTACTTCTATTAAAGTAATGAAATGTCATTAAAACCTAATGACGTATATACTTCACATATAAACACGTTAACAGATTTAGAGATATTTGACTTGTCCGGTTTAGTCCCATTTCCGGTATAGCCCCAGTCTCCTCTACATAAAATTTCCAAATGTTTATTTCTAAGTACTTTGTTTTTTACAAAAAGAACCATAAATAAAAAATAGTAAAAAATGGAAAAATTATTTAATTTAAATCAAACAAATTTGAATAAATAAGAAAATCCAAAAAAAAATTCTTTAAATTCTTTTGAACGCAAAATTAAGAAATCAGGTAACTGCCATACTCGCGAGATCAATTCTCACTTTGCCAGAAAAAAACTATACGCGTGTATTAGGCGTGAATTGGACACCAAAAGAAGGCAGCTTCTTATTTAAAGCCGAATTTACTAAACTGGACAAAAATATATTGGCAGGTGCTAAAGCACCAACAAAACGCGATGTGTTAAAATTATTGATGTCAGTGTTCGACCCTTTGGGCCTTTTGTCAGTTTGAGCCATTAAAGAAAAAATACTGATGCAAATTATTTGGAAACAGGGACCAGAATATGACTAAAGGACTCAGAGGAACATGCAGAGGGATGGAAGACATGTTTAAACGACTTTCAATACATACAAACCTTGCGGATTTCACGTTATTATTCAACTGACACATGCAAAACGCCGAACATTCAGCTGCACATTGTTTGCCATGCAAAGGAGAGAACGATATACAAATATCATAAGTGATGGCTAAGACACGAGTAGCACCAATCAAGCTTCTATCCGTCCTAAGACTAGAATTACAAAGTGCAGTAATGGCAACCAGACTTGCAGCCTTTGTCAAACAACAACTCAAGTTAGAAATAAAGTAAACAGTGTAATGGTCCCAAATGACGTTAAGTTGGATTAAATTAGACGCTCGAAAGTAACAACCTTTCACAGCACATCTAATAGCAGAAATTTTGGACTCGACATCGCCAGCAGAGTGGAAATAGGTCCCGACACGAGAAAATGTTGCAGAAGAGGCAACGAGGAACTAACATTAACTAAGACTAACAAAAAAAATTAGCGGGTTAAGAGCACCGGACTATCTTTGACAAAATGGGGACAGTTTGACACAGCAAGTAACCATAGCCATCAAATTAGAGACAACGGAAATAAAAAAGAATTTTATCTGTTAACCATCACAGAGCACAAACTATTGGATAACAAAAAATTCTCTTCATGGCAAACAATGGAGCGTGTCATAGCATGGGTACTGCGTTTCGTAGGTAAGTGAAAAAAATGAACCGGATGAAGAACGTGAGAGGAAATGAGAAATGAGAAGAGTAGTAGTTTTGTTACTAAAACTATCTCATAGAAAATCCTTTTCTAAAGACTAACAACGATTAAAAAGAGGCCAAAGCGTTTCGGCAATCTCAAAACTACTAACACCTTTAACGATTATGGAAGACGATTTAATTAAAATGAATGGTCGAGCTGCCCAACAAGTCAAGACTGGTTAAAAAAAACTATCATTTTGGATGGGAAGAACAAAATAGTAAAATTGTTAACTCGTTGATTGACGAGCAGGACACCATGGAAGAGAGCAAGAAGTTAACGATTAACAAGAGAAATTCTGGATAACCAACTTTAGAGCAGCGGTTCAAAGAGCCTAGAACAAATGCCTAGAATGCAAACACCAGAGTTCAACACCGAATGTGTTACGGATGGCACCTCTACCGGTAGCAAGAACTCAAGACAGCCTACCAGCATTTACAGACACCGGAATTGAATATTTCGGCCGATGTCGCAGGGTAAAAAGATATGCAGTCCTTCTCACATGTTTGACAGTATGTGCGGTGCATAGAGGTATTGCTGCATCACTAACTTCAGACTCTATAATAATGGCCTTTCGTCGTGTAATAGTTAGACGTGGTATGCCTAAACGTATTTTTTGTGATAATGGAACCAATTTACGGGTGGTCCACACATGGGAAAATGCAGGGAAAGATTATTCAGCTGCGTGAAAAGAGCGCTAAAAACAACTTTGAACAAGCAATAACCAAAAGAAGAGGTGATGCAAAAATTCCTGGCCGAGGATGAATACTCTGTGAATAGCCTTACATGTGTGTCAGGCAACCCAAATGATGCAAGAAGTTTGACACCCAACGACTTTCTGACAATATCCCCAAATAACACGCTTACAACGCACGGTGCATCAGAGGGACGCATAAATTTATACCGATTGACATTTGATCGACTGGGCATTTGGACGAAGGGCGTTTGGACGAATTGACATTTGGACAAATAGACATTTGGACGAATCGACATTTTGACGAAAGGACATTTGGACGAATCGACATTTTGACGAAAGGACATTTTGACGAAAGGACATTTGGACGAATCGACATTTAGACGAAAGGACATTTGGACGAATAGACATTTGGACGAAATGACATTTAGACGAATCGACATTTTGACGAAAGGACATTTAGACGAATCGACATTTTGACGAAAGGACATTTGGACGAATCGACATTTAGACGAAAGGACATTTGGACGAATCGACATTTTGATGAAAGGACATTTGGACAAATCGACATTTTGACGAAACGACATTTGGACGAAAAGACATTTGGACGAATCGACATTTTGACGAAAGGACATTTGGACGAATCGACATTTTGACGAAAAGACATTTGGACGAATCGACATTTTGACGAAAGGACATTTGGACGAATCGACATTTTGACGAAAAGACATTTGGACGAATAGACATTTGGACGAAATGACATTTGGACGAATCGACATTTTGACGAAAGGACATTTGGACGAATCGACATATAGACGAAAGGACATTTGGACGAATCGACATTTTGGCAAAACGACATTTGGACGAATCGACATTTTGAAGAAAGGACATTTGGACGAATCGACATTTAATCGAAACGACACTTGGACGAATCTTTTTTGGCATATAAGTTTACTCTCTATGTTGTACTTGTTCATGGTTTCCAATTATCAAATATTCCAAGTGTTGATAGGGTTCAGTGTTTATCCGAGAGATGGAGCTAGAAGTATTAAAATTTAGTTAATCTGTTGGTAAATTACCTAAAAATTATCAAAAAATATAAAAATTTCATTTTATACACAATTTTAATACTTCTAGCTCCATCTCTCGGAAGCAAACTGAACCCCGTCAAAACTTGGAATAATTAATAATTTAAAAACCATGAACACGTACAACATAGAGAGTAAACTTATATTTCAAAAAAGATTCGTCCAAGTGTCGTTTCGTCAAAATGTCGTTTCGATTAAATGTCGATTCGTCCAAATGTCCTTTCTTCAAAATGTCTATTCGTCCAAATGTCGTTTCGTCAAAATGTCAATTCGTCCAAATGTCCTTTCGTCTAAATGTCGATTCGTCCAAATGTCCTTTCGTCAAAATGTCGATTCGTCCAAATGTCGTTTCGTCCAAATGTCTATTCGTCCAAATGTCTATTCGTCCAAATGTCCTTTCGTCAAAATGTCGATTCGTCCAAATGTCTTTTCGTGAAAATGTCGATTCGTCCAAATGTCTTTTCGTCAAAATGTCGATTCGTCCAAATGTCCTTTCGTCAAAATGTCGATTCGTCCAAATGTCCTTTCTTCTAAATGTCGATTCGTCCAAATGTCCTTTCGTCAAAATGTCGATTCGTCCAAATGTCATTTCGTCAAAATGTCGATTCGTCCAAATTTCCTTTCG
Source organism: Ganaspis brasiliensis (assembly GCA_037103525.1). Classification (NCBI taxonomy): domain Eukaryota; kingdom Metazoa; phylum Arthropoda; class Insecta; order Hymenoptera; family Figitidae; genus Ganaspis; species Ganaspis brasiliensis. The sequence goes on from JAZKLR010000438.1 coordinate 612,325, forward strand.
TCCAAATGTCGATTCGTCCAAATGTCCATTCGTCAAAATGTCGATTCGTCCAAATGTCATTTCGTCCAAATGTCTATTCGTCCAAATGTCCTTTCGTCAAAATGTCGATTCGTCCAAATGTTCTTTCGTCCAAATGTCGATTCGTCCAAATGTCCTTTCGTCAAAATGTCCTTTCGTCAAAATGTCGATTCGTCCAAATGTCCTTTCGTCAAAATGTCGATTCGTCCAAATGTCCTTTCGTCAAAATGTCGATTCGTCCAAATGTCATTTCGTCCAAATGTCAATTTATCCAAACGCCCTTCGTCCAAATGTCCAGTCGATCAAATGTCAATCGGTATAAATTTATGCGTCCTGCATCAGAATCGTTCACAGATGCTGACTTTCTACGCAGACAGTATCGATTTGTACAAAACCTAGCAAACATTTCTGGGAAAGATGGATTAAACAATATTTACCATCAATAACTCGACGAACCAAATGACACCAAGAACAGAGAGAGCGGAAAGTAGATGATCTGGCGATCATCTGAGACTAGAACGCACCTGAACAAGTGGAAACAAAGACAGGTGAATGAGGACAGTGCACTCAGCAAAGGACGGCCGCATACGAGTGGCCGACGTAAGGACAACTACTGGAACCTACCGTCTCCCAGTATCAAAGCTATGCGTCTTTGAAATGCAACAATGTATATCTATCATGTCGATATACAGGAGGGGGAATGTGACGACGCATTATTATTAAAAGTATTTGTAGATTCAACAATTTATAACAAATTTAAACCTGACAAATAATGAAAATTTTGACTACATACTGTACGGAGAAGTATGCGGAAGGTAAAGTTCTTACTCTGCAAAAGGGTATAGATCAGTAGCTGTTTGGACAGTGACTTGTCAAGCCGTGTCGAATTTGACAAAGTCTCACTTAGATACGGTTGTCGCGACGCTTTTTGTAAATTCAAATTAGCAGTTATATTGAAATTTATATACTGTAACTTTGAAATTGGTATCATTCTTCTTAAAAATAGTGTAAAATTAATGAGTAAATAAATAATGTGTTAAATATGTTTTTTTATGCATACTCTATCTGTATTCCTTCACTTTTAAGTAAATTAATTACCATCTTAATTGGAAAGTATAGGAAATCCTACTGTTCCAATATAATTAAATTCATATTTAAGAAGGAGAAATTTTATGATTGTCTAAAATGAAGACAATTCAAATTCGAATCAGAATATAAAAACAGCCTGATAGATCCTCTTAAAATGCATTTTGTTCTTTTAGGCACAGAATTAATAAATTGAATATGTGTCGATTCACGGTGAGAGAGACCCTAGCTGCAAATGGAATATTATACAGGAGAAGACATTCAAATCTTAAAATATATTTTTTGCATCTGTGACCCCTTTGACCGTAAATCAACACATATATAAACAAATGTTCCATTTTACTTGGAAAATAGATTAAAAACACATTAGAATGTAAAAAATAATAGTTATTATTTAATGTATCATCATTCCAAATTTTCTTGTACATAAACTTGTTATTAAACTACTACTAAAATACAAAAAACAAAAAAAGAGAAATTATAAACATTCTTCAAAGGCTAAAACTCGTAGATCCTTATTGACTTAATCGATTAGGCTTTTACATCAATACCTTTGTGCTGTGCAATTCTCTTCTTCAAGTATGCTTTTGGACAAATAAAATACCTTTGTCAGCGAACGATGTAACAATAATATATTTGAAACAAGTATGCTAATCCTCTTAGATGTGTATAGTGTCAAAGAAAAAAGAATCAGAAGATGCACGGTTCCTATATTACTATTTTATGTGTCTTCATATTTTCGTATTTTCTGCTTTCTCTCTATATAACGCAAAATTAGACCCTCAAATCATACAAATATTAATTTAAAAAAATGTATTGCTTAAAAAGCATGGGATGTTTGCTTAACCCTTAGATTACTGACTACAAAAGCGTAACTTTACGTGAGGAAAGTACCCTAAGGGCTAAAAACACATTCTTGAAGTCTTTTTCTGGTACTTTTACTATCTTTATTCAGTGTACACTTCCATTAATTTTATTATTGATACGGATAGTATTTTTATATCTTTAATCTAAATAAATGTATTTTCTATTGATAGACAAAACCGAATTGACATGTATATCTGAGGAAGGAATAGCTGATATAGACCTGCCAGACAATATTTTTGATGATTTGGATTATATTGGTGATTGCATAACATCTTGTAACAAGGTTGAGAATTATTTAATGCTTTCGGAGTACGAAAATAATTTGATAGCTGAAATGCCTATTATTATGGACAGTAAAGGACGCCGCTGGTCTCTCGCTAAATCTAAAAGTCCAATATATAAAAGTGAAAGCAGCAGCCAACTTAGTCGTATGCCATCAGAGGAAGAGGAAACGAAACCAAAATGGTGTCTTATTTCAACGTCACCTGCAAGCAAAGGAATTACAGTTATAGATAAATCTGTCACTTAAAACAAAAAGTTAACTGATGTTTTATTAGAAGTGTTTCTTTAACAAAATTTGAATCTAAAACTAAATGTAATCATTTTTTTCATTTTCACTTGTGACATTACAGAGAACATGATTGATACTTTTCTGGTATTATTCTTTCTGACTATAACAAGCTCTATTTGAGTATTTTTTCAAAACCTGTTATTTTAATATCTTAGATTTAGACCTAACACAAATGAAAAGAATATTTCTTAGACTTTCATAAGATGTGCAAATTTTAGTATTGAACTTGTTATTTTAATTAGACGAAGAATTAGATCCACTTTATTAGGCGATCAATTTTTTGTATAAACTAAAGAAACGAGCTTTATGTGTTTTATCTTTGTTCACAAGAACAGGATTTGTGAAATAATTAATATAGTAAATATCAATGAAAGTTACATATTTGAACATTCTGAGAAATTTTCATCATTTAGGTATAAAGTAATAGGTACAATTATATAGGAGTTGACATTCAATACGAGATGCGTATGTGAGTTTTATAAATAGTTCAAACTGACTCAGTATATTGATTAAAAATGCTTCAAATCTGAAACTAATTTTCTTAACGTCAAAACAGGCGTTGTAAAAATGTGTATCCATTTTAGAAAGAAATTAATAAATCATTGTTCTTCTTTGCTAAATATCGCTAAATTGTCAAGGAAAAAATTCAAATTTTTACGGAAATAATTTTATACCCTTATATTAGAGCTCCGTCTATGTAATATGCAATGCTTAAACTTAGTAGAGTAATTAAGTTAGATGCGTTAGCAATTAAAAAAATGTAGAGAATATGATTTGGTTAAAAAATCATGACAGGGAAAATTTAGAGGTCACTCAAAGCTCATAAAGTTTTTTTTACAATTTTTTGATAAATTTTCAATAAATAACATAAACATACATTTGTAAAAATGGTTTATGTAATTAACAATTTGTTTAAACAAATTATTACAGTTTATTTATAAGTATTTATCAAATTAAGCTACAAAGTTACGACTTTTTCTCAATCTTGCAACTTTTCAAGCTAAATTATACAAACTACTTAAAACAAACTGAATATAACAATTGTACCAATTGTATAAAGAATTTAGTATTGCTCAATTTCAACTTTTTATCAAATTATAAGCTATTCTTAGAGCACAGGCTATCGCGAAATATCTCGAAAATATCTTGCAATGTTCATAGGATGTTCTTCGGATATCTATGTGACGATTTCGGGATATCTGAAGAAGCGTCTGTTTGGATATCCCAGAAACATCCTAAGGATATTGTCGGATATCTATAAGACTCACTTGGAATATCCCAGGAATGAATGATAAATATCTCACAGATATCCCAGGAATATCCAAAAATACCTCTAAAATATCTCAAGAATATCCACTTTAAATTTCTGGGATGTAACATTAATGTCCTTAAGATATTTCATAGCTATCATTTGGATATCTACCAGGTAAAAAGGGGTAGATTAAAATCGATTTAAATGATTACAAATATTTCCCAAAGACAATTATGCCTTTGTTACTTTTTCTTTTGAAAAATTATTTCAAACTAATATTTCAAAGCCATTATTTCAAAAGCAAAATTATTTTTATTTTTCTTCCAATTATTTTAATGATAAAACAAATTGGATTCAAATAAAAGATAGTAGCAAACGTTGCTGGTCAACATAAGTAAATTGACTGCAGTTTGTTGACAGTTAGTTTTTTATTAACCTTTTGATGAACTTATTGTGGGAAAATTTTTTATATTTAAAATCTACTTTATATTCCTCTGCTTTATCCCGTTGTTAAAGGTAAGAAATCACGTTCATGTGCAAGGGATATCTAAATAAATTGAAAGAATATTCAATACACATCTTAGAGATATCCAAGGCGGCATTGTAGGGACGTTCCAGACAGCGGCGCTTTTGATATCTCTAAGATGTTCAATGTCCACACATATCTTTGGATATGTGTGGGATGTTTTTAGGACTTTGCATGGATATCCCATTAATATTTTTTTGTTGTGAGATGTGAGAGTATAGAATTCCAACCTTTTCTCAATTTTGTAACTTTTCAAGCTGACTAATACCAAATACCAACAACAAAATAGAAATAACAATTCTACCAATTGCTCAAACAAATTATTATTGTTTAAGTGAAAAAATAGGTTTTAGGCCATTTATTCCACATATGGAATACACTATGAACATATGTTATACACTATTGTCGATAATTGTCTGTCCGATCAATAAAAGTAATTTCAAAAACACAGCTCAATTCAAATTAGGATATCTTGGTCAAAAAATTAAACTGGGACATGGGATTAAAATATTTGGAAATCTTAAAAAAATGGTACGTCAAAGGGTTTACTGATACATTATTTTTGACTTATCAAAGTGATTATATTATTTGATGAGTTTGGACAAAAATTACTAAATTTTTCGAATATTGTTCCTTATGTTTATCTTGTTGCCTGATCTACAAAAATTGTACAAAAAATTTGAAGCGATTCCCTAGTTTTTTTGCTGAATTGTAAGCTTTAATTTAAGGTTAAGAAAACATAAAAATATTAAGTGATTCTCGAAATATGTTACGAAACGTTTAAGAAGGTTTTTCGGAAAAACAATAATTTTCATGTAGAAACCACGGTTTTAGCTGACTTTAAAGGGAAATATTTTCCAATGTTTTTAGTCACATTTCGAGAAATACTTGACGTTTTTCAAGTTTTTGTAGCTCAAATTAAAGCTTACAATTCATCAAAATAAACAAGGGGAACTTCAAATTATTTGTACACTTTTTGTAGATGAGGCAATGAGCTAAATATATCGAAAGATATTCGCAAAATCTTGGTAATTTTTATTTAAACTAATCAAATAATATAGTCACTTTGATAAATCAAAAATAATGCACAAGTAGACATTCTGAAGCAAAATTTTAAAAGATTTCAAAATATTTTAAACCAAGTCCCTATCTAACTTTGACCAAGATTTACTGATTTAAATTGAGCTGTATTTTTGAAACCATTTTTACTAACACAGCACTAGAAATTCCATAAATTTTCCCTAAATATTGGTCCATATTTTCCGAATATTCGAGCCTAATATTCAGGGAAGTTTCGTGGAAGCATTAAAATGTCCGCCATGAAAAATATTGGACGCAAAATTTCCCTTAAAATGTATTTCTAATTTTAAGGTAATTTACGCATCTAATATTCCTAGAATATTCAGGGAAAATTAAAAAAAGAAAATTTAATTTTTTTGATCTGGTGATTGATCAAAACTATTTTTTATAATTGATATTGATACCCGTAAGATTCTAGAAGATTAAAAACTACTGCGCAGCCGTAAGTGTCACAGAAACCAAGGTCGACCAGTGCACATCATCTACAGTGAATTCACAAACACTATGAATATCGAAGGAATATTAAATGCGGATATTCTCTGAAAATTAGAAATACATTTTCAGGGATATTTCGCGTCCAATATTTTTCATGGCGGACATTTTAATGCTTCCACAAAACTTCCCTGAATATTAGGTTCGAATATTCGGGAAATGTGGACCAATATTCAGGGAAAATTCAAGGAATTTCCGGTGCTGTGTGGGTATTGATCGGACTGACAATTTATATTATATTATACACCAACGTTTTTAATTTACTTAATTTATTTATTTTGTTTAACATCTAAATGTTTTACTCAAAATGTTCTTGTATTTATTTTACGATTTCCCTTGTGTGATAGTTTTTTGAATCTACTATATTGTATATGTCTCATTTTTTTAGAGCCTCCCTTTTGGATATTTGAAAGGCATTTGGATAAACTAATTTTTTATTTTTTATTTATTTATTTACAATATATACGGGCTTATAAAAGTGCCCTTTAGTACAGGAGTACTTATTTTATATATACAGTTATATATATTCCAGAACTTGTGTATTGTCTTATCTTCTTTTTTTTAAATGTGAGGGACCTGGAATAGAACTAAATAATTTTCTATTAATTGAATTTTTAAAATTTTCTTTTGAATTTTTTCTCTTTTTTTTTGCTTGTTGTTTTAAATTTTTACACGTTTCCTTTAATTCTATTTCTCGCGACACTGTTTCACTTGTTTTTTATTTATTTATTTATTATTAGTTTGATATAGGCCAAGCCTGTCCAAATGAGAGACGCTATAACAGTTTTACGTCATAACAATGTAGTACAGTAATACGCATGCATGCCTTCCCAGTTGACGCTTCCCTTACCTATAGAAAGAAATGAATGACATATCGACGCTCCCTGTTCATATAATTCTGATTGAAAAACAAATACAAGACAATTCTAATTGACTTCATGGTGCAATAAAATTATTTTTCAAAGTTGCGTGCAAAACAATACTTACTGAAGCTAGCGGTCAATATATTAATTCCTATTCAAAAATGCAAAAAAAAATAATTTTTAATATTACGTACGAGATAAATCCTTTCCAAATTTAAATTAAATTTAAAATCATAAAATAAAATAGTTAAGTAAAACATTGAATATTAAATGCGAATTCCTTGAAAATAATTTATCAACTAAGTTCATCAACTTTATCTACCAAGACCATTTCTTGGTCTTGGCGATCACATGAATATAAATAATTATAATCTCAGGGTTAAATATATAGGTTAGTAAATATTTCAAATTGCATAAGAATATAAGATTCTTTAGTCGATTTACTAGTTGGTAATAATAAAACATTGTATTACTTACCGCAAAAAATATGTATTTTTAAATATTTGCTATTATATATATTTAACCCTGAAATTATAATTATTTATATTCATGTTATAGCCCAGACCAAAAAATGGTCTTGGTAGAAAAAACTAATGAACTCAGTTGATAAATTATTACGAAGTAATTCGCATGTAATATTCAATTTTTTTACTTAACCCCTTCGCTGCCGATGGCAAAGATCTTTGCCATTTGGAACTTTTCTCAGACTGCCGGAAAATTGCAAATCTTTGCCATGCTTAACATTGAAATAGAAAAGGCAATAGCTGTCGCAAACCATAAGTAAAATGTTTGTTATATAGTCTAAGATATATGAAACAAACTCCCGTTATCCATTTTGAATTGTCTTAAACCAAAAAAAAATACAACTTATTAAAAACACTACACTTTTGTTAAATTTTTAAAAATCTTTGCCATGCAAAAATAACACAATCTCAATTTAAAAAATGATTGAAATCATATGAAACTTGTTAATCGGGGGTTTTTGGGATCGCTAATTACGAATCTGACATATGTTTTAAAAATTCAAAATGGCGGATACAATATGGCGGACGATTTTTGAAAATTGCTTGAAGTTGTCTTAAACTTGGGGTTTTTGGGGTCCCTGATAACAAATCTGACATTAGTTTTCAAAAAATCTAAATAGCGGAATCAATATGGCGGACGCTTTTTTAAAAAATGACTTGAAATCGTTTGAAACTTGTTATTCAGGGTTTTTTGAGGTCGCTGATAACGAATCTGTCAATATTTAATAAGTGATTAAGCGCGGTCACAAAACGGTGGCGCTAGAGAGCGCAAGTGGCTCGCGAGAAGCAGAAAGGCCGCGCTGCGTCGTAACGTATCCTTTGACGTCTACTACCTCAAAAACAAAAAAACGGTATTCTGAAATTTAGTATTCAGAAAATCAATCCTACTGAAAAATCCTATATAGAATCCAAATGGATTCCTATGAGAATCCACGTAGGATCCTATATAGGATCCTATATAGGTATTGTCCTATAGGAATCCATGTGGATTCTCATAGGAATCTATGTGGATTCCTATAGGTCGCCTATAGGACACGTCCTATATAGGAACCTATGTAGATTCTCCTATAGGAATACATGTAGGATCTCATATAGGATCCTGCATAGGCGTCCCAAAAAATTTTTGTACACCCTCCTACATATGATCCTACGTAGGTTCCCATATAGGATCCTATATGGGAACCCATATAAGATCCTACATGGGTACCCCCAAAAAATTTTTTTGTACCCCTTCCTCATGCGCAGTCGTCTTTTACGTATTCTACAATACTTACGCCTGCGCAGTAAATATTTTTCGTCCTTATAATGGTGCTTAATGTATATTTGAATAAAGTTGTTAAAAAAAAACAATTAATTCTGTGTACATAATTTTTTTTGGGCGCCCATAAAAGATCCTATATAGGATCCTATATGGGAACCTACGTAGGATCCTATGTAGGGGGGTTTACAAAAATTTTTTTAGGACGCCTATGTAGGATCCTATATGAGATCCTACATGTATTCCTATAGGAGAATCCACATAGGTTCCTATATAGGACGTGTCCTATAGGCGACCTATAGGAATCCACATAGATTCCTATGAGAATCCACATGGATTCCTATAGGACAATACCTATATAGGATCCTATATAGGATCCTACGTGGATTCTCATAGGAATCCATATGGATTCTATATAGGATCCTATGTAGGATCCTATATAGGATTTTTTAGTAGGGAAGTGCCTAAATGTAAATGCATATATGGCCGAACTATATAATTGCCTGCTTCACACACTCGTTAACCCTAATTAAATCCTCTTGAATGGATATCAGATTCATAATTAGCTACTACAAAAACCTTTGAATAAAATTTCTAAGTAAATTTTTCAAGAAAGTGTTCACTCTTTTGCGTATTTAAAAACTGCTGTCAGATTCATGATCAGCAACCCCTAAAACCCCCGAGTAACAAGTTTCAGGACACATCAAGCAATTTTCAAAAATCGTCCGCCATATTGGAACCGCTATTTTAATTTCTTGAAAACTAATATCAGATTCGTAACCATCGAACCCAAAAACCCCCGAGTAATAAGATTCAGACGATTTCAAGTCATTTTTCAAAAAAGCGTCCGCGATTTTGATTCCAAAATTTTGAGTTTTTAAAAACTAATGTCAGATTCGTTATGAGTGATCCCAAAAAACCCCGAGAAACAAGTATCAGACTACTTCAAGCAATTCTCAAAAACTTTCCGCCATCTTGCATCCGCCATTTTGAATTTTTGAAAACTAATGTCAGATTCGTAATCAGCGTCCCCAGAAACCCCTATATACACGGTCTCTTAAAAATGCATTGACTTCTAATTTTTGGCACTCTAAGCACTTTTTTGGAAATACTGTCGGCTGCGAAAGGGTTAATTACCTTATATTATAATTTTAAATTTAACTTAAATTGGAAAATGATTTATCTCGTACGCAATATTACAAATTATTTTCGACGGCCACCGTTCATAAAATTTTTATTGAAAAGCCAGTGGAATAAAATGCTAATTCAAAAGTGCGTGCTATATAATTCTTATTCAATTGTTTGTGTAATAAAATGACATCTGACATTCAGTGCAACAAAATGCTATCTTAAAAAACTAAATATTCATTTTGTATGCAAATATAAATGTAATTTTCATATTTATACCATCAGATACATATTATTTATTGTATATTACATCTTAGATACAATACGGAGTTAATTTGCAGTTAAAAATAATGACATTTATGTTAAAATAATTATTCTGAGATAACGTTTTGTTGCACTGAAAATCAGTTGTCATTTTATTACACAAACAATTGAATAAGAATTATATAGCATGCTTTTTTGAATTAGCATTTTATTCTACTGGCTTTTCAATAACCATTTTATCAACGGTGGCCGTCGTTTTGTACTCATTTTTGAATAGGAATTAACATATTGACCGCTTGTGACAGTAACATTGTTTTGCACGCAACTTTCAATAAGAATTATATTGCATTGAGAAACGAATATGAATTTTATTGCATCATGAAGTCAATAAAACTTGTCTTACACTTGTTTTTCAATGAGAATTATATAAACAAGGAGCGTTGATATGAGTAAGACAATCGTCATCTGGGAAGGCATGCATGCGTAGTACTGCAACAAAATATATGTAAATTTTTTTATTTTTTATAAACAAGATTATAATAAACTGATATTTTTGAATAAAATACTTTTAAATATATTCTCATAATTATGTCTTCATTATAGTTCAAAACAATATACCTAAAACTGCATATTTCTTTGTATCACTTTCGTAGTATTAGGATAAATAAATTTTTTTTTGTAAATTTAATACTGATTGATGAAACCTATTTATTACACTCTAATTTTCTGCCTTATTTTCTTTAATTTTTCTCACTTTAAATTCATCTTTAAATAGCATGAATAATAAATTAGCTTTTATTAACTTTGACTTATAAACTATAAATAAACAAATTTCATGTTTACATGATACTAATTTTATATTTAAAAAAATGCAATCCATAAATTATTACATAAATTTAATTAATTATATTTTTTTATAATTTAATTTTATTAAAATTATTTTCATTAATTCTTTGAATCTTAATTAAACTGTATTAAACTCTAACACGCGATATCAAAAGTTCAATATTATTCAAACTATTTTTCTTAATGCCCTAAAATGCGATTGAATTCTATTAAAATATAGATATCATTAACGTTATTAACAGAGGCGTAGCTACGAGTGGGCAAAGTGGGCGACCACCCAGGGCCTCGTGCCTATTTCCTGTGAATTTGCCATTTTTAGGGCCTCGCGTTCCCTAAGAGTTTGTACTAAAAAGGACCTTGCGAACGTCATGCTGCCCACCCCTATATTCCACCTAGCTACGCCACTGGTTATTAAAATGCAATAAAGTCAGGTGAACTCTTTTCATTTTTAATGCATTTAAATGTAATCACTGTAATGGTTTATTTAGTAAATGATATACACCAAATATTTGTAAAATATAAAAGTCTTTATTAAATATATAAAACTGCTAATTGACTATGTCTACATCGTGGGTCGCGCTGACTCACGTCTGCCTGGTGCATGGCCAACTGTTGCTTACTAAAGTAACTAACTAGTGATTTTCACTAGTTCTCATTGTAGCCAACCATTACACCTTATTCCCTTTCACTGAGCGAAAGACAAAGTATTAATAATCTTATTGAATTAGTAATTAATGTAATCTCTATATCTTACTGGAGTATGAATTATACGTCCACTTCTCGTAACTCTAACATTCTCCTCATTGTTGGTACCAATTCTTAATTGAGCCTTAGGTACATCAGCAGGTACATTATTTACATCCTCGTTTAAAATTCTATCTGGAAATTCATCTTTTAGGTTAAGATCATCTCTTTTTTTAAAATTATTGAAATATTTTTTTAAATGTACTGAATTTTTTCGAATTATATTCCCATTTTGACTTTCTACAAGATAAGATTTAGGATTAATGTGTTTTTGTAAAATTTTCGCTGATTCCCACTTTTTAATTCTTTTATTGTATAAGACTGCATCATCCCCTTCATTTAGATCTTGTTTTGGTTTGCAATTTCTATCATGATAGTATTTATAAATCTTTGTCGTTTTTCAATTTGCTGATGTACCTGTGACTCAACTTTTGGCTTAAGTAATTCTGAGTGAACTGGGACTTTTGTTCTGGTGCGTCTACTCAAAAGTATTTGTGCCGGAGATACATTAAGACCTCTTATAGGAGTATTACGGTATTTTAACAATGCTACGGATAATTATATGTTATCATCCATACATTTTTTTAACAATTTTTTAGCAACCTGCACTGCCCGCTCTGCTTGACCATTGCTCCTTGGGTAATGTGGAGAACAAGTGGTTACATCAAAATTCCACTGACGAGCAAACAATTTAAATTCATAAGAACTAAACGGTTGATTATCACAAACTAAAATTTTTGGTATTCCGTGAGTCGCAAATACTGTTTTCAAATTAACAATAACTTCCTTAGCAATCTTATCGTTTAGACTTATCATTTCTAACCACTTCGAATAATAATATTGTATTACTAGAAAATTTTTTCCCGCATATTCTCAAATATCACAAGCGATTTTATTAAACGGAATATCAGGTATATCATGCACTATCAATGGCTACCTACTATTTAAAGATCTGTACTTTTTACAAGTAGTACATTTCGAAATTATTTTTTCAATCTCATTCATAAGACCCGGCCAATAAAGTAACTGTGTTGTTCTAGATTTAGTTTTTTTTAATTTCTAAGTGAGATTCATGTATTAATTTTAACATATTTTGTCGTAATGATTGTGGTACAAATAGCCTGTAATTATATAAAATTGCACTTATATCCTTAAAATAAGTTTTGAAAAAACAATGTTCGTAATTTTAATTTTTTAATCAATTTACTTACATTTTTTATTATTTGCAGTTTTCTTTTAGCATAATAGACTCGTTCAATCTGTAAATAAAAAATAACATAAAGACTAAATTAAAAAATAATTTTTAAATTATAGCTAAATTTAAGATCATTGCGGCATTAGTATAAAATTGTGGGGTGTACAACTAAGTTTCCACCGTTTGTAACAAGATGTCACCACCAGAAGTTTGTGTAAAAATTAATTGATATTAAACGTATTATTGTAAGTTTGTTTATCTTGGAACAACATAACCTTAAAAAATTATTGATGCCAGTTAGCATTACGTAACTGTTTTCATCCAAAAATGTCAAGTTTTGTGCCATATCGTGCAGGAAAGACAATATTCACTAGGCTAGGAACGTTCCGCGGAACGTTCCTGGAATGTTCCGAGGAACTTTAAATACACATTGAAAAATAATTAATGTTAATATCTTGCGCAATAGTTTTCTATCGCACCTAGAGCTGCGCAGTTGATTTTAGTGACCACTGTTCTATAGAAGCAATCATATTAAAAACATTAAATAATATTAATAAAAAAATTTTCAGCTTTTTCCGCATACTTTTTCCGCAACCCGTTCTGCGATTTTTTGAATGTGTATTCAAAGTTCCTCGGAACATTCCATGAACGTTCCGCGGGAACGTTCCTAGCCTAGTGAAATCCGGAACGGATTTGTCAGGTATATTGGAGCGGTCCAAGGGAACGTACCCAAGGGGCCAGCAGCCCATTCCAGGAACGTTCCCGGCCTAGTCGGTGCTATTAGGGTTAAGTAGTGTTTTTCTTTCTACAAATCTCCCTGATGAAAATGCTGTTTAAACGAAACTCACGCTATTAACACATTAATGCCGAAGCCTAAGCTTGGGCGGTTTATAAAATCTCAAATTAAATAATACTTATTATATTAAAATTGCTTAAGAAGGTTAATTACTGACAATTTTATTCGTGTTTTATAAGAAGGAAATATCTTTAGAGTACAAAATTGTCAATAAATCACCTGTTTAGGAAAGCTTAATAAAATAAGTACTATTTAATTTGAAATTTTATAGACCCTCAAGAACATTAAAATAAAGTTTCAAACTTTATTTTTGACAGAGACATCCTGATGTTAGGGATGTTCCATAAACTGCGCTACAAATTTATGGCGGGACGGGATCGTTCTTACAATTATAATTTGTAACTCAAAGGAAAAAAGGGAGTATTGTCAAAGTCGCGATGCATATGTGAAGTGTTCTGGGTAAAATAATGGTTAAATTTTCTACCAAAGATTATGTTACTTTGTAGATGGGGAAAATAAATTTTACGGTTGCTAATGACCAGGGGGCGAAGGATTCTAAAAAATTGAATAGTTGGTAACGTAGTTTAAGGACGTAGTTTATTGTAAGTGCGTCATAACTTATTTATGCTAGTGCAAAAACTATAAGTGCTACATAAGAAAAAACAATGATACTATGGATATTTTGTCTGAAAATGTTCAAAAATGCAAACAAAAATAAAATGGTTTATTAAGTTACAAAGCACAAAGCGTTTGTTTACGTTAATGTTTGTGACACGAGTGGCAGGCGAGGTCACCGAAGGCGACCGAGACGTGATTGAGTGCCCAAACATCAATGTAAACAAATTGGTCTGCCTTTCTGCTCGTCTACCTTACGATATTTTTTATTTCAAAGGCAGAAACGAGGCAATTTTAAAGATCCTGATGACTGTAACTGAAAGTCATTCATTTGTTGGATTATACCCTACTAAAAAATCCGGACGAAATCCGGATAAATTCCGGACGAATTCCAGACAAAATTCCGGACAAGTCCGGATTAATTCCGGATCTGGAATTAGTCCGAAAGTGTCCGATTTAACGTAGGTTTTTGGCACGGAATTTAGTCCGGTCTTATCCGAAATAAATCCGGCCGTATACAATCCGGATATAGTCCGGTACAGTCTGGAACAAATCTGGTCCGAAATGTTGTTTAAATCCGAAAGTAGTCCGGTACAGTCCGGAACAAATCTGGTCCGGAGCGTTGTTTAAATCCGAATGTAGTCCGGTACAGTCCGGAACAAATACGGTCCTAATCGTTGGTTAAATCCGGATGTAGTCCGGTAGAGTCCGGAACTAATCTGGTTAAACTTTTTTTGTAATCCGGATTTAGTCCGACTTCATCCGGAATTAGTCGGAAAAGCAAAAAAAAAATTTTTTTTAATTGTTTAAGTCATTTTTAAACAATGTTTGGAACTTAACATTACACAAATATTCATACATTTATTACAACGATTATATACAACAGTTATATTAAAGAAGAAAAATCGCACGCATGAGGGGAATCGAACACGGGATGTTACGCACGCAACGCAGAACCTAAACCGACTGAGCTATACGAGCTCTGAGGTTCAACTTGTTAAATCAAACATACATGTAATCTGTGGATTAAATCCGGAAAGAGTCCGGTAAAGTACGGATATAATCCGTCACTAATTCTTAATTCCAAATAGAACCCGGTGTATGTACGAAAATAATCCGACATTCGTTTTACAATCCGGAAAGAGTCCGGTACAGTACGGATATAATCCGGCACACGTTTCAAATCCGGAAAGAGTCTGGTTTAGTATGAAAATAATAGGGCAATCGCTTTCACATTCGGATAGCGTCTGGTTTAGTATAAAAATAATCCAGCATTCTTTTTATAATTCTAAAAGAGAACGGCAAAGTACGGACATAATCGGGCACTCGTTTTTAAATCCGGATAGAGTTCACTTTATTACACGGTAACAAGGGAGATATAGAAAATACAGTAGGACCCACGTATATCGGACCCTATATATCGGATTCCCGCTTATATCAGATATTTTTGCCGGTCCCTTGAATTTAAATATAATGAATTTTTACCCGAATAAATAGAATTCCTGCTTATATCGAAAAAAATTCTCAGACCCTTGGAATCCGATATGTGAGGGTTTTACTGCAAATAAAAAATGGATTCGGAATCTATTTATAGCTCAAGTGTGAAATCCT
This sequence comes from Ganaspis brasiliensis, assembly GCA_037103525.1. Taxonomy (NCBI): domain Eukaryota; kingdom Metazoa; phylum Arthropoda; class Insecta; order Hymenoptera; family Figitidae; genus Ganaspis; species Ganaspis brasiliensis. The sequence continues at coordinate 628,061 of JAZKLR010000438.1, forward strand.
TTTTTAGACCGGTCAAGTTCGGCAACTATCCGGCACAAACTTTACAATCCATTTTAAGTCGGGTTTTATCTGGAATTAGTCCGACAATTCATTTATATATTATTTTTAGTTAAAGTGAAGTCCGTTTTTAGTCCGGTCACGTCCAGAAACTGTCAGGTACAAATTTCACAATCCGCTTTAAGTCTGGTTTAGTCTGGAATTTATCCGGTACTTAATTCCGAATTTATTTATAGTCTAACTAAAATCCGTTTTTCGTCCGTTCACATCCAAAAATTGTACGGCAGTCAATTCCGAAATTATTAATGGTCAAACTGAAATCCGTTTTTTGTAATCTGTTTTTTTTGTCCAAATGTTACTTTTATTTATTATCATTTTCATTACAACGACACATCACGACATGGCTAAACGACCTCAAGAAAAAATTGTTTTAAAAAATGTGTTTCCTATTTTCTTAATAAATCGTACTATAATCTAGATTTAAAAACATGTGACGGATAAAAACAGTATTTGTCTAACTTCTCGGGATCGCAAAAAGAATGCAGGAATATTTTTGCACTAAACAGGACTCTTTCTGGATTTAAAAACGAGTACTGGATTATACCCAAACTTCACCAGACTCCTTGCCATTCACTTGACTCTTTCTGGATTGTAAAAGATATGCCAGACTTTTTCCGTATTCCGGTAAAAAGGGCGAAATAAAAAATAGTTAAAAAGATGGAGATGTTCTTAGAAAATGCAGCGAGCCAATTTAACTGACGAAAATTCAGAATCTTTTGAAGCGAAAGTAAAAGAAAATCATTCAGAAATTGAATTATTTTTAATGCAACTATTTTCCGACTTCCTATAATTAAAAGCAATAAAATTTTCTATTTTTCTAAGATCCATTGCAAATCTTTTTAGATGTCACCATCCAATAAACATTAGCGCTTATAAAAACATTTCAGATTCCTAATTTCCTTTAATTAGCTTAATTCGCTACTAACAGAAAATGAATGCTTTTGCAGATATTTTACTGCTTTCAGACGGGATTAAAAAACAGAAAAGTCGCATATAAAATATAATTGAATGTTCCGCATGTTCTAAGAAAATTTCCAAATCAATGAATCTCAAAAATCACCGGAATCCGGAGGTGAGCGAACGGGGAAGGGAAAATACGATGACCATAAATAATTTCGGAATTGACTGCCGGACTAATTCCAGATAAAACTAGACTTAAAGCAGATTGTGAATTTTGTGCCAGACATTTTCCGGACGTGTCCGTACTAAAAACGGAGTTCTCTCTAACTAAAAATAATTTCTGAATCGACTGCCGGACTAATTCCAGTTAAAACCAGACTTAAAACGGATTTAAAATTTATGCCGGACAACTGCCGGATGTGACCGGACTAGAATCGGATTTCACTTAGACCATAAATAATTTCGGAATTGACTGCCGGACTAATTCCAGATAAAACCAGACATAAAGTGGATTTAAAATTTATGCCGGACAACTGCCAGATGTGAACGGACTAGAATTGGATTTCACTTAGACCATAAATAATTTCGGAATTGACTGCCGGACTAATTCCAAATAAAACCAGACTTAAAACGGATTTAAAATGTATGCGGGACAAGTGCCGGATGTAAACGGACTAGAATCAGATTTTACTTAGACTATAAATAATTTCGGAATTGACTGCTGGACTAATTCCAGATACAACCAGACTTTAAACAGATTTAAAATTGATGCCAGACAACTGCCGGATGTGAACGGACTAGAATCGGATTTTTCTTAGACTATACATAATTTCGGAATTGACTGCAGGACCTATTCCAGATAAAATCAGACTAAAAACGGATTTAAATTTTATGCCGGACAACTGCCAGATGTGAACGGACTAGAATCGGATTTCACGTAGACCATAAATAATTTCGGAATTGACTGCCGGACTAATTCCAAATAAAACCAGACTAAAAACGGATTTAAATTTTATGCCGGACAACTGGCAGATGTAAACGGACTAGAATCGGATTTCACTAAGACTATACATATAATTTTGGAATTGACTGCTGGACTAATTCCAGATAAAACCAGACTTAAAACGGATTTAAAATTTATGCCGGATAACTGCCAGATGTGAATAGACTAGAATCGGATTTCACTTAGACTATAAATAATTTCGGAATTTATTTCCGGACTAATTCCAGATAAAATCAGACTTAAAACGGATTTAAAATTTATGCCAGACAACTGCCGGATGTAAACAGACTAGAATCAGATTTTACTTCGACTATAAATAATTTCGGAATTGACTGCTGGAGTAATTCCAGATAAAACCAGACTTAAAACGAATTTTTAATTTGGTCGGGTTAACTTTCGGATGTGAACTGACGACAAACGGGTTTTACTCAGACTATAAATAATTTTATACATAACGGCCAGACAAATTCCAGACTAAACCAGACTTAAAACGGATTTAAAATTTATGCTGGACAACTTCCGGATGTTAACGGACTAGAATCTGATTTCACTTAGGCTATAAATAATTTCGGGATTGACTCCCGGACTAATTCCAGGTAAAACCAGACTTAAAACGGATTCAAAATTTATGCCGGATAACTGCTAGATGTGAATAGACTAGAATCGGATTTCACTTAGACTATAAATAATTTCGGAATTTATTTCCGGACTAATTCCAGATAAAATCAGACTTAAAACGGATTTAAAATTTATGCCGGACAACTGCCGGATGTAAACAGACTAGAATCAGATTTTACTTAGACTATAAATAATTTCGGAATTGACTGCTGGAGTAATTCCAGATAAAACCAGACTTAAAACGAATTTTTAATTTGGTCGGGTTAACGTTTGGATGTGAACTGACGACAAACGGGTTTCACTTAGACTATAAATAATTTCGGAATTTATTTCCGGACTAATTCCAGATAAAATCAGACTTAAAACGGATTTCAAATTTATGCCGGACAACTGCTAGATGTGAACAGACTAGAATCGGTTTTTACTTACACTATAAATAATTTCGGAGTTGACTGCCGGACTAATTCCAGGTAAAACCAGACTTAAAACGGATTTAAAATTTATGCCGGACAACTTCCGGATGTTAACGGACTAGAATCTGATTTCACTTAGGCTATAAATAATTTCGGAATTGACTCCCGGACTAATTCCAGGTAAAACCAGACTTAAAACGGATTTAAAATTTTTGCCGGACAACTTCTGGATGTTAACGGACTAGAATCTGATTTCACTTAGGCTATAAATAATTTCGGAATTGACTCTCGGACTAATTCCAGATAAAACCAGACTTAAAGCAGATTGTGAATTTTGTGCCGGACAGTTGCCGGACTTGACCAGTCTTAAAACGGTCCTTACTTTTACTAACATTAATTTCTAAATGGACTGCCGGACTAATTCCAGATAAATCCGGACTTAAAACGGATTGTGACTTTTGTGCCAGACAGTTTCCGGACGTGTCCGTACTAAAAACGGACTTCTCTCTAACTAAAAAAAATTTCTGAATCGAATGCCGGACTAATTCCAGTTAAAACCAGACTTAAAGCGGATTTTAAATTTTGTGTCGGACAGTTTCCGGACGTGACCGGACGAAAAACGGACTTCACTTTGATTATAAATAATTTCGAAATCAATTGCCGGACAAGATTCGGACTATTCCGGATTAATTTCAGATCAAATTTTTTGTGTCAGACAAATTTCGGACTAATTCGGATCATTTCCGGACACATTTCGGATTAATTCCAGATAAGACCGGACTGTTTTGTCTGGAATTCGTCCGGAATTCGTACGGAATTAGTCCGGATTTTTTAGTAGGGTGGGGAATGATCCATTTTTTGGGAAAAAAGAAATAAAAATATACTTTTTCCTATAATATTTTCGTGTAATTTACAATTGAAAATACGTATGTATACCAATTTGAAACTTTTTGTTTGTTAATATAGCAATTATTTTTGTATCGTGTACGGAACCCTAGGTTTTAGTAAAAGTGTAACTCGTACTTGTCCGATATTTTCTTTTATGGTTTATGTTACCCAAAAGTTTTATGACTAAACAATTTTGCAATTTGCAAATTTTAAATTGGAAACATAAACATTGTAAAATCTTTACGACCTTTTTCGTCCTTTTTTCGATATTTGAAATTAAACAAATGTACTGGTAAAAGAATTTATTTCTTAATAAATAAAATTTATTTAAATATTTAAGTTAGAATTTTGGTTTTCAAATTTTGAAATCTGTAAATGCTTACAATTACGGTGATATAAAATCTTTGGTAAAAGCCTTACCATTAAATGAATAGTAGCATAATTTTTTCACAGTAGAAGATATTAAAAGACTGATATCATTTTTTAATTTAATTTCAAAAGAATATATCTTTTCCATATAAACAAGTAAATAACTCAATTATTGAAAAAAGTGAATAAAAAAAGAAAATATAATATAAATAATTTGAAATTCGGAAAATCCTAAAAGAAAAACGAAAACCCTTTCGGCTACGTCCACGCGTAACTCGTTTCCTGCGTTTCCTATTGGTCAATTAGTTGTTCGATAATTTCGATAATGAACTTATCGATTAATATTTCTTTAAATTTTAAAAATTAAAGTTTGTTATTAAATATATGGGGCGAAATTTCTGTACCGATCCAACTAAAAAAAAAATTTCCTCCGATTGGGCTAAAACTTGCCCTAAGTTTAGGTCTATGCCTGAGTACATTAGCCACCAAGTATTACTAAATTTCATCATTAAATGTGTAGTGGGGAGGGGGGTCAAGTTTTTGATGAATGGTGGGTGGACTAGTTTTTCATCACTCGTAACTTTTATACGGTCAATCGCACAAATTTTTGACCCATATACTATTGAAAGGGTTTTTTCTGCTCTTTCAAACGGTAAAAAGAATTTTTTCGAAAATTAAAAATTTGACCCTTTTTTTTAAAAATCAAAAATATTTTTGACTTTTTTTTCAAAATCGACATTTTTTTTATTTTTTATTTTTTGAAAATAAAGTTTAAAATGTGTACTTTGAGTACACCAAGTATGAAAAGGTCCTTTTTTTTTGTTTTCGAGATATTAAATAATGAATTTTTAAAAATTAAATAAAAAAAAGTAATAATTCTTTAAAAAAGTAAATTTAGAATTAATATGAATTTTTATTCTAAAGGCAATAAAAATTTACATCCAACAAAACCCAAATATATAACATTTTGCATAAAAAGTATTAAATAAAAAAAATTTAAATAATTATTAATAAAAAGTTAATTATGACATTCTTAGCGTCCAAATAAAAAAAATCATAAGGTCAATTCTCTTTTTATTGTATGACTTATTTATTTGTTTATTTATATAATATATTTATTTTATATAATATCAAAAAGTACCTACCTATATTTTTACAATCGCTAGTAAAAAGAAATTAAGGAAAATAGCTATCCGTGTACTTTAAGTAGGATCACAGTTTATATCCCCTTTGTCCACAAAATTGTTTTCGTTTTTTTTTTGTCTTTAAGAATATAGTAAAATATTGTAGTACTGCTGTCTTCTTTTTTTATTTCAATTATAGAAGTATTAAAATACTTTTTCTGTTGTAATAAAATATTCTTGTTTTGTCTAATAATGCATCCTTTGCTTAGAATAGTTCAAATTTTGGCGCCTATTTAAAGTAGTATCAAAAGTTGCCACAGGGTGGCCAACTTTTCTATTTCTCACAGTACAGATGCGTATTATATTTTATATAAGAGCTTAATATTCAAGTTTTTTATTCTATAAGGATACGTTTTCAGGTTTGTACAAATTATCTTGGTTTCTTTTTCGTATTATATACTTTTAAAAAACTAATAATATTTTTGTATTGTTGGAATAAGTTTTCTGTCAGATATTAGATCTTTTAAATTCGAGTTTTAAATACATTAACCCATTAACGACCATCAGGACGCAAAATTGACTTTGACTTTGGGATCATTATTTTATATGAAAAAATCAGACTAAACATTCAACAAAGACCATTTCTGACGTAAAATTTATCGCTCTTTTTGATTCTGGAGTCAAAAATTGTTTATAATTAATTGCACAATATTTATAACAATTTAATTGCAAAAAAGCATGGATTTTTGCAAAAATATTTTCGATTTATCAATTTTTTGACATGGAAAACCAAATGTCGTTGAGTCTGGAACCCAAAAAATCGCGTCCTCGATTCCTCAGGTACAAAAATCCATAATTGCTAATTTCGAAATTCAAGATGGCGGACGCCAAAATGGCGTTGAAACAGTGTAAAAAATGTTGTGAGGCATTATTTTACGAAAGAAGCCCAAATATGAATTATTTTCATTGAAACTGGGTATATAAAGTCTTTTGAGGGTAACGATTATAAATCTTTTATCAATTCACAAAAATTCAAAATGGCGGCTCCAACATGGCGGACGATTTTTTTAAAATTCATCGGATTTACCTGGAATTTGTTACTCGGGGGTTTTCGGGGCCGCTGATTACGAATCTGATAACAGTTTTTAATAATTCAAAATGGCGGCTCCAATATGGCGGACGATTTTTCAAAAATTCATCGGATTTACATGAAATTTGTTACTTGGGGGTTTTCGGGGCCGCTGATTACGAATCTGATAACAGTTTTTAAAAATTAAAAATGTCGGCTCCAATATGGCGGATGATTTTTTAAGAGTTCATCGGATTTACCTCAAATTTGTTACTCGGGAGTTTTGGGGGTCGCTGACAACTAACCTAATGTGAGAAAATTATCAGCTGGTGTTGTACGTCCGTCAGACGCCAATCTATTGTACAACGTGTTAGCTCTAGAAAAGGGTATATCTATTTTTCTCATTTCTCCTTGTTGTATCTCTGGACAGATGAGAGTAGTGTAGCCACTGTTAACACCAAAGAAACTACAAATCCATAACAGTTACATAGTTTACTTCACTATTTTTGTTTTCTGGACATTGCTTTACCTAATGGTTTACGACCTAACAGTTCGTTAGTAGACCAATAATCTCTTTGCGACTTCCTTTCGTTAAAACTAGAAAGGATAATTAGTCCTACAAAAGCATCAAATTCTTCACCTGAAAGAATGTAACAATTATTACGTGTAGCTTCAATTATAGAAGGTTTTAATTCTTTTGAAAAAAGCTCAAATAAATCATTAAAAGAATACTTACTATTTTGAGCTTTTTGCTTGTCCGAAAGCAAAATCTTTTCTTCAGGAAGCTCTGTGTACCTCCTTGCACCATCTGTCCAAAGAAAATTGTGATCTGGTTCAAGTTTCGTCTGATTTTCTGAATAATTTTCCACAGTCTTATAATATGAGCGCTTTTTTAAATCTTCGATTTTCACGATACTTTTGCTATATTATTCTTCTGTACCAGAATCATCGTCATCATCTGATTCTCCTCAATCATTGGGATTAGGAATAACCATCGCATCTAAAGCATCGTCTTCCTCTTCAACTTCAATATCAATACTGTCACGGAAACGCTTTTGTCTTTTTGCACGCGACATAGTGCCAACTATTTATAAAAAATCTATAAGAAAGATTTTTCTTCTCTCTTATATACAAAGTAATCGTCTTGCGAAAAACAATTTCACACTATAAACAAAAAGTACAGAAGTACTGAAAACACAGAAAGAGTACTAAATCTTTCTTATTGTCAAAACAAGTGACGATCAGATTATCTCAGTTATAGAAACAAAAACGAATCGTCTTTGTTACAAATAAATGACAATCGGATAATCGGTATTATAGAAACAAAAACCAATAATTACAGATATAATACTAAGTTTTTTGTATAGTATAGTCATTTGTTTTATTTCTATAATAATTGGTTTTTGTTTCTATAATACCGAGTATCCGATTGTCATTTATTTTTAACAAAGATGATTCGTTTTTGTTTCTATAACAGAGGTAATCAGATCGTCACTTGTTTTGGCAATACGAAAGATTTAGTACTCTTTCTGTGTTTTCAGTACTTCTGTACTTTTTGTTTATAGTGTGAAATTGTTTTTTGCAAGACGATTACTTTGTATATAAGAGAGAAGAAAAATCTTTCTTATAGATTTTTTATAAATAGTTGGCACTATGTCGCGTGCAAAAAGACAAAAGCGTTTCCGTGACAGTATTGATATTGAAGTTGAAGAGGATGACGATGTTTTAGATGCGATGGTTATTCCTAATCCCAATGATTCGGGAGAATCAGGTGATGACGATGATTCTGGCACAGAAGAACATTGTAACAAGAATATCGTGGAAATCGAAGATTTAAAAAAGAGCTCATTTTATAAGACTGTGGAAAATTATTCAGAAAATCAGACAAAACTTGAACCAGATCACAATTTTCTTTGGACAGTTGGTGAAAGGAAGTACACTGAGCTTCCTGAAGAACAGATTTTGCTTTCGGACAAGCAAAAAGCTCAAATTAGTAAGTATTCAATTGTTGATTTGTTTGAACTTTTTTTTTCAAAAGAATTAAAAACTTATATAATTGAAGCTACACGTGATAACGGTTACAATCTTTCAATTGAAGAATTTGACGCTTTTGTAGGGATAATTATCCTCTCTAGTTTTAACGAAAGGAAGTCGCAAAGAGACTATTGGTCTACTAACGAACTTTTAGGTTGTAAACCAATAGGTAAAGCAATGTCCAGAAAAAAATTTGAAGATATAAAGTCTAAAATAAAATTATCAAAAGCTGGTGATGAAAATACTGCAGACAAGGCTTGGAGAGTGCGCATTCCTTTTGAGATTTTTAGAAGGAATTTAAAACAATTTGGCATTTTTTGTACTGCATTGTCTGTAGATGGTAAAGGATCAAGTGGTTATTCCGCATTGTCTGATAAACTGAGTAAATGCGCTTTAGGCAGTCGTGTGGTAATGCAAATGTCTCAAAGTCTTCTTACTTCCGTTGTACCCAAGAAGCTGGCAGAGTACCATATGTACTTTGACAATTATTTTACGAGTCCAGACTTGCTGGTACATTTAAAAAAGCTGGGTTTAGGGGCAACAGGAACAGTGCGACAAAATAGAGTGAAAGCCAGCCATCAATTATCTACAAAGTCTAAGAGAGGCACATACGAAGTCCAACATGATAAGAATAGTGGAGTAAACTATGTAACTGTCATGGATTCAAAAATAGTTTCTTTGTTGTCAACAGTGGCTAGTGCTACACCACTCTCATCTGTCGAGAGGTTCAACAAGGAAAAAAGAGAAGCAGTAGATATTCCCTTTCCGAGAGCTAACACTTTGTACAACAGATTTATGGGAGGGGTGGATTTACATGATTCACATTGCAGTAATCTAGCACCTTGCATAAGGTCCAAAAAGTGGACATGGCCAATACTGACAAGACTTATACAGTCCTCCATAGCTAATGCAACTGTCCTAAAAAACATTGTTTCGGAAGAAAAAAAAGTGGGGACGATGTATGTTGCGTTAGCTATTGCCGAATGCTACTTAAAAAAGACTAATTTTAATAATTTAAAATCACATGCACTTGAAGCAGTAGGCTTGAAAAAAAATTGCTACTTTTATGTAAAGTGCAACAAAAGAACACAAAAAATGTGCACACAGTGTGGCACATATCAATGTCTTACATGCTTTCAGGCAGCTCATGTGTAGATTTGTTTGCTGTTTAAAATAATTGAAACAACCATTTTTTAAAACAAAAAAAATCATTAAAAAAAGTAAAAAAAAAATTTTTAAAAACATAAAATTAAAAAAAAATTAAAAAAAACATAAAATAAAAAAAAATAAAAAAAAAGTGGCTCTTTTGCGCGTCGACCTCCTTGTGGTAAGAGCTGGGCAACGTCAAAAACTGTGATTGGCGGCTGACGGACGTACAACACAAGCTGATAATTTTCTCACATTAGGTTAGTTGTCAGCGACCCCGAAAACTCCCGAGTAACAAATTTGAGGTAAATCCGAAGAACTTTTAAAAAATCATCGGCCATATTGGAGCCGCCATTTTGAATTTTTAAAAACTCTTATCAGATTCGTAATCAGCGGCCCCGAAAACCCCCGAGTAACAAATTTCATGTAAATCCGATGAATTTTTAAAAAATCGTCCGCCATATTGGAGCCGCCATTTTGAATTATTAAAAACTGTTATCAGATTCGTAATCAGCGGCCCCGAAAACCCCCGAGTAACAAATTCCAGGTAAATCCGATGAATTTTTAAAAAATCGTCCGCCATGTTGGAGCCGCCATTTTGAATTTTGGTGAATTGATAAAAGATTTATAATCGTTACCCTCAAAAGACTTTATATACCCAGTTTCAATGAAAATAATTAATATTTGAGCTTCTTTCGTAAAATAATGTCTTACAACATTTTTTACACTGTTTCAACGCCATTTTGGCGTCCGCCATCTTGAATTTCGAAATTAGCAATTATGGATTTTTGTACCTGAGGAATTGAGGACGCGATTTTTTGGGTTCCAGACTCAACGACATTTGGTTTTCCATGTCAAAAAATTGATAAATCGAAAATATTTTTGCAAAAATCCATGCTTTTTTGCAATTAAATTGTTATAAATATTGTGCAATTAATTATAAACAATTTTTGACTCCAGAATCAAAAAGAGCGATAAATTTTACGTGAGAAATGGTCTTTGTTGAATTTTTAGTCTGATTTTTTCATATAAAATAATGATCCCAAAGTCAAAGTCAATTTTGCGTCCTGATGGTCGTTAATGGGTTAAACGCAGGTTTGTGAATCTCTCTTTTTATATCGTTTGCTAACATATAGCGTAAGTAAATTTAATATTTTCTAACAATCGTTTTATTTAATAAAATAGTTTTCATTTGTTTATTGGTATTTTAATCAAACATGGCTCCTAGTAAGCCATTAAAAGTTTGTTATAATAGATGCCTTAATCCCTTTAAAAGAAAAAGCCATCCAAATAGATAGAGCATTACGTCCCGTAGCTGGGAGTGTACAAAGTAGATACTCTTTTCCACCAGGAGCAAAAATTTCCTTGAAATGCAATTTTGATTTAAAAGAAGAGATGAAGACTTTAACAACAGTTGAAAAACCTTCAAGCTCATATATTGAAGCACAGGAAAATGAAGTAAGTGAAATAGATCTTGAAAAACCTGGTGGATTTATTGAAGAATATGATGATCGGACAAATGATAATGACTTTGTTTTAACTCCAAATAAAATAACTAAGTCTAAATGTTCTGATGACGATTATGAACATCACAAATCGTGTGTAGAAATCTTTGATCAAATTAAGGAAAAATTTGAGAACTCAGACAATTTAGCAGAAAAATTTCAGCTTCTTACACTTTTACCAAAATCTTGGAGTCGTAATAAGATAATGACAGAATTTAACGTTTCCGATAGACATGCAAGAAATGTAAAAGATGAAGTAGCTAAATATGGTATTTTGGCTTTTCCAAAACCAAAAAAAGGAAATCCAATATCGACTGAAACAGTGAATTTAGTTAAAGATTTTTACAATCGTGATGATATCAGTCGCATGATGCCTGGTATGAAGGACTTCATATCTGTCAAAAATGCAGATGGAACTCGTCAACATGTACAAAAAAGGCTTTTATTATGCAATTTAAATGAACTGTATGAGCAATCTAATTCAGAACATAAGAACGTCCAAATAAGTTTATCAAAATTTTCCCAACTTAGGCCTACCCATTGTGTGTTGGCTGGAAGTAGTGGAACACACACTGTTTGTGTTTGCACGTATCACGAAAATGTGAAATTAATGCTAAATGAAATTGATATTGAACATTTAACTAAAGACCATCAATTACAATTAGCTGATTATCATGATTGCATAAAAGCTATAATTTGTCCTATTCCGAGTACTTCTTGTTACTTAAGAGATTGTGGACTATGTCCAGGTACAAATGTTTTAAGAGAGATTTTAATTAAAGCTTTTGATAAAGATTGTGTTGAAGAGGTAAAATGTGAAATTTGGATGCAGACCGACAGATACAGTTTAAAAACACTCGTACTAAATGTTGATGAATTTACAGAAGATTTATGTGAACGCTTAAATAAGTTGAAAGTACATGATTTTATTGCCAGAGAGCAAGCATCTTTTTATAAAAATCTAAAGGAAAAATTAGTGCCAGGTGAGTTTGTCATTTCATGTGATTTCGCTGAAAATTATGCCTTTATTGTTCAAAACGCTGCCCAAGCTTTTCACTGGAACAACAGTCAAGCTACCATTTTTACAGTAGTCATATACTATAAAGTAGAAGATAATTTGTTACATAAAAGCATGGCTATTATTTCGGACAATTTGTCACATGACACTGCGAGTGTATATGAATATCAGACTGTCATCATGAACTATTTGAAAGAAAATTTTGAAGTAAAAAAAGTTTTTTACTTTACAGACGGAGCAAAGCAGCATTTTAAGAATAAATATTCTTTTGCTAATCTTCTAGCTCATACACAAGATTTTGGAGTTCCTGCAGAATGGCATTATCATGCGACTGCCCATGGTAAAGGTGCTTGTGATGGCGTAGGAGCTAATATAAAAAGAGGAGCTGCTCGTGCAAGTCTCCAAGCCTCTTCAAAAGAACACATTCTTAATGCAGAAAATCTATTTAACTGGGCAAAGAAAAACTGCAAAGAAACTCACATTTTTTTTAAAAGTAAAGAGACTCTTGCTTCAACTACCCAAATGTTGAAATGCAGATTCGATAGTGCAGTAACAATAACTGGTAGTTCTCAATACCATTCCTATACACCACAAGAAGATAGTAGAATTCAACTAAAAAAATTCTCATCTGCGATGGAAAGTGACTTTTTTCCGAAAACGTTGAACAAAACTCCAAGAAAAAGAAGGAAAAATCCAAAAGCAGTCAAATCTAATACAAAGGTTTCAAAAACAACGAAATCAAACAAAACCAATAAAAAAAACTAAGTAAAACAAGCTCAATCATTTAAATCTAATTACACATATGGAAAATATTATCATACAACTCATTACACAGTTACAACATAAAATACGAATCATATTTTTAACAAAAGTTAAAATTAACATATTAACACATTTACATATTACACAGCTGTAATGCAGGCATTGAAATAACTCACATGACAGTCTAAACCCTGTAAAATGCAGATAGCAGTACTACAATATTCTCCTATATTCTTAAAGACAAAAAAAAACGAAACCAATTTTGTGGACAAAGGGGATATAAACTGTGATCCTACTTAAAGTACACGGATAGCTATTTTCCTTAATTTCTTTTTACTAGCGATTGTAAAAATATAGGTAGGTACTTTTTGATATTTTTCTTAAACATATAAATAAAAAAACATCCACATAAATAAATAAACAAATAAATAAGTCATACAATAAAAAGAGAATTGACCTTATGATTTTTTTTATTTGGACGCTAAGAATGTCATAATTAACTTTTTATTAATAATTATTTAAATTTTTTTTATTTAATACTTTTTATGCAAAATGTTATATATTTGGGTTTTGTTGGATGTAAATTTTTATTGTCTTTAGAATAAAAATTCATATTAATTCTAAATTTACTTTTTTAAAGAATTATTACTTTTTTTTATTTAATTTTTAAAAATTCATTATTTAATATCTCGAAAACAAAAAAAAAGGACCTTTTCATACTTGGTGTACTCAAAGTACACATTTTAAACTTTATTTTCAAAAAATAAAAAATAAAAAAAATGTCGATTTTGAAAAAAAAGTCAAAAATATTTTTGATTTTTTAAAGAAAGGGTCAAATTCTTAATTTTCGAAAAAATTCTTTTCACCGTTTGAAAGGGCAGAAAAAACCCTTTCAAAAGTATATTGGTCAAAAATTTGTGCGATTGACCGTATAAAAGTTACGAGTGATGAAAAACTAGTCCACCCACTATTCATCAAAAACTTGACCCCCCTCCCCACTACACAGTTAATGATGAAATTTAGTAATACTTGGTGGCTAATGTACTCATGCATAGATCTAAACTTAGGGCAAGTTTTAGCCCAATCGAAGGAAATTTTTTTTTTAGTTGGATCGGTACAGAAATTTTGCCCCATATAGGGGAGAGTGGCCATCAATGTACCAGTTTTTTCAATGAACCATTCCAATTTTCTCAGAAACAATTAAATAAAAATTCTCCTAATTTTAAATATAAATGAAGTTTGCGTAATCACACTACGTCCATAAATTTGAGACGTGTGGATTTATTCTTTACAGAGAAAACTGAAAAAAACTGTTTTTGATGCACTGAAGAAAAAATTTACCTAAAATACAAACACGTTTTTTAATTGAAATAAGGCAATTTAAAAATAAATGTACTTACGATTTATTTTGTTTTGGGCCTTAACTACAATATTCTAATGAGATAAAGATTTTGAAATATTGGATTAAGTTATAAAAAACCATTTTTGTTGCAAATGTCATGTTGATTCAATGTACCGGGAAACAATGAACCACCTGGAATTTCAGTGTATTTTCGATTTCTAGAGTGGTATGCCTGATTATAAAACTAGGCATGCGTACAGCATGTTACAGCGATTGTTATCAGTACTTTTCTCAACATAGCAAAACTAAAATGCCATTTTAGCTAGTTAACTTAAATTTGAGGTATATTTATGTTATACATTATCAATTAAAAAGTGTTAAGTAATATTTTTTTATAGTATTTGATAGAAAATAAAAAAACTTATTTTCTATCAAATACTATAAAAAAATATTACTTAACACTTTTTAATTGATAATGTATAACATAAATATACCTCAAATTTAAGTTAACTAGCTAAAATGGCATTTTAGTTTTGCTATGTTGAGAAAAGTACTGATAACAATCGCTGTAACATGCTGTACGCATGCCTAGTTTTATAATCAGGCATACCACTCTAGAAATCGAAAATACACTGAAATTCCAGGTGGTTCATTGTTCCCCGGTACATTGAATCAACATGACATTTGCAACAAAAATGGTTTTTTATAACTTAATCCAATATTTCAAAATCTTTATCTCATTAGAATATTGTAGTTAAGGCCCAAAACAAAATAAATCGTAAGTACATTTATTTTTAAATTGCCTTATTTCAATTAAAAAACGTGTTTGTATTTTAGGTAAATTTTTTCTTCAGTGCATCAAAAACAGTTTTTTTCAGTTTTCTCTGTAAAGAATAAATCCACACGTCTCAAATTTATGGACGTAGTGTGATTACGCAAACTTCATTTATATTTAAAATTAGGAGAATTTTTATTTAATTGTTTCTGAGAAAATTGGAATGGTTCATTGAAAAAACTGGTACATTGATGGCCACTCTCCCCTATTTATTTAGTGAAAATTGTTATTAAAATGAATTGTCGTTTCCTTAAAGAATTATAGTTACACTGCATGTAATTTCATTGGGAGTTCAGTCAAAGTTCAGTTTCGCCACGTGTTTTTTGTACACAGTGAAGTTGGTTGAAATTTAAAGTGTGTTTACGTTTGTCTTTAAAAATATATAGTGAAATACATATTTATTCTTTTAATAAGTATTTATTTATATTATTATGAAGTAACAGCGTAGTTTGTAAAACGATTTTTGTTAAAATTGTGTAAAATGTGTAATTTCCTTGTGGAAGTGATGTTGACAGGTAATAAGATTATGTATTCTTAACGACTCACCATTTAACTTTATAATAATAAATTAATAGTGCATCGTGTGTTAAAAAAATTAATTTTTCAGAAAATAATTAATGAAAATGAATTTAATACAAATTTAGCGTAGGGTAAGTTATTGCTTTATTCTATTTAGGATTCAAATGATTTTAATTTTTCTTATATTAAGGAATATAGTAATAATGTATAAGTTTTATGTTGGAAATATTTGTTAAATTTATTAATTATAATAAGGTCATTAATTACAATTATTTTATTATTGTTCTTCATCAAATCAGATGATTATTATACTATTTATAAAAATATTTTAATAAAAGATTAAAAAATTTATTTTTATTAAAGAAAAAAACATAAATTATTATTGTTTAGTTTAATAATAATAGTAATAACAATTTCTTCAATAATTAGATTTTATATAAAAATTTTTATATTGATATATTTCTTACTAGATGATATACCTATATATATATATATATATATAGGTATATATTATGTTATTTATCATTTATATTTTCTATAGGGTTTATTTTGTATTAACCATAATATGACGTTTTGACATATCATTTTTTATTAATCTTTTTCTAAATTGTAAAAATCAAAAGTTTATTAATAATAATATATATTAACATTAATTTTTTTTAAATTGTTGGTAAAATGAATTGTCGTTAACTTAAATAACCATTGTTGTATTGCATGTAATTATATTGTCAGTTCTGTTTCGCCACGTATCTTTTGTAAAGAGTGAAGTTTGCTGAAATCTAAAGTGTGTTTACATTTGTTAATAAAGATATATATTGAAATAAATATATATTCTTTTCATAAGTATTTGTTTATAGCCGAAAGCAGAATGAATTATGTTATGAAGTAACAGTGTATCGTGTGGAACAACATTTGTTAAAATTATGTAAATTGCGTAATTTCGTTATAAAAGTAATTTTGCCAGGTAGAGGTTATGTATTCTTAACTTGCCATTTCTGTGAAAATAATGAAGTAAATTGTATGTTATTTTAGTAAGAATTATTTTATAATAATGAAATAATAGTGCATCGTGTAATCCAAAATTTTTGAAGTGTGTAAATAGTTTAATATCGTTGTAAAATCGGGACGTATGATTAAGTTCTAAAATTAATTATTTAGAATATTTATTTCATAGAACTTCATTAGGAAGAATCTTCTTTTAGTCGAAATTTCACATTTTCGAATATGTTTTCAATCAAACATAAATTAATCTGAATTTTGACCTAACAGAAGTTTTAGGTTACAGAATTTTTATTAACCAGAATTTTCATTTTATAGAAATCCTTTTAACCAACTTTTCATTTAAAATAATTCAAATTTAAACGAATTTTAATTTAGAATAATTTTTATGTTACAGAACTTTATGTTAATCGAATATTTAAATACCAGAATATTCATTTGACAGAATCTTCATTTGTCCGAAATTATATTCATTTGTCAGACCCTTTAACTCACCGACTACGCAAGTCACCGAATTTGCATTTATCAGACCCTAGGAAAGTAGCCTTTCTAAAGGAGCCTTCTGATTAGCGGGAAACTTTCCCGGAAACGTTACCAGACAATCAGAAAGCTCCTTGAGAGAGGCTACTTTCCGAGGGTCTAACAAATGCAAATTCGGTGATTTTAAAGTACAAACAAATGCAAGTTCGAGTAATTGAATGTTTTGTCAAATGCAATAACTTCGTTGATTTCAAAGATCAGACAAATACAAAATTTAGGAATTTAGAGGTGTAGACAAATACGAGTTCGGGAAGTTGAAAATTTAAAAAGGCCATTTCGTCAATTTAAGAGTTTTGGCAAATGGGAGTCCAGTGATTCTAAAATTACGACAAATTTAAATTCGGGAAGTTAAAAGTTCGGATAAATGCAAGGTCGAGGAATTGCAAATTCAGACAAATGCAAGTTCGGAGAATTACATATTCGGACAATTAAATTTCTGTCAATTACAAGTTCGGTCAATTGAGTTTTAGAGGAAATGCAGGCGACCCCAAAAGATAACATTCTCTCATATAGAGGCTGGTTACATCATCTACCTTGTGATAATAAGCTACTTTTGAAAAAGCATCTTATGATAAGCTAGCTTTTATTACAGCGACTGCGCATTAGTTCGTCGCCATAACAACTAGCTTCTGTGGAGACGCCAACATAGGGAAAGATTGTATCTTGAGTTGATTTTTCGAAAGTAGCGTATCGAATGATACACAAAGAAATACAAGAAATAATGCATAAAAACCCATTAACGCCCAAAACCCAAAATTTTTTTGTCCATTTTGAAGCTATTTTACTAGAAACAAACTAAATAACATTTTTTACCAGAGATACATTTTTTTCTTTATGTTTTGAGTGTGTTATTTCAAATATTAAGTCACAAATTAATATTTTTCAAACCAAAATAAAATACTCTGGTTTTAATGTAAAAACAACACCAAGAAATGTTCAAATTTTCAATTTTGATATTTTTTACCCAGAGAAAGTGTAAGCATATAATTCTGCTTTCAACCAAAAGTGCATAACAATTATCCATTTTAACGATATGGAAGGCAGAATTAAAAATTTCAAAATGGCGGTTCTAATAAGGCGTCAAATTCATTGCAAAATTTTGAACTTTATGCACACATTTTACTAATCGACAAAATATCGTCGGATTCGCAGAAATTTTCTTACCTGGGGATTTTTGGGGTCGCTGATTACGAATCTGAAGTTATATTTTTAAAATAAAAAACGATGCTTTGAAAGTTGGAAATCCACACGACACATGTAATAAAAGTAAACAAAACATATTTTCTTCAAAACATTGTGTCATTAGAACTTACAAGATATGCCAAATATGTAGTAACAAATTTTAACTGAATCAGATGAAAATGCAAACTTTTCATCCGCTACATTGGATCCGCCATTTTGAATTCTGAAAATATAACTTTAGATTCGTAAGCAGCGACACCAAAAATCCCCGGATAAAAAATTTGAACTGAATCAAACAAAAATTTTAATTTGTCATCCGTCATATTTTATCCGTCATTTTGAATTTTAAAAATCTAACTTCAGATTCGTAATAAGCGACTGCAAACACCCTCAAATAAGAAAATTTAGGCGAATCCGACGACATTTTGTCGATTAGTAAAACGTGTGTATGAACTTGAAAATTTTGCAATGGATTTGACGCCCTATTTGGCCCGCTATTTGAAAATTTTAATTCTGTCTTCCATATCTTTAAAGTGGACAACTTTAATGCACTTTTGGTTAAAAACAGAATTACATAATCACACTTTCTCAGGGTGAAAAAAAATCAAAATTGAAAATTTGAATTTTTTTTTACATTAAAACGACCGTATTTTATTTTGGTTTGAAAAATATTAATTTGTGACTTAATATTCGAAAATAACACACTCAAAACATAAAGAAAATGTATCTTCTGTAAGAAATATTATTTAGTTTGTTTCTAGGATCATAGCTTGAAAATATACAAAAAAAATTTAGGTTTTGGGCGTTCATGGGATAATAACAAAGATATTGAACATCAAATGCATTTATTATTTACATTAAAACCAGGAATGGATACTAGACGGTACAATGTACAAAACATTAATGAAATTGCAGCTATTTTCGCAACAACAGCTGGCGGTAAAATTCCAGAGTCGTATGTCAGTATACGTAACGAAAATAATAAAGAATTGTAATATAGGGGAGGTGGCGGCAAGACGGGGTACCTTAGGTTTGAACCTCAATAAAACTAATATTATAGATTCAAAAACATTTTATTTATTATAATATTAATCTTTGTCAATGAGTCTTCCATGAAAAAGTCTTATTTGAAACATTTCTTATTTAATTAAATATAGAATCAAGAATAAGTAAAAAATTCAAATTTTCCATTTTACAAAACTTGGGGGTAAGATTGGGTACCCCTGGGGGCAAGATGGGGTAGTATAAAAACCAACTTATTTTTGCCTACAAATTTCGCAAGCACCTTCATTGATTTCATAAAATAAACTAAAAAACCAGTTTAATGTGTAATTTTAATTCTCTCATGTAAAATTAAATTACAAAGGTAACCTCAATAAACAATAACTTTTATAATAAAAATAAACAACTGTTTACCTACTCCTGTATTTGAAATGTATTATTTACATAACAGAACGTTATAAATAGTGTGTCAAGTCACCAAAAGAAGATTTTTTTTCAGAAAATATAAAAATGATTGGTTTTTAGTACCTTATCCTGCCCTCACTTCCTATACCCCGTCTTGCCCCCACATGCGGAATTTCATTAAAAAATAAATTTCTTAAAATTAAGTTTCGAAACGGAAATAAACAAGTGCTTAACTTTAAGTGTAATCATTGTTGAACATGAAAAAAATTATATAGTATATAAAATTTTGTTATTAAAATAACAAACACGTTCTAAATAAAATGCAAAAATGACAAGAAAATCGTCAAAAACAGTTTTTTTCATGTAACAAATAAAAAACTCGGTTTCATTAATCAGTGACTTGGCCAATCAAAAACTATTGTAACGGTTCTATGTTGTGCAAAAAATGATCATGATTGGTTAATTAGTTTCTTAATTCAGGCAGGTACCGCGTCTTGCCCCCAACCGCGTCTTGCCACCACCTCCCCTTATTAGCAGCATGAATCCTTATGTTGAACCTTGGTTTTATCCATTATTTTATCCACATGGTACAATAGGTTGGTATAATAATATTTTATTAATAAATGAATCTCATAACCGTGTGACACGGACAGCATATATTAAGTATAGAATGACAACAAGAAATAATAAAATTGTTTTAAAACTAGGAATACTTTTTTAACAATGGATTGTTGATAGTTATGTTAAAGTTGAAAAAGACAGAACACATTTTTGTAGAACGAATCAAAAGACACTTCTTGCCTGTAGTTATGCAGGATTAATAGATCATTTGCAACAACGAGGACATGAATCACATTTACAAGTAGGAAAAATTCTTATTTTACCATCTACATTTACGGAATATTTTGCAACATTATCAAGATTGCAATTGTACGTAACTTTGATAAGCCAGATATATTCATAACAGTGACATGCAATCCACATTGGCGTAAAATTCAATAAAATTTATTACCAAATCAGACTGCATCAGATAGACCCGACATTGTTTCACGGGTTTTCCAATTAAAGAAGAATGGACTTATAAATTAGAAAGTTAAGCAACATTAATTCCGTGAGATACTTGCATATGTTTATGCTGTTAAATATCAAAAACGTGAATTACCACATGTTCATATCTGAGTCACATTAAAGCAAAATTATAAAATAGCTGTATGTGAAGTTGTCGATAAATATATTTCTGCAGAAATTCCATTTCCAAATGATAATCCTCAGCTTCATGATATTGTTATGACAAATATGATTCATGGTCCATGAGGTTCTTGACGTCAAGGCGACAAAAGACAATGTTCCAAACATTTCCCCAAACCCTTTTAGAAAGAAACAACACTTGATGAAAATTGTTATCCAACTTATCGTAGAAGAAATACCGGTGTTTATAATAATCCGAACAGACAAACAATAGACAATCAGTGTGTAGTACCTTATAATAAACAATTACCACAAAGATTTAATTGTCACATTCATGTTAAAATTGCTTAAAGCCTTAAGTCTGTTTAATATTTGTATAAGTACATTTAGAAAGGAAATGATTCTGCTGCTGTTGTTATTACTGCATCCGACAGTACCAATCCTATCTTAAAACATAATGAAATAAAACACTTGATAGCTACACTCTATGTTGGACCTGTTGAAGCGTGTGATAGGATATTTGGAAGACTACTACTATGTAAAATTCATGCAATCACTCCCTTACCAGTTCATATACCTAATCAACAAACAAAGGTTATTCATCTAAGAGACAATAGGGATTTAATTACAACTGTCTTAGAAAAGCAAACCCTGATAATCGATTATTTTAATTTAACAGTAAATGCCTAACTAAAGAAGCTGACTTCCTTAAGTCAGTAGATATTTTAATTTGGGACGAAGCTCCAATGGCACCACGATATGCTTTAGAATTAATTAATCGAACTTTATGTAATGTCATGAATATTAATTTACCTTTTGGAGGAAAAACTGTGTTACTAGGTGCAGATTTTAGACAATTACTACCTTTTAACCAAATGCTAATCGATCAGAGTTAATTAATTTACCAATAAGAATTCGCCAAATATATATTATACATAGGTTATGGCACTGAAAATAATAGTGATAACAACATTGTGCATCCAGAACAATGTTTCATTCCACAGGCTACAGGTATCGTTGAAGAAATATCTGGAGAATTAATTAGAAATCGTTGATACATTGATGTTTCAGATCTTGCCATATTATCTGATAGGAATGTTTATGTTGAAGAAATGAACAGAAAAGTTGTTGAATTGCTTGATAAAGCAACAGAGCGTATTTATAGAAATATTGATAGTACTGATAATTGCGATAATGGGTCATATCGACGACGTTATTTTACCTGAATACTTAAATACTTTAAATCCTCCAAACTTCTCACCTTACGAACAGGCTTGTGTCCGTAAATAGTCTGATTCACTATAAAAGTAAATTTTATAGTGAAGTAGACTATTTACGGACCCAAGCCTGCTTACGAATTAAAATTTCGATTAAATTGTATTTTTTGTTTTTGCGAAGGATGTGAAAACCTGCGATCAGGTACCTTGTAGCCCGCACTACAGGGTTATGCGGGGGTGGCGATGTTCTGCCGACCCGCTAAAAACACACCCTTACTTGGGGACCTTAAAACCACTCCCGGCTAGCACTTTCCGCACGTATCGCCATCAGGAGTGGTCTTATATCCCCTACTCTATCGCCTTAGCGACTTTATCCCTAAACCTACGGGACCTACTATTGCCATATTAATTCGCAATCGCTCCAATTCTGCCCTACAACGGATAAACAGACGTAAACCATAAACAGGTCGAACGGAGATATTCAAGAAAAACCATTTGCATCTAGAACGTATGTTTATAATCATTTTACAATAATAAAAGTCAGTGTATATGGGTAAATCATACCTACTCTTTCCAATTTTGCAATTAACAATTTATTATTTACACAATCTCTATTAAATTAAGTACTTTCAAATCACTACTATTAAATTAACTATTAAATCCAACGCAAAGTCCTTTGCGGATTTTTCTGCTGTAAAGTCTTCGAGCGGAACAAAGAAAAAAGATGCCGAGCCCGACACATTTACAACGTAAGTAACCCGCAAAGTTCTTCGCGTGTGTTTTTATTGTGTATTTTATGACGTATTTGATTCCTCCTACAGACTTTGGACTCCGCAAAGTACTTTATGTATTTTTTTCGGTTGTAATTTTTCATTTTTCGCGAATTGCAATATATTCAATGTTAATTATTTATTATAAATTATCAATTTTTTCAATTTTAATTTTTACAGTTAGATAAAGTTTTCTCTTACGAATACACTGATACCAAAAAGTCATTTTCCACCAAAATGTCACTTACGTGTGTTTTTCTATTGTAGGACAGAATTGTCACATTGTATTTTTTTTTGTTCATTCTTTTAACACGAGAATTGGATACTTAAACTCATTTCCTTTATAATTAAATCATAAATACAATAATTGCTATTCTCATTTGGTTTCGAAATTTTACAAGTCAAGCTTAAAACATACATTCTATAACTCTCCAACATACCAGGCCTGAATACGTAAGCATTCGGTCTCGTAATTGTAAAAGAACCTTTCATTTTATGAGAGGGTAAAAGAATACTTAAATTCTTCAGAGTTTAAAAGGCCATAAAGTAAAGTAACCATAATAAAGGCCTAAACTGTTTGTTACTTTCTATACTGTTAGAAAATGCCTGAAAATTAACGCACTTTTAATTCATTCACGTCACTGAATTTTCATTCAATGTTGAATGAAAGTTATGATAATTCACAAATAAATTGTATTTCATTTAAGTATACAATAATTTTAAGAGATGTATGACGGTTCCCTAAAATGTTTATCTAGAAAGTTAAATAGGCAGAATTTCAGAAGACAGAATGTTTCTTTTCCCGAATGTTTATTTCCTCGAACTAGAATTTGTAAGAAAGCGCATGCAGACAATAATTTGTAAAATCAAATTGACAATTATAAAAATTTTTGTATACATTAATTTGTAAATAAGGGAAATTCTAGTTAACTACATTTTTAAATGTAAAAATTTTAGTTTAATATGCATTTTTTCCAACCGAAATTTTATTTGTACCAATTTTTGATAAATAGATTGATACTTTAATATAAATGTCAGATAACCTAACTTTTGTGTGTCAGAATTTTTACTTTAATGAATTATAATTTGACACATTTTATATAACACAGAGATTTTATTTGATAAATAATCTGTTTAGCAGAATTTATATATGCCAGAATTACAATTTAACAGATATACCAAAAGTCAGAATTTTTATTTAACACAAAATTTATTTAACAGATTGTTTTATTAGTCGAATCTTCCTTTGTCATCATTTTTATGAGTTAGAATTGTAATTTAATAAAATCTACATTGGTTAGAATTTGTATATTCCAGAATTTATATTTAACCAACTTTCTATTTATCCAAATTTTTATATAAAAGAATCTCTATTTAGTAGAATTTGTATTTAACAGAATTAAAATATAACACATAATTCATGCAACAGAATTTTTATGTAAAAGACTGCTTACGAACCCGAATTTTAATCGCTATGTGACAGAATTTCCGATTGGCCGAATCTTTTGCCAATCAGACCTAAGTTCAAGCACATAGTTGTATCTGATTGGCAAAAGATTCAGCCAATAGGAAATTCTGTCACATAGCGATTCTGCCAAACTAAAGGTCGACGATATGAGTTTTTGGTCAGTTGAAAGTTCTGCCACTTTGAGATTGTATGTAAGATGGGTTTGAATACATAGAACTTCTTTCGCATTAAAATTCGAGTTTGTAAACAGTCTGTTAAATGAAAATTCGGTTGCATGAATTATGTGTTATATTTTAATTGTGTTAAATAGAAATTCTACTAAATAGAGATTTGTCTATATAAAATTTTGGATAAATAGAAAGTTGGTTAAATATAAATTCTGCAATATACAAATTTTAACAAAATAGGCTAGTGATTTAATCCTTTGTGAATTTTTAAAACAACAGAGAGCTACGAAATTAATTCAATCAAAGGTGGAAAATATGAATTCAAACTCATGCGAGCAATTGTCGAATTTGTATTTTGTAATTTTCAAGTGAGGTGGTGGTTTTATCCACGATAATTGAAAACATAGAGGGGAAAGGTGTTCAATGAAGGGAGGTGAAGGGTTGTCAAAGATCCTACAACGATGAGTATCAATAACATTTTTAATTCTCGTGGATAAAATTTAGATTCAATTCAATAAGCAATTCTGTCATCCTTGGAGGGGGTCAGCGTGGTTAGATAGAGGACAAAAAAGAGGGGAAAAAGGTTTTTAATGAGGGTGGAAGGGTTAGCCAAACATCCTACAACAATGAGTATCAATAACATTTTCAATTATCGAGGATCAAATTTCGTTTTATTTCAATAAACAATTCTGTGATAATTAGGGGCAGGGTGAGGTGGTTACATAGAGGGCTACATAGTGGTGAAAGATGGTCAATGAGGGTGGAGTGTAGTCAAAGATCCTACAACGATGAGTATCAATAACATTTTCAACTATCGTGGATAAAATTTTGTTTCATTTAAATAAACAATTCTGTCATAATTAAGGGGGCGGGGTGTGTGGCTTCATAGAGAACTAGATATAGAGGAAAGTTAGTTAATGAGGGTGGATGAGGTAGTCAAAGATTCTACAACGACGAGTATCAATAACATTTTTAATTATCGTGGATACAATTTCGATTCAATTTATTAAGCAATTCTGTCTCCCTAGAAGGGTGTCGGGGTGGTCACATGGAGGGCTACATAGAGGTGAAAGATGATCAATAAGGGTGGGGGGTAGTCAAAGATCCTACAACGATGAGTATCAATAACATTTTCAACTATCGTGGATAAAATTTTGTTTCATTTGAATAAGCAATTCTGTCATAATTGAGGAAGAGGGGTGTGTGGCTTCATAGAGGGCTAGATAGAGAAGAAAGATGGTTAATGAGGGTGGAGGGGATAGTCAAAGATCCTACAACGATGAGCATCAATAATATTTTTAATTATCGTGGATACAATTTCGTTTCATTTCAATAAGCAATTCTGTCATTATTGGTGGTGAAGGGTTTGGGAAAGGGGGTGTCCATTGATAAAGAATACTTCGCCTTTAACAAAGTCGTGTATAGTGACATTTACAGTTATAATACGTAATGACAAGTCATATTTCGGTATTCTCTTGAATAGATAGTCTCTTACGCGTTTTCATGGTAAATATGAAACTCTTACGTAAAAATATCAAAAAGTGGAGCAGCTAGGATTTAAAATCTTGAAAATTTGGAATCTGGGAGCCATTTAGGACAATTCCACATCAGCCGTTTGTTGTTACATTTTTAGACCACCTACGACTGGTTGAGATACACTGTGCCTCATTATGCAAGGGTTCGTTCGAACGATAATGGGACTAGCAGGAGGTCTATTGTTTGTATTTAGAAATAAGATATAAATTTGAAGAATATTTGTATAATGAGGTAAAATTTTAGGATTAATTTCAAATTTAAATGTTCAATTTAAGTATGTGTGTGTGTGTGTGTGTGTGAAAGAGAAAGAGAGAGAGAGAAATAGAGATACAGTAAAACTCAGTTTCTTTTTAAACTATGGTCTTTACCAGTACATATGTAAAAGAAAAGAGCGCGCGTAGCGCGCCATTGTAAGTGCTAGTTTAACATGAATTTGAAAATATTTTGTCAGAAAACAGTGATCGACACCCTTTCTTTAATATATAATTATTAAAACTATTTATTGAACAATATTTTATTCATTAATATTATGTTAAACCTCATTATTTAAACTTATTGTACTAATTTAATTGTTCTTCAAATGTAATTTTTAAACAACTTGCTGACTTTTAGAAAATTTGTCAACAAAGGACACAAAAAAGCACCGTTTTTTAGGTTAGTTTTTTTGGAATTTAATTATTGAAAAAAATATAATCTGATTAATTAAAACAACGATTTTATCAGTTGTTATGAATTGAATTTCATACAATTTTACTTGGAAATATATTTTATGGTATATATACCTGTATATATATATATATATATATATATAATCTAATATATTTAACTTGATTCGCTTAAAAATCTTAAAGAATCCCCCGGTACTTCAAAGAATTGGAGAATGCACTAATTTATATTAATATATATGTAATATAAAATTAATATTGATATTCATAATAATATTTATTTATTTTAATAGACGGGTACAAAGTTGCACTTAAATACAATAAGAATATTTCGTAGTAAATATAAAGAACAAAAAAATTTGAACTGTTCGGGGTTAGGTAGTAGCATTATGATTCGCAATATCTTCTCGAAACAAAAATCGCAAATCATTAATAAAACAATTGAAATAATGAGTTAAAAAGTCTGAATTCTCGCAAAAATTATTACCCTCATACATAATACGGTTTACAACTGAATTAGATCCATAATTAGTACGAGTAGAGGGAATAAAAAAGAGAGAGTTATCTCTTGTTGTCTCGCGAAGATCTCTTAAAGGCGCAAAAAAGGATATTCGTGATAACAGCGCTGAGCAATTTATAAGGCCATGAATAATTTTATACGGAAATATCAAATTTGCCATCATTAATCTAGATTCAATAGATGGCATACAAAGTAATTCCCGAAACTGCTCACTGTTGAATATTCGTCTATCAGTCTGAATACCATTCTGTCTAGCAACGAAGGGCAAAAAACATTTTTGAACCCTCTCCAATCGCATCATATTTGTGTTATAGTAAGGATGCCAAATAACGGAGGAAAATTCAAGAATATGTCTCACAATAGAATAGAATAATAGCTTTAGAGCTAACGGATTTTGAAAAACAGATGCTTGTCGTCTAATAAAAGCTAAAGTTGCAATGGCTTTATTAACAGTAACAGAAATGTGGTCGTTGAAGGAGAGATCCGATGTCAAGATTACCCCAAGGTCGCGAATCTGAGTAACTCTACTTAAATCAGTATCATTTGCCGGATAGTGATGAAGCAAGAGAATCCTCTTTTTGGTAAAAGACATTAGCATTTATTTAAATTTAAAGGAAAATTTCTCTCGCTCCAGTTCACTAAGTTATTTAGCTCAGATTGAATCAAAAGACAATCAGAATGATTCTTTACAAATCCACCTGATATCCCGATTCTAGATTTTTAAAAAGATATTCAGTAATCATAAATAAGACTCAAAGACTTTTGCAAAAGAATTTAATATTGTAACTGGTCTATAATTTTTTACATCATTACGATGACTATTTTAAAATATAGGAACAATATTCCCCTTTCTCCATGCTGTAGGAAAAACTCTTTCACGAACTGACTTATTAAAAATAATAAACAAAGGTTCAATAATTGAAGAGCAACACGATTTGAGAAACAGGGGGGGGGGGGGATTCATCCGGTCTGGCACCCTTACTGGAGTCGAGTTTAGTAATTTTTGACTTAATTTCTTCCCTATTTATTACCGGTGTTACAGAGACTCAAAGACAGAACAGAAATAGTTCATGAACAGATAGGCGATGTCATGATCGCTATCCGCAGAAATATTGTCCATGGTCATTGTGTTAGGCAACTGATGATCTTTCTTAGAATTGTTTACAAAATTCCAAAAAGCTCTTGGATTATTTATTACAGAGGATTCAATTTTTACAACATGATCACGAAAACATTTTTTGATACAGACTTACATTTTGCCCTGAGCATAGAAAAACACAGATAATCTATTTGAGATTTAGAACGTTTATAAATTAAATGAGCTGTTTTGTTTTCAATGATTAGTCTCTTAAGTTCAGGGCTAAACCAAGGTAAAAATCTGATGATTTAATAGTTTTAATAGGAACAAAGAGCTCAATAACTAAGAAACTGTACGAGTAAATAATATTAGTAGCTTCATCCGCGTTAGTAGAATTTATTAAACAGAACCAATTTTACTGGGTAAATATACTTAAATATTATTAAACATATAACCTAATAATTTTAACCCGCTTAGACCTAAAATTTATAAAACAACCCGGTATTTTGAAAAATATAACAACGCTTTTCTGACCTCTCAAAATTTTAAATAACGTAAGAACTCTACATAATGTATACAAATGCTGTATTAAAGAAGTAACTTAAGGGGAGATTACAGTGATTTTTTTTTAAAAAATCGAAATTATTTTTGTCCATTTTTGGTTAGTATAATTATCTAAAAAGACGGGAAAAATAATCTGAAGTAAAAAAAAAACTCGTAAACTTGTATTTTTTGTTAATTAACTAACTGCAATATGTTAATTTTTTAAATTTACAGTTTTTCTGGTGCACCGTTTAAAAGAGCAGTTCTTAAACTATAAGAAATATATACTGTTACATTTGAAGGGTTATATGTATATAACTATTAATATAAATTTTTATTATTATGCTTTACTATTTAAAAATATTGCCGAACTTTAAGTTGAATTTCTGTACATTTAGTCCTTCAAACTTTAAACGCATTTTTCTCGAAACTGCATATCTTCAACTTATTCACACTCTTATTTTTACACTATTAAACGAAATAACCTGAAATTTGGACAGCATGTTTCTTGAATGTGTAGTTTTAGTGTAAATTAGGATTTTTCAGATCCATTAATATTTAAGAAACTTATTAACAATTTAAGTTGCAAAATTATGGTTAAAAAATTTAAAAGTCTGTCATTCGGTTATTTGTCAAAAAATATTTTTTATCCTAGTTTACACGATAGCCAGAATGGTGCAGATTAAGAAACTATTCAATATTTTTATTTCACATTAACCGTTGCAGAGAAAAAGTGTAAACAACTTTTATAGAGGACCACTTTCGGCAGCCATTCTCTAAGACTCCATTAAAAAAAATGTTTTTAATAACTTTAAGAGTTGTACTTTATTGTAAAAAAAATTTATGTAATAAATATTTTTTTTACTATAAAAAAAATCTTTGAAAAAAGCTTAAAATCACTAGAATCTCCTCTTAAAGTTAGCTGCTTGTAGTCAAAAATGACTTTTTATGAACTGAATTTGAGCAAAAGTACCCTCTACCGCTTACCTTGGTGAATCAAGTTATCGAGATTTCAGTGTATGATAATAATTAATAGTTTTGTTCGGATTTTTAAAAATTTTTTGAATATCTTCAGGTCATGAAACTTAAGGAACATTGTTATGTGTTTTTCTTTTTTAAACAATTTTTTACTGAACATTTGTAACTATTATTCAAATAAACCTAGCGAGTTGTCCTTTTTTTCACACTTTTTTATTTGTTTATTTTTAAAAGAATAATATATTCGTAAATGAATCATAAAAAGCATTTGCAATTGTTTTAATAAATTTTTGTTATTAATTATTTCTTTTGTACAAATGCTTCTAGAAATGAACAACTTTTTACTTACTTTAGAAATTAATGGGTTCTGCTAAGAATCAGAAAAATTATTCACTATAAATTATTATTTTTTTAATTTTTAAACAATTTATTTGTGCTAATTTATAATTTTTGTCTTTAAAAAATTTAGCGAGTTCTACTTTTTTTTCTTAATAATTTCTTACGTGTTAAACTATTATATATATTTAGCAAAATAAATGACTGTATTAGTCCATTTTACATACCTCCCAACAGTTCACTGCAATTATACTTAGATCTCGGTCACATTCTCGACGGAATATCTATATTGATTTCAGACTCTAAGTTTATTATTTTAGGAGATTTTAACATATAATTTGTAGTCTGGAATACTGTGGACAATATTTTGAACTTACGTCAGATTCATTTTTTACAAAACTTGTGGAACTTTACTTGCCTTTATTTTCGTTAATTTTGATAACATAAAGTTA
Organism: Ganaspis brasiliensis; assembly: GCA_037103525.1. Taxonomy (NCBI): domain Eukaryota; kingdom Metazoa; phylum Arthropoda; class Insecta; order Hymenoptera; family Figitidae; genus Ganaspis; species Ganaspis brasiliensis. Next base: position 658,709 of record JAZKLR010000438.1, read on the forward strand.
TTACTAACCAATGACGTATTGCTTCCAGTACAGGGATTAATATTGTATATAGTGTAAAAAAAATTGTTTTACTGTAATAATTATTTGTAATGGGCTCTCGCCCGTAAATATGTTCTATATAAACAAATAAATAAATAACAAAGGAGATCTGAAATACTACTGAGAAACAATTTTCAAAAAATCTGATCAATTTTCAAAATACATTCCGAAAAAATATATGGATCGGACATTTTGGATTTTTAAGATTTTAAATTTTAAAATTTTGACATTAGATTCCTAATCAGCGACCCCAAAAACCCCCCGAGTAATAACTTTTAAACAAATCTTTTAAAATATCGTTCGCAATACTGGATCCTCCTTTTTGGATTTTTTATATCTGGCGTCAGATTCGTGTTTAGAATGCCGCAAAACATTTAGACAGTCTAAGTGATAAAAATAATTTTTTTTAAGAAACGTCCACTGGGTGTTCATGTATTGGGAAAAAATTAATTTTGACACCATTTTGGATCCAACATCGTGAATTTTTTGAAAATACGGTTCATCATTTTTAAGCTTGGATTTTGTGGACGCGATATTTCAAGTTAAAACATTTTTCCGGTTTCTGAAAATTTGGAAAATAAACATTTTTTAAACAAAACTGTCAAAAATTCACATTGTTTCCAAAGAACTGTCTATAACTTTTTGAAAAAATTTTGTTTTTAAATTTTGGTAACAGGTTCTGAAAAATCCATAAAAAATACGTAAGAAAAGATAATAGCATATTTTTGTATATCCCCAACAACGGAGAAAAACGTTAAACGTTAAAAATGACTGTAAATAAGAGTCCATCCCGTCCTGAAAGGGTTAAACATGTTCGCAAGTTTATAATTCTTCATAAATAGAAAGCGTTTGATGCTTCATCTGTTAGTTGGATCAAGTACTTTAGCCTGGATTAACTTCCATTTTTGCATTAATTTTTTACAAACTAAAAGTCATCTCTTAGGTTATTTGGTACGTAATCTTTATTCTTCTAATTCAGTGAGCAAAAAGAAGACAGCATACGTGTAGTTTCTCGGAAAAGGCTTTTTTCCTTTATTGTGTTTGCCAAAATTCTTAAAAACATAATAACACCAGTCTAGGGAAAAACACACTTAAAATTAAGGACAGTATGCTTATACCTTTATGTAGATGTGTACACAAGTAAAAAAGATATTTACTTTCTTTTTACATGTTTCAACTATTGCTTGCAGTAAAAATAGAACTTTAAAAAAAAATAAATTAAATCAGAGGCTGTTTGTGTTACTTACTTTTTATAGTTAATAGAAACTATAGCTATTGTAACGATTGTAGCTCCAAGAAGAAGACTAAGAATTATTGTTGTAATTAAAAAGATAATGCTTTCTTTTGGAAGGTCCAGTTGTGAGGAATTCATTTTTTCCGTAGTCCAAGCACTGGGTATTTCAGTATCTTCTAAAAGACTAAAAGAACTTGAAATTACAAAATTGTACTACAAGATATTTCAAATTATTGTAAAATAAATGTACCATTAAACGAAAACTGTTTATTTTTTAACTATAAGAAAATGTTATAAGGATGGAAATAAAAAATTCGTCAATTTGTAACGAACTTTACTAATTGAAACGAAATCATTAAAATATATAATAACACTTTTTTTTTAGTTTTATTCCAAAATATACCAAAACTTGTGAAATACACGATCAAGGTTCATTTCTTTAATGATTGAAAATAGTAGTAACAATGTCATAGCTCTTTTCTTTTCCGTACTGATAAAGACCCTCTTTATAAAAAAACAAATTTGTTTACTTAAACCTTATTATTTACTTTCGTTACATATTTTCTAAACTTCAATCTCCAGTGCAGAAATTTTAGTTCGGGCATCATAAGGTTCGCGTCTTATTATTGTCAGGTATCCTTTAAAGAAAACCTATGCGGACCCACTATTTGTCCCGCAGTAGAATATCCATTCCCTATTAAAAACCCGGAACTGGAAAATCTATTTATACCCTAAATACTATTTAGGCCCATAAGAGGACCGCATTAGGGCAATTTTAATTTTTTCAATAAAATATCATTATAAATTTAAATCTAGGTTTAGAAATAAAACAAAATCAATATAAAATTTTAAACAGAATTTTATTTACTTAATTCACATACGAGAAGAACATTGTTTCTAAGTTCTATGACTTTTTTAAAGAATCAAATACCTTTGTTTACTCATAGTCCTTTTATTCTCTTTATCATTATATTTGTATTTTTTCATATTTATAACACCTTTATTTTATTCATTTATTTAATTAATAACTATTACAGTTGAGTAAATGAATTATGAAATAAAATGTTTGGAGTCCAGTTGGATTGAACCCGTGACCGCACTAACCCGAGTCGTGTCTGTCCACTCTGGTATGCCAAACTTGATAACCAAAACGCAAAATCCTCTATTTAAGCTGTATTTGACCCCCCCCCCCCTTAACTTCTAAACTATTTGACCTAGAGGTCTAAAATTGGGTACATATATGTATTTTCGTGTGTTTGTGAAGATTACATGAAAAATATAGAGAACATGATCTGGATTGATTGCCATAGCGTTGTTAAAAAGAATTTGCAAATTTAAATAAAAAATGTTTTTTCTCTAACTTTGCCATTATTTGAGCTAGAGGGTTAAAATTTGGTACACTCGTTTATTTCTGCATGCAGATTATAAACAAATTATGTTTTAATTTGCAATTGAATATTATGAGGTCACAAAAATAAAATTCAAAAAATGACCAAAAAGAGGGTTAGACCCTGCTAGAGCTCACCCTAATTATCCTACTTTACCCATCAAACCAATAAGAATTTTATTTGTATATTTAGAGTTTAAAATAAAGATATAAAACGTGATTGAATATTGTTATCACATTTTTCAAAATAATTTAAAAATTATAAAACAAATAAAAAAATTTTAATCTTATACAAGGCTTGATCAAGGCTGTCACAGGACCTATGATCAAGGCTCTTATAAGCCCTGAAACACAATAAAACTTTTAGGGCCAACTCTAAAACAACATTCCTTGATTTTTATGTTATTAATATGAAATACAAGCCTGTGCACTTAAGTAAATGTTTCATGTACTTCAAAGTAGAAGCTTTTTGATAATCTGTACGTAAAAATATACAAATGTATATTTTTATACAATGTACATTTATAAAAATGTATACATACAAATTTTGGCCTTCTAGCTCAAATAATGTCAAAGTTAAGGGAAAAAATCTTTTTTTTCGAATATTCGCAGTTTTTCTTTGGCAACGTTTTGACTATCAATCCAGATCACTCTCTAAATTTCTTGGAGTGAGTTTTCACTCCACTAAAAGTGGAAATTGAGTTACTCCAATCGGAGTGAAAGACCCACTCTAAAATCTTCTACTCCAATTTGAGTGGAAATTCACCCCAAAATTGGAGTGAGAGTTCACTTTTTACTTGGAGTGAAAAATTCACTTTATAAGAGTGAGATCTCACTCTTTTAGAGTGGGTTTCTCACTCTTGATTGGAGTGGCTCAATTTCCACTCTTAGTGGAGTGAGAACTCACTCCAAGGAATTTAGAGAGCATGTTCGCTATAATTTTCCTGTAATCTACACGTTAAAATACATATGTGTACCAAATTGGAGCTCTCTGTTTGTTAATAGGGTATATCTTTGTTTCGTACATGTACGGAACCCTAGATTTTGGTACGGGTGTAACTCGGACTTGACCGTTTTTTAAATTAACGTGCAAACTTACAAAGTTTAAATTAAGAAAAACACAATGAAAATAGCAGAGTTATCAACTAAAGACTAATTCTTATTCAATTTACTGATTTGTTTTCAAGTTGTAGGAGACAAAAGATTAACATTATAATGTGGCAGAATCAATCAGACATGTTATTTGTTATTTTAGCCAACTCACAAAAGATCTATTCGTGATTATATGGTGTCAGGTTGAGAAAATTAATTTAAAATCTCCATGCTTAGAAGGAGTCATTTAATTTGTCAAGAGATAAGTTGTTCTGCGCTGTGTTTTGTTTATTTTCATTATGTTATACGGTCCAATGGCTTGGAAGGATGTTTAAAGAGGACTACCAGAACTGAACTAATTCTCGTCAAGAACGCAGCCGAGGGCTGTACATCGAGGGCGTTTAGGGAATGAGATTCTCGCTCTACGGAACTCTCTTGAAGAGAAGAAAATGGCAAATTCGCACAGCCTTCTGCAAAAGAAGAGAGGTGCAAGACGAGCCCCCAAAAATCGGCACCATCTTCTTTCCTATTTGAGTCATAACGGTGTATGTATGTTTGTTCAATTGATCTTTAAAAATATTAAACAAGCACAAATTATATTGGCTTTGGGGTCCTTAATTTAAAAAAAAGTAACATGTAATTAAGCTAGCTAACGTTTCGTCCACAAATGCGGAAATGCCTCTTTAGTGCAAATAAGTTCATATTTAGAAAATAATATTTTAGTAAATAATATATACAGAAGCGTATTTATAACTTAAAATAAAGTATCATGCATAAAAACTATAATTTTTTTTTTGGCTTTTTTGTTTGTGAAAAATAAAATGAAATAAATTTTTTTGTATGATTATAAAAATAATTAAATCAAGAAAACACAGAAATATGTAGCGTCTGGTTGTAGTCCGTGTGCACCAGCACTCATTCGAGACATCACTCAAACGCATAAGCCTTCCCAACACGTCAAGGTTCTTGCCATAGGAAGGACATTGAAGGTCCTTCCTTTCGGGAAGGGACCATATTAGGCTTAATAGCACTGATATGATGGGTGGTGGAGAAAGAAAAATTCCAGTGGATCTTGCACAGGTCATTTTCTTGATTCATTTGGGCATACAAAACAATGGGCTTCTTATCTATACTGTACTGGTGACAAAGGTGGTAATACAAAAACCTTCAGTTCAGCATTGTGTCTTTCTATATACCTGTAACATGCATAAATCGGACAGGCACTTAAAAGGCCGAACTACCTTCAAATATCTTTTGAACGTTAAAGTCAGAAAGAGCTCCAACTGAATTTAACCCTGAGATTGAGTGACTCAGTTTGCAACTGGTCACGGTAACTTCAAGAGCTATGAAAAGCATTGCAAAATCATTGAGGATGACACTTGTAATTGTGGTGTGCGAGACACACCATATCATGTTCTCAAAGAATGTTAAAAGTACGAGCATCTTCGAAATATTCTAGTCACTAATGTAGGAGGCGACTTCAAAGAAGCCGACCTTCTGTCAGAAACAAATTATGAAGCATTTAATTGCTTCGTCAAAGATGTACTGAAAGCTAAAGAGGTCCTCGAAGCACTCGAGAAAGATTTACAGGAACAAGCATAATCTCAAAACACACTAATATCTAAAACACTCTCAAGCTCAACTTGCAAGTAAAGAAAATAAATTTATAAGCTGATTTAGAAATTTAAGTATAGCAAATAACTAATTTCACAGGTATGCCAAAGGTTAGGAACTGTGAGAAAAGAAAATTGTGATAAGCGCTGGTTAGCGACATTTTTTTATTTTTTTTATATATGACTAAATGTCTCCGGGTATTGTTTGCATGCACGACAGTTGGAATCGTCAACAGGAATATTTGTCTATCCAGTACCTATTTTTAGCTCATCCACATTTCATTTAAGAGCTCCAAATGTGTAGAGTATTAAAGGAATGGCTAATACATTTGTGGCCTGTATTTTATTCTTCCCTGATAATTCGGATGAAAAAATTTTTCTGAGAAGACCTCGATATTTAATTTGGAGATGATCGTTAACCCCCCGCACATCTTGAGTTTCCGATTGTGGAATTCCAAGATATGCGTATGTTTTTTCCTGACCAAGATGATGAATGGTATCTCTTGGTTTGCCACACAAGCATGCAGAGAGTTTTTCCCGAAGTACAACAGGCAGAGGCAAGAGAAAGATACAAAAGAATAGAGGACTAAGAGAGTTTCCTTGGAAAACCCCTCTTTTGTAGGTAATGACGTCAGTCATCACCTGTTGTTTGTTTGATATTAATTCAAATCTTATTCTCCATAAGCGCATAAGCTCTCTCAAGCAGCTCACTATGTCTGCATGTATAATATTATATTATATTATTATATTATATATATTATATCACTCTATATTATAAAAAGATTTTGCTGCCGCCACCGCCGTCGCAGATTCAGGAATTTTAGATACCCCCTTCAACCAACTCCCCTTCAACCAACCTCCCCTTCAAATAACCCCCCTTTAACCAACACCCCCTTCAAACAACCCCCCTTCAACCTACCCCTTATTCAACAAATCCCCCGTTCAACCAACCCCCGCTTCAACTAATCCCCCCTTCAATTAACACCCCTTCAACCAACTAGGCATATGCATCAAAATTATCAAGATTCAATGACTATAAATCAAGAAATTGGTAGACAAGATTTATTTATTACAGTAACATGTAATCCAAATTAGCCGAAATTAAAAAAGTACACTTCTTAATTTTCCAAAGAGCATGATTCCAAAGAACCAATGATATTCCAAATATTGTAGTCAGATTATTTTATGCAAAATTACAATGTATAGCAGATATCATTAGAGGTTCAATTTTTGGTGACATTTCAGGTTATGTTTATACTGTAGAAATTCAAAAAATATAAAATATAAAATTTCCTAAAGACAATGTGATCATACTGAAATTAAAAAAAAACGGTTTTCCAAAATATAAATGTACAGATAATAGAAGTAATTTTTATACAGATAATGTAAAGCAAAATGAAAAATTTATAAGCGTAGATAATTCTATGGTCGTTTCGTATAACTCGTCACTATTAAAAGACAATAATTGTCATATAAATATGGAATACTGTGCTTTTATTATGAGAATTAAATATATTTATAAATATTTACATAAAAGTAATGGCAAAGCTTTTATTGGATTTAAAAAAAATCGATTCAAAAATTGATGACGAAAATACTGAATATATTGACGCTAGATATATTAGTCCTATGGAAGCTGCATGAAGAATAGAAGAATTACCAATGTCTGAAAGATCACATTCTATTATTCGTTTAGCAGTTGATACTCAAAATCAACAACAAATAGTTTTTAAGGGGACGCCTAAGTGGAAAAATGACAAAAAAACGATTTTCTTTTTATGTGATTATCCAAAACTAGACTCATTTAGGAATAAAATAAGACTATTTAAAACCTTCTTTGATGAGTAGAAGTAGCCTAAATAAATTTGTAAAGTTGGATACTTTATCTCGAGAATAATAAATCCTTAAGTTCATCAATAAATTATGTACGAAAGCTTCAATTGTATTAAAAATTTTTTTTTTAATAATAAAAATGAATAAATCAAAACTCCATATATATTTCTCGACATGATTTGCAAATTCAAAATGGAGGATCCAATATGGCGGTCGAATTTTTAACAATTGAACGAATTTGTATGAATCTTAGTATATTGGGGTTTTTGGGGTCGCTAATTTCAAATTTGAAGTCAGATTTGAAAAATTCAAAATGGTGGATTCAATATGGTGGATGAATTTTTAAAAATGAATTGAATTTGCATGAATCTTGGTATGTTGGGGTTTTTGGGGTCACTGATTTCAAATTTTAAGTCACTATTGGAAAACTCAAAATGGCGAATCCAATATGGCGGACGAGTTTTTAAAAATTGACTAAATTTGCATGAATCTTGGTATATTGGGGTTTTTGGGGTCGCTGATTTCAAATTTCAAGTCAGATTTGGAAAATTCAAAATGGAGGATACAATATAGCGGTCGATTTAAGATTTCAAATCAGTAAACCCGAAAATTTCCGAGTAACAAGATACAGGTAAATTTTAACAATACTTGAAAATGCAACCCTCACATTAGATTCGAAATTATTAAATTTGAAATATAAATAACAAATTTGTACTCAGCGACCCCAAAAACGCCAAAATAAAAAAATTTTCATGCACATTTAGTAATTTTTTAGAAATTTGATCACCATATTGGATCCGCCAATTTAAATATTTTAAATCTGACTTTAAATTTGAAATCAGCGACCCCAAAAATTCCCAAGATACCAAGATTTATGCGATTTCAGATAATTTTTAAAAAATTTGTCCGTCATATTCGTTCCGCCATTTTGAATTTTTAATATCTGACTTCGAATTTGAAATCAGCGACCCCAAAAACCCCAATATACTAAGATTCATACAAATTCGTTAAATTTTTAAAAGTTCGACCGCCATATTGAATCCGCCATTTTGAATTTTTCAAATCTGACTTCGAATTTAAAATTAGCGACCCCAAAAACCCCAATATACTAAGATTCATACAAATTCGTTCAATTTTTAAAAATTCGACCGCCATATTGGATCCGCCATTTTGAATTTTGATAATCTGACTTCGAAATTGAAATCAGCGACCCCAAAAACCACAGTATACCAAGTTTCATAAAATTTGGATTATTTTATTATGAAATTCATGAGATTTTTCTTCTTTTTAGTTATTCGTGTTTCCTGTGAAATTTTATTATTTAATTTTTTTTTATCTTTCGGTACACTTTTCTCTTGAACTACTAAACCGATTTACAAGTTTTTTTTTTAATTTGTTCAGGAAGGTTTCAAGATTACGAATAAGAAGTTTGACATCATTTTGAGTTATATAAACGGAGATGTAGGTCATTTAATCAGAAAAATTGGGAGTGTTATTTACATTTTTGTATAAATGTTTATAAAAAAGTATCTATTTAAGATAACGTCTTATTACTTCTTATTCATACAATTGATTATACGTGTAATCGAACAAAATAAGGAAGAACGCAATTGGAGTAATAGTTTTTGAGAAAAGTGTACCGAAAGTTGACTCTTTTTGCATTGTTTTAAAGTGACTTAGGCGTCCCCTTAAAGAAAATAAAGAACATGATGCGATACAAAATAATTGTAATACAACTTTAACAGCTTGGTTTCAATTGAATTTAAAACACAAAACTGCTATTAATATTAAATATTCTAATATTCCTAAATTTTATTATTTAAATAAAACAAAAAGAAATAGATTAAAAGACAAAAATATTGTAAATCTTTAGGCAGGACGAACAGTGTGTGTACTAAAGACATTGAGAGGTTTCATCTAAAGTTAATTTTAAATCGTGTAAAAGGTGCAATATCTTTTAAGGATTTAAGAACTTACGAAGGCGTTACTTACAATTTATTTCAAAATGCAGCTATAGCCATGGGGCTAATAGAAACAGATAATCAAGTTTTTAAAATTTTTTAGGAAGCCTATAATATAATAATGCCAAGAGAATTAAAAAATTTTTTTGCTTTGTTTCTTATTGCTGATAGTTTACCTTCACAATATAATATTTGCAACAAATTTAAAGAAATTTTCTGTAAGGGATTTCCTAATAATAATGAACAAAACGCTTTGTATAAAATCAGTAAAATTTAACCTGTTCCAATTTTGGTTTACCTGTACCTGAAAGAATGAAAAATTTAAAATCACTCGAAGAAAAAGAATTATTAAAAAAAGTAAATAAAGAAAATTTTTTAAAATATTTTAATTAATTGAATGAAATTACAAAAGAGAATCATAAAATGATTTTGATTGACGGACCTGGAGGCACAGGTAAAACATTTTTGTATAAAACATTAATTTATTTTTTTCTTAGTATTAAAAAAAAAGTATTGTCAATGGCCTGGACAGAAGTAGCATGTATTTTACTTCCTGGTCGTATGACAAGTCATAGAACTTTCAGACTACCATTAGGTATAGCAAATATTGAAACATCGTTTTTGAAATTACAATCCTATATAAGAAATTAGTTAGTTATAGCTATAGATATACGGCCATGCTTTCTCAGCAAGTATGAGAGAGTAAGATATAGAATATACCTGGGCTAGAATAGGACAAGAATAGTGTCCGCAACAGAACTAATACTGTGCGAAACGCAAGGTCAGTTCACAGGTGTGGTTTTAAAAACAAGAGAGAATAAGGTTACCTGGGATAGATAAAGACAACAATGGCGTGCAAAATGTGAAAGAGGAATAGTATATTTCGTAACATGCGTGGCAAGCAGTCGTTTCTGAAACGAGAGCAATGTTTTTGCAACGAGTGAAACGAGTTGCAAAAATTGCGCGAGTTTCAAAACGACTGCTTTGTTCACGCAGTTACGAACGATACTTTTCATAACAAAGTTATAAAAGGCGTGATTCGGTTCTCTGTATAGATAACCAGAAAATTGCAGAATTAAGAATGATTCACTACGTCACGTCAGAGTGTACACAAATACAATCCAAATTGAATGTCTCACACTTTTTCACTTGTCAACACGCCGCGCTAGTGATATGGTCAGGTTAGATTTTGAAGCGGTACTACTCACGCTAAAGATATCGACTCTGTTATGTTGGTTAAACAGTGCGTGCAAGAAAAGTAGAAAAGTGGGGGACATGCAATTTGGACTGTACTTGTTTGCACTCTGACGTCACATAGTGAATCGTTCTTAAATCTGCAACTTTCTGGTTATCTACAGAGAACCGAATCACGCCATTTTTAAGACTGCGTTATGAAAAAGGTATAACAGGTGTCTGGGACAGATAAAGGCAAAGTAGAGAGAGAGAAAATAAGAAAAGGGATTTTAAACGGTGTGGAAATTCTAAGACATCCGGGTATGAACTTGTATGATCATTTTGTAATTAATTTTGAATTGTTTAAACAATTTTTTTCATATTTTCTATGTAAAATATTTTAAAAGCTTACAACTTTTTAATAAGCAAAAGGAAAAAGAATGTAATTATTCTCATTTAATTGACTTAATTGAATCGATTGTTTAAACAATAAAAATGGTTTAAAATTAACTATCGATAAAATTGGGCTAGAATTATGTGGGTTTTTGTCATTTGTAGAAAAGAATCATAAAAAAGTTATTTATTCAAAATTCGCAGTTTATAATCAAATGTTTAAAAAAATTTCATTTGTTTAAATAATTTATGTTTCTTATGTTTTCGAAATTAAACACTTTTTTTGTCCAGGTCACCTCCAGTCAAATTCTTCAGGAAAGTTAACCTCAAAATGCGAAAATTGATTTCTCTAAAGTAACCAAGAACCCAACCAATCACCACGTCACTTCCTGTCATCTTCTTCAGGGAAGTTAACCTCAAAATATAAAAACCGAAATCTCTAAAGTATCCAAGTACCTAACCGATGTCCACGTCATTTCCGGTCAACTTCTTCAGGAAAGTTAATCTTAACATATGAAAATCGACTTCTCTGAAGTACCCAAGTACTCAACCGATGACCAGGTCATTTCCGAACAGCTTCCTGAGAGAAATTAACCTCAAAATAAAAAAGTTTATTCTCAGAATCACCCCAATGCCCAACCAATGTCCAGGTCTCTTCTAGTCAACTTTTTCAGGGAAGTTAACCTCAAAATGTGAAAATCGACTTCTCTAAAGTACAAAAGAACTCAACCGATGTCCAGGTCATTTACGGACAACTTCATCAGAGAACTTAACCTGGAATCCTGGAAATGATAAAAGTTCATTCTCAGAAGTACCCCAATACCCAACTAATGTCCAGGTCTCTTCTGGTCAACTTCTTCAGGGAAGTTAACCTCAAAATGTGAAAATTTACTTCTCTAAAGTACACAAGTATCAAACCGATGTCCAAGTTATTTCCGGTCAACTTCTTCAGGGAAGTTAACCTCAAAATGAAAAAAGTTCGTTCTCAGAAGTACCCCAATACCCAACTAATGTCCAGGTATCTTCTGGTCAACTTCGTAAGGGAAGTTAACCTCAATATGTAAAAATTTACTTCTCTGAAGTACCCAAGTACCAACCCGATGTCCAGGTTATCTCCAGACAACTACCTCAAGGAATTAAACATCAAAATGAAAAATTTCACTTATTAGAAGTACCCCAGTTTCCAACCAATGTCCAGGTTACCTCCATTCAAATTATTCAGGGAAGTTAATCTAAAAAAATGTACAAATTTACTTCTCTAAAGTACCCAAGTACCCAGCCGATGTCCAAGTTATTTCCGGTTAACTTCTTCATGAAAGCTAACCTCAGAATGTGAAAATCGACATCTCTGAAGTACCCAAGTATTAACCTGATGTCCAGGTCATTTCCAGACAACTTTCTCAGAGAAGTAAACATCAAAATAAAAAATTTACTTATTAGAAGTACCCCAGTTCTCAACTAATGTCCAGGTCATCTCCAGACAACTTTATTAGATAAGTTAACCTCAAAAAGTGAAAATCGACTTTTCTAAAGAATGCAAATGCCCAAACGATGTCAACGTCATTTCCGGTCAACTTCTTGAAGGAAGTTAACCTCAAAATGTGAGAATCGACTTCTCTGAAGTACAGTATTACTCAACCGATGTCCAGGTTGTTTACGGACAACTTTCTCAGGAAAGTTAACTTCAAAATAAAGAAATTTACTTCTCAAAAGTACCCCACTACTTAACCGTTGTCCTGATCATTTTCGGCCAACTTTCTTAGGGAAGTTGACCCTGAAATGAACAAGTCGATTCTTCCAAAATATTGAAGTAGCCATACAGTATCTATATCTTTTTCGGCCAACTTCTTATTGAAAAATTAACAAATTAAAAAATTGGAAAAGTAGTTTCTAGAAAATTAAAAAATTTTAAATTGGTAAATTGAAAAATTAACAAAATAGAAAAATTCGTAAACTGGTAAATAGAAAAATTGGAGATTTTTGTAATAGAAAATTGACAAATTTAAAAAATTGGTAAGTATAAAATGGGACAATTCGAAAATAAAAAAACGAGAAGAGCACGATTTTGCGCGCGTAGCGCGCTTTGGAAGTTCTAGTCAGATAAACGTAAGTTAAGAGAAAGTGATATTATTATTTGGGACGAAGCTTTGATGATCCCAAAAAAAGTTTTAGAAATAGTCGATAAAACTCTAAGGGATTGTAGGTACTTATATTGAAAATTTACCTTTTGCTGGGAAACTCATAATATTAGGAGGGGATTTTCGACAGATTTTACAAGTGATTAAAAATGGTTGTAAAAAAATTATTGTTGAAGAAACTATAAAGTTTTATCATCTTTGGTATAATTTAAAAATATTCAATATAACAAAAAATATTTGAACATCTAATATCAATTTTTCTAAATTTCTTTTAAATATACAAGAAAATAAAATTAATTCATTTTCTATTACTGAAATTTGGAGAACAAATGATGTTTTTACTAAAATATTTAGATTACACATAACAGAAAATGATGATGTTTCAAAATACGCTATCCCAATCTGTCTTAACGTTGATATTATTAAGTTAAATAATAAAATATTAAATAAATTGTGTGGGAAAAAGAAAATTTACTATAGTATAGATAGTGTGAAACAAAAAGGAATGTATTAAACTGACGAGAATGTACAATTAAATTATCTAGCTGAATATTTAAACTCTTTAAAAATTCCATGATAACCTGTTCATAAATTAATTTTAAAAATTGGTACAATACTGCCCTACAACGGAAAAATACACGTAAGCGACAATTTAGTGAAAAACGAGTTTTTTGTATCAACGGACTCGTGAGAGAAAACTGCATCTAACTGTTCTAATTTAATTCGAAAATATTAATTATTTATGCTAAATAATTAACATTAAATCTATTGCAATTCGCAAAAAATGAGTAATTACAACGAAAGAAAACACATACAGTACTTTGCGGAGTGCAAAATCTGTAGGAGACATCCAATACGTCACAAAATACACAGTAAAAACACACGCGAGGAACTTTGCGTATTTTTTCCGTTGTAAAAGCTGTCGAGCTCGGCTTCAATTACAAAACCGCATATGTATGTGCTTTGTGTGTTTCTTAGCTTGTGAAGTCATCGAGCGAAGCAAAGATGTCCAACGAAAAACTCCGCAAACGCCATGTATTCTAGCCTGTTGTGCTTTGCGTATTTTTCCTGTGGATATCTTTGCTCTGCTCGACAACTTTACAGCGGAAAAGCACGCAAACGACTTTGTGTCTTTTTACGTTGTATTTGCACTTTGAAAACTACGCATGTGCATTTTTTAATAGAGATTGTTTAAATAATAAATTTTTAATAGCAAAATTGAAAAAAGATTTCCCCAGGTAGGATGACTTTTATTAATAAAAAGTGACTCTATTCATAAGTTCTAGATGGAAATGGTTTTTCTTGAATATCTGTGTTTGACCTGTTTGTGGTTTACGTGTGTTTTTTCGTTGTAGGGCAAAATATTAATGCTTATAAGAAATTTAAGTGTTTATGATGAGTTATGCAATGGTACAAGGTTAAACATATATTTAATATAAAAGTTCTAATATTAACTGGAACTAAAGAAGGTACAGTAGTATTTATACCTCGGATAACTTTAGATTCTGGTGTATTAAAAAATTTACCATTTATTTTATTTCGAAAACAATTTCCTATAGTTTTAGCTTTTCCAATAAGCCCCCATTAAAGCCGCTACTGCAAATCAGCTGTTTATTCAATGTGATGATAGTGAAAATTCAAAAGTAATAAATAATATTGTGTGGGAAGAAATTTTTAAATAAGCAAATTTAATCATTCTCTTAATTGGTTTAGCAGTATATTAACTAATTTATTTTGGAATAATTACATAATTGTAAATTTTAAGTACGTTTTACAGCCAAGTGAGCAAATTTAATAATTTTGTTATTATACCAACTACAGTTTTGAGATTATCTATTTAATACTGTGTCATACTCATAATTTATAAAATTACTGTTGTTAAATTGGATTTAGAACAAAATTTAGGTGTACATTTTATAAACAATTTATATTTGTAAAATTATACCTTTCATAAGATATTTTAATTTTTCAAATAAAAAAAGATTAATGATTTTGGATGTACTCTTAAAATTTATCCTGTTTAATTTGATGCTTTATAACAAACTTTATTGAATTGAGGGTATGTATTATATAAAAATGTATAACAAACTTGATTAAACATGATTATTGAGTTGGTAAAGATTAAAAATGTAATAAATTGTATTTCATTCTCATTTTTGCTTATTTCAAAACCTTAAAACAACTTTATATATTTTTATATATACAATTGAATTCAATTTTTATAAAAATAATGTTTAGATTCCTTACAAAAATAATGATTTTAAACAATTTACTAATATTTTTTTTCTAGGTTTTGAGATACGACATTGGTTACTTCCACGAAGTGTATATTGGAAACAAATTCATTGAAATAAATATAATGAATTTGACTAAAAATAAACATTGGTATTTTTAATATATTTAGTATAATAATTTATACCAAATGAGAAGCTCAATTTCAAAGAATTTTGCTAAAAACTAATTGTAATTATAGATTACCAATTATAAAGAAGGGGGGTTGGCGCGCGAAGCACGCAGGGGGACGAAGCCCTTCTAGTTATATTATATTATTATTATTATTATTATTGTTTTTTTTACAAAACAAGTTTAGGAGAGGAAAAAATGCATTTACGCTCTTATTCGTGTGGGACTCGACCATCTGCTGTGATAATACCTCACTAAAACAACCTCTTCTATTCTTGCTTTACTTACTCTAATCCGCTATTGCTCCATCTGTCCTGGAGGGTAAGCAAAAGCGTGATTCATTTGTTAGAGTCGTTATTCCTACTTCTTGCACTGTTGTTCTAACTCATAGTCGCCGATGTTCTAGAGCGGTGGTCAATATATACAATATATACAAATGACCTTATTTTAATATCCTGGAGCACTATATCAGGCTTTGTAGCACTGATACGATGAGTGGTGGAAAAAGAAAAATTCCCGTAGATCTTACACTGATCATTTTCCACAACGGAATTCTGATCCCCTCTGGCATACGGCAAGTTGGATTTCTTATCTATACCATATTGGTGTCGAAGGTGATAATACAACACCTTAAGCGCAGCATTGTGTCTTTCTATATATCTGCAACATGCATACTTCGGGCACGCACTTAGAATATGACTAAGTGTTTCCGGATACTGTTTGCACGCACGACAGTTGGTATTATCTACAGATATATGCATCACTCGAGTGTGGTAAACCAAAGTATTTATTACTTTATCCTGACAAGCAAACAAAATCCTTCACTTTCCGATTTCAAATCAGCAGATTTAAGGAAAGCAAATAACAAACCTACAGAAAATCCCATTTATTTTATGAGACTGAAGAATTGTCCATGCACAGGTTGGCCAATATGTTCCTGTAACGAAAGCGCATGTTTTGCTTCCTTGTCACGCTTTTTAATCATCAGTGGTGTTAACGATACTAAGCCGTGTTCCATATCACTGGTTTCACATGAAAGACTAAGTTCATTTGCAGCTCTTTTTGCCGCTCGATATAAAAACGCCCAACATTTGCAATTTCTAGATGGTGTAAAAATTGCATAAATGGATCTCTACTATTTATGGCTGAGCATGCCGCAGACAAAACAATTCAATGATAAAGACACTCTAAATTTAATAGACTTCTTCCTCCTTGATCCCGTGGAAGGTAAATTCTTTGTACGGAAGACCTTGGATGATGACTTCGATGTTCTGTTATCATCCTGCCAGTTTCTCTATCAAGATCCTTTAACTCATTAACATTCCACTTAACTGCTCCAAATGTATAGAGTAGTAAAGGAATGGCTAATGTATTTGTGGCCTAAATCTTATTCTTCCCAGATAATTCGGATGATCAAATTTTACTGAGAAGACCACGGTATTTTATATGGAGATGATCTTTAATCCTACACACATCTTGACTTTCCGAGTGTCGAATTCCAAGATATGTGTAAGTCTCCCCAACACCAAGGTGATGAATGGTGTTGCCACCAATAAGTTGAATATTCTTAGATTCGCTTGACATTTTAGCTGTTTCTCGTCTTCCTTTTATCAAATGGATAACAGCACATTTGTCCAATCCAAAATCCATTCCTATAGCTCTGGAATACTCGGTTACTGCAATCACCAGAATTTTTAATGCTTCCTTACTGGATATTATTATTATACACGAACAGCAACACAACTCGCAACACAAAACTGCTCTGTAATTATATTGACACAAGGAAAAGTATTATTATTATTATGATTATTAGTATATAGGAACAGAAACACAATTCGCAAATCTCGTGAAATTTTTAGTATTAAAACACCTGAATGCGATTCCGCAATCTCACTACACGAGAGAAAGCAAAACGTAAATGGTAAAAAACCATCGATAGCCGCAACACGGACTGATTTTTGTCTCTCAACTCTGCAGAAAATGACTAGACTGACTTGTACCGTGTCGGGAAGGAAACTGATTAAAATCCACTAAAAGGAAGAAATTATTGTTATTTGGTTTGGAAAAAAGTGTGCAATGTGTCAATCCAAGCCAATGGACCCAAAATCATAAAAAAGTTTTGACATTCATTGAACACTTGTCGAGTAGGGCATTTAAACAGCACATGTTTTGCATCAGATGTCTCATTTTACGATTGTATCGAGTGAAAGAAAAATTTGGTTTTCTGATTCCGTTGAAAAGTTATGAAAACGGGAAATGAAAGCAGCCAGTTAATTCGTATAATCTTGTTGCAATATTTTTAAAAAATAAGTGTTTATCAGCTTCTTTATATTAATAAGGGAATTCATTTGTTGATAAATACAACACAATCCTCTCGATTTGTACCTACCAGTCTAGTAGTTTAGTGTAGAATTGGTAATATGGAAGGATTAATGGAACTTCAAAATATTTTATTTATATATTTGTTTGTTTTTAACTATTTATTTATTTTTGTTTGAAGCACCCTCCCCCCTTTATTTACTAAACCCGGTGGGAAGTATTGATGGCAGATAATTTTTGTGAATGTTTGAAATTTTAAGAGGACTGAAAAAAAAGTTGTTTGAAATTTTGACAAGATGAAAATAGTAGTAATAATTAAAGGGGTCCTCTCCCAGAGTATTCCAAGTAAAAGTTGCTAATAAACAGTGAAACATTGTGTTTAATAATGTGCCAATACTAAAGAAATTAAAGATATTAATTTTAGAAAGCCGGGATATATAAGACATACTATTGTAGACGTCCGCTCCCCAATCTCTTTGGCATTTGACGACTCCTTCCTGTATATTTAAATTCCGAAGCAATGAAGATAGAAAAGGTTTTAAATGTAGGAAGGAAGGGAATAATAGTAGTATGTGAAGATGATTTGACCCCCCCCCCCCCCGAAAGATATGCAATAATTGTTCATCAGCAGTGAACAGTTGCGAGACATAACTAGTGAGAGGTGAAATTAAATTGTTTTAAATTTGACAAGATGAGAATAGGAGTAGTATGTTAAAAGGGCCCCCAGGGGGGACGATCATTAGTAAGTGACAATGAGCACCTGAGCGTTGCGTTTATGGATATTAATTTCAGAAACTCCAAAAACCGGTATATATAGGCCACACTATTTTAAACGCCCTACAGTGGGACTTTCAGCATCTTTTTTTGTCAAAATCTAATATCTCTCGATAGAATGGACAAAAATGAGTGGTTCTTGGATCAAAATAAAGCTTGATAAATACAGAATAAGAGAAGATTATAGAGAAGTTTTTTCTAGTCTTTCTGGTCCAGGAAACAATCGAGAAGATAGCAATTTTTTCCAAAAAACGACAAATTCAAGTATACAGACCAAACAAATTTGGGAAACTTTACAATATCTAAAAAATAATCGATTTTTACGAAACTTGGGTTTTAGATGTTTTTTGGGTCGCAGAAAGTAAATATAATATTCAAATTAAGAAATTCAATATGGCGGACTATAATCTAAAAAAATAATCGATTTTTACGAAACTTGGTTTTCAGATGTTTTTTGGGTCGCAGAATGTAAATATAATATTTAAATTGAGAAATTAAATATGGCGGATCCAATATGGCGGACTAAATTCCTCAAAAACAATTGATTTTTACCAAACTTGGTTTTTAGATGTTTTTTGGGTCGTAGAATGTAAATATAATATTCCAATTATAAAATTCAATATTGTGAACTTAATATTATGGAATAAGCATTTAAAAACTATTTTGATTTTCACCGAACTTGGTATTTTACTGCTTTAGAGATAGATGAAATTTCTCTATCAACTTTCATACTTTTATTACAGAAACAGTACAAAATATATTTATTTCCTAAAAATGTGTTCTTGACATTATTCTCAGAGATGTTTTTTTTAACTTTGAGTTCATAAAACATATAAAAAAACATATAAAAACCAAGTTTCGTAAAAATCAAGTATTTTTGGGGAATTTGGTCCGCCATATTGAATCCGCGATATCGAATTTTTCAATTTAAATATTATATTCACATTCTGCGAACCAAAAAACATCTCAAAACCAAGTTTCGGAAAAATCTATTATTTTTTGAGATTTTAGTCTGCCGTATTGTATCCGCCATATTGAATTTCTTAATTTGAATATTATATTTACATTCTGCGACCCAAAAAACATCTGAAAACCAAGTTTCGTAAAAATCGATTATTTTTTAGATTTGAGTCCGCCATATTGCATTCGCCATTTTAGAAGTTTAAGTTTCATTCATATTTTAATGTAGGGACCTCAGAAGCTTACGAATAACGAGTTTTGTAAAGTTTCACAAATTTGTTTTGTCTGTATACTTGAATTTGTCGTTTTTTGGAAAAAATTGCTAACTTCTCGAGTATTTCCTGGACCAGAAAAATTAGAATAAAACTTCTCTATAATTTTCTCTTATTCTGTATTTATCTAGCTTAATTTTGATCCAAGTACCACTCATCTTCGTCCATTCTATCGAGAGATATTATATTTTGACCAAAAAAAATGCTAAGTCCCACTGTGCGCCCCACAACCCCATCTGTATGTCATTCGACGACTCCTTCCTATATGTAAGTTGCGAAATAGTGAAAACAGAAAAGGAATTAAATTTAGAAAGGAAGGGTAATAGTAGTATGTAATGATGATTTGCCCTCCCCCCCACGGAAGATATGTAATAATTATTTATCAGCAGTAAACAGTTGCGAGAGTTAACTAGAGAGAGGTCGAATTCAATTGTTTTAATATTAGTAAGTTTTATTCCTTCCTTGTTTGATATAGTAAGAACTTTTATTCGATTGAGGAAGATAAGAAATGAAAAACACACTAAGTTTTTCTATTCATGACTGCAACGTTTCAACAGCTTGGTACGCTGTCATCATCAGGCTTAAATAAATAATCTGTTTACATATGCACTCACTAATCTGCCCGAAGCCATAGGTTTTTGATACCAGTTAGTATGAATTGAATTATTACTTTTTGATAAAGTCATATCTAAAAAATTGATTTTATTACTGATTTCAAGTTCGAAGGTAAATTTTAGATTTTGGTTATACGAATTAAAAATTTTTATAACTAGTTCAACATGGTTCTTGTGAATACAACAAATTATGTCATCTACATATCTAAAAAAGAAAACAAGTTTACAATTATATTTATTCTTTAATAAGTTTTGGCAATAAGTCTCCAAATCGTCCATCACAATATCAGCAAACAGAGGTGAAATTGGTGAACCCATTGGTGTTCCATAAGTTTGTCTATATATGTTATTGTTAAAAACAAAATAAGTATTGTTGAAAAGGAATTCAGTAACAGCAATAAGATCATCAAACGGGATTTTGCATTTATTATGTATTTGTGAAAATCTTTTTTCCAAACTTTGGATGACTAAGTCACACGGTATATTGGTAAACAGTGAACTGACGTCTAAAAATAATAACACAAAGTCATCTGGAATAAATACATTTTTTAATTTTTCTTTTAATTCGAAACTATTGTTAATATGTGAAACAGGAGGACTAATTGTATTTTTTAAATCATTATAAATCACTTTAGATAAAAAGTAAGTAGGACTGTCTACAAGAGAAATGATAGGTCTGAATAGAACCCCTTCCTTATGTATTTTTGGAAGGCCATAGCCTTTCGCTAAACTAGTATTAGTCATAGTTAATTGATTTTTGTGATATTTATATTTAAGAAAATCATTATCATTAAGCTCTTTCAAAATGTCATAAGCTTTTGATTGTAATTTTGTAAGAGGGTTTAATCCAAACCTTTTTTCACAAATTCTGACAAGGGCAATGTTACGGTTTGTTTGGAAAAATCTGATTATTTAACAAAAATGGATAATTTATTTTCAGATAAATCAACTTATGAATTAATTAACTATGACTAATACTAGTTTAACGAAAGGCTATGGCCTTCCAAAAATAGATAAGGAAGGGGTTCCATTCAGACCTATCATTTCTCTTGTAAACAGTCCTACTTACTTTTTATCTAAAGTGATTTATAATGATTTAAAAAATACAATTAGTCCTCCTGTTTCACATATTAACAATAGTTTCGAATTAAAAGAAAAATTAAAAAATGTTTTTATTCCAGATGACTTTGTGTTATTATCTTTAGACGTCAGTTCACTGTTTACCAATATACCGTGTGACTTAGTCATCCAAAGTTTGGAAAAAAGATTTTCACAAATACATAATAAATGCAAAATCCCGTTTGATGATCTTATTGCTGTTACTGAATTCATTTTCAACAATACTTATTTTGTTTTTAACAATAACATATATAGACAAATTTATGGAACACCAATGGGTTCACCAATTTCACCTCTGTTTGCTGATATTGTGATGGACGATTTGGAGACTCATTGCCAAAACCTATTAAAGAATAAATATAATTGTAAACTTGTTTTCTTTTTTAGATATGTAGATGACATAATTTGTTGTATTCACAAAAACCATGTTGAACTAGTTATAAAAATTTTTAATTCGTATAACCAAAATCTAAAATTTACCTTCGAACTTGAAATCAGTAATAAAATCAATTTTTTAGATATGACTTTATCAAAAAGTAATAATTCAATTCATACTAACTGGTATCAAAAACCTATGGCTTCGGGCAGATTAGTGAGTACATATGTAAACAGATTATTTATTTAAGCCTGATGATGACAGCGTACCAAGCTGTCGAAACGTCGCAGTCATGAATAGAAAAACTTAGTGTGTTTTTCATTTCTTATCTTCCTCAATCGAATAAAAGTTCTTACTATCTCAATTGTTTTAAATTTGACAAGATAAGAATCGTAGTAGTATGTTAAAAGGGCCTCCCACCGGGGGACGACATCTTATAATTGGCAATGAGCACCTGATCGTTGTGTTTAATATTAGGCAAATACTAAAAAGTTTTGTAAATATTAATTAAATAAATATTAATTTTTAGAATCCAGAAAAATCCATCCCCCCCACCCCGGGGGATGACATGTAATCATTGGCAGTATTTGGAAGAAGGTTTAAACATTTATCCCAGAAAGCATGAAATGTTTTTGGCCGATTCGTTTGTTTGTTGGCTCACGCTCCTCTTCACACCAGATAAGCTAACTGGTGACATTTGTCGAGTGTTGAAGCTCACATCGTTGATAAATTAGAGTCGACAATGGTTAAATTCATTTAATTACACCGGCACACACAAAAAAATAATCTCGAGTGCAAAGACTGCTACATGCCAAGTTCTCTTTGTTGTGATGTATCTAAAGACCTCAGAATAGTCCAAGCTCAAATGTCGGATACATTTGGACGGACGAATTTTTAAAAATTCTTTAGGTTTACTTAAAAATTGTCACTCGGGGGTTTATGGGGTCGCTAATTACGCATCCGATGTCAGTTTTTTAAAATTAAAAATGACGGATCCAATATGCGGACAATTTTATTACAATTCATCATATTTACTAATGAATCGTTACTCGGAGGGTTTTGGGGTCGCTGATTACTAATTCGATGTCAGGTTTGAAAAATTTAAAATGGCGGATCCAATATGGGGGAAGTATTTTTGAAAATTTTTCGCAGTTACACTGGAACCTCCGGATTTTATACTTATCGGGCGTGTTGTCTAAAGTTAGGATTGAACCTTATCCATTGTATTCTATTGTCCGCGGACACTTTTTCTTGTCCCCTCTTCCTTGCCTTGACACTTCCTACTTCCACGCGGTCTATTGTTAAGAAGTTTAAAGTCCGGTGGTTTCGGTGTACTTGAAAATCATCACTCGAGGGTTCTTGAGGTCGTTCATTACGAAACCGATGCTAGTTTTTTAAAATTCAAAGTGGCGTTTCCAGTACGACAGATAGAATAAAATATTGTTAAAACAATTTTTTAAACTTAGTATTTCCGTAGCTCCGCGTTAACTGGGTGGAGACTGTCTTAAAATGATGAAACCCACATTATTCTATGTTTTTCTTTATAAAAATTTTTTAAAGTTTTTAAATTTTATTTTTTGTACGCTTTTAAATTTTGTTTATTCTTATACTTTTTAAATTTATTTTTTAATACTACATAGAAGTTAAAATTTGTGTTGCATTTGAGTAACGTTTAACTTCCAACGTTTTTCAATCAAAAAGAACAAAGTATTGTCCGCTTTGAATAATGCATCTGTGTTTTTAATTTATAAAAACCGACATCAGATTCGTAATCAGCGACTCCGAAAATCCTCGAGTAACGATTTTAAAGTAAATACGAAGAATTTTAAAGAATTCGTCCGTCATATTAAATCCGCCAATTTGAATTTTCAAAATTTAAACTTTAAATTAAATTAACTTTAAATTAACTTCAAATTTAAAATGTAAATTTCTTTGTAAACCAAATGTTATACAGATAATAATATTTTTATCTATAATTGACACCGTCAGGTTACCAATACAGCGTAACAATGTGTAAAAATAAGTTACGCAAATTTTTTATATTGTTTGATCAATACTGAAGATAATAAAGTTTGTTTCAAGAATGTGGCTTTAAAAAAAATTAAGTTTTCTAATATCTAAAAGTTTTAAAGTTCTAGAGATATGCCCATACATGTAGAGATTAAATAATCTTGGGTCTTACAAATTAATTCATTTTCCTCCTATTCATATTAGTAATTCAAACCTATTCATATTAGAGATTCAAACCTATTCATATTAGTGTAAAGATCAGTACCATTAGAATACCATTTTCTCTATGTTCCCTATTCTCTTCTTACTTCTATATCTTTATCATTTTTCTCTTTTCTCTCTTTCCTAATCTCCCTTCTTTCTTTTCACTCCTCGCTTTTCTCGGCTCTTGTCTCGTCTCTTTTTTCACTTTTCTCAACTCCATACTCTCATATTTATTCTATCCTCTTACTCCCTCTTTTCTTTTAGCTCTCTTATCTCTGTTGGCTCTTCCCAGTTAAAAATTCCTACGTAGGATCCCACGTAGGATCCTACATGGTATCCTTTATAGTATCCCATATAGTATCCCATATAGTATCCCACATGGTTTCCCATAAAGGATCCTTAGAACAAGGGAACTTGTATACGATCCTTAAGGGATACTGTACCAAGATCCTCCGTGGGATCCTATACTATAGGATCCTATATGGGAACCTTGACAGGATCCTATCGCCAAATTTTTGTTGTTAAAATTATCAGGATATGGGATCCCACGTGTGTACCTATATAGGATCCTACATATAAATCAGGTAACTTATCAGGTAGGGTTCCCTTATGGGATCCCATGTGTGTTCCCATACAGGATCCTACACATCGCAAAGGTTAGCAGGTGGGGTTCCCGTGTGGGATCCCATATATGTTCATGTACAGGATCCTTCATGTCCCAGAGGTTTACAGGAGGGGTTCCCGTACGGCATCCTACGTGTGTTCCTGTACAGGATCCTTAATGTTCCAGAGGTTAGCAGGTAGGGTTCCCGTACGAGATCCTACGTGTGTTCCTGTACAGGATCCTTCATGTTCCAGAGGTTAGCAGGTAGGGTTCCTGTACGAGATCCTACGTGTGTTCCTGTACAGGATCCTTCATGTTCCAGAGGTTAGCAGGTGGGGTTCCCGTACGAGATCCTACGTGTGTTCCTGTACAGGGTCCTTCATGTTCCAGAGGTTAGCAGGTAGGGTTCCCGTACGAGATCCTACGTGTGTTCCTGTACAGGATCCTTCATGTCCCAGAGGTTAGCAGGTAGGGTTCCCGTACGGGATCCTACGTGTGTTCCTGTACAGGATCCTTCATGTTCCAGAGGTTAGCAGGTGGGGTTCCCGTACGAGATCCTACGTGTGTTCCTGTAAAGGATCCTTCATGTTCCAGAGGTTAGCAGGTAGGGTTCCCGTACGTGATCTCACGTGTGTTTCTATACACGATCCTACAAAGCCTAGGTGTTAGCAGGTAAGGTTCCTGTATGGGATCTCACGTGTGTTCCTGTACGGGATCCTGCTCGTACCAGAGGTTAGCAGGTGGTGTTCCCTTACGGGATCTTATTAAAGTCATATATCTATATGACGCGGCGTATATTGACATGTGAGGAGTTGTATCCTCACTAATTTCCTGGTCTGCGTGGACTCACTCTTCTTATAATCTTAACGCCTTGAATAAACAGTGAGAGACACTAATAATAGCACTGCCATGCGGCGAGTATATTAACTAAACAATGGGTTCTTATATGGGATCCTTTATGATTTCCTATATGGCAAAAAGACGCTTTTAGCCCTTAAATGACTTATAGGAAATTATAAAGGATCCCATATAAGAACCCATTGTTTAGTTAATATACTCGCCGCAAGGCAGTGCTATTATCAGTGTCTCTTACTGTTAACTCAAGGCGTAAAGATTATAAGAAGAGTGAGTCCACGCAGACCAGGAAATTAGTGAGGATACAACTCCTCACATGGCAATATACGCCGCGTCATATAGATATATGACTTTAATAAGATCCCGTAAGGGAACACCACCTGCTAACCTCTAGTACGAGCAGGATTCCGTACAGGAACACACGTGAGATCCTATACAGGAACCTGACCTTCTAACATGTAGGGTTTGTAGGATCGTGTATAGAAACACACGTGAGATCACGTACGGGAACCCTACCTGCTAACCTCTGGAACATGAAGGATCCTCTACAGGAACACACGTAGGATCTCGTACGGGAACCCCACCTGCTAACCTCTGAAACATGAAAGATCCTGTACAGGAACACACGTAGGATCTCGTACGGGAACCCTACCTGCTAACCTCTAGAACATGAAGGATCCTGTACAGGATCACACGTAGGATCCCGTACGGGAACCCTACCTGCTAACCTCTGGGACATGAAGGATCCTGTACAGGAACACACGTAAGATCTCGTACGGGAACCCCACCTGCTGACCTCTATACTGTGTAGGATCCTGTATAGGAACACATATAGGATCCCGTACAGGAACCCCACCTTCTAAACTCTGGGACATGATAGATCCTGTACAGAAACACACGCAGGATCTCGTACGGGAACCCCACCTGCTGACCTCCATACTGTATAGGATCCTGTATAGGAACACATATAGGATCCCGTATAGGAACCCCACCTTCTAAACTCTGGGACATGAAGGATCCTGTACAGGAACACACGTAGGATCCAGTACAGGAACCCCTCCTGTAAACCTCTGGTACATGAAGGATCCTGTACATGAACATATATGGGATCCCACACGGGAACCCCACCTGCTAACCTCTGGCGCTTGAAGGATCCTATAAAGGAACCTACCTGCTAACCTTTGCGATGTGTAGGATCCTGTATGGGAACATACATGGGATCCCATAAGGGAACCCTACCTTATAAATTACCTGATTTATATGTAGGATCCTATATAGGTACACACGTGGGATCCCATATCCTGATAATTTCAACAACAAAAATTTGGCGATAGGAAGGATCCTATCGCCAAATTTTTGTTGTCAAGGTTCCCATATAGGATCCTATAGAATAGGATCCCACGGAGGATCTTGGTACAGTATCCCATAAGGATCGTATACAAGTTCCCTTGTTCTAAGGATCCTTTATGGGAAACTATGTGGGATACTATATGGGATACTATATGGGATACTATAAAGGATACCACGTAGGATCCTACGTGGGATCCTACGTAGGAATTTTTAACTGGGTTCTCTTCTCTCTACTCTTATTTCTCTTTTCTCTATTTTCCCTTTTCGCTTCTATCTCTCTATTCCACTTCTCTTTTTCTCTTCTTGCTTCACTTAGGTCTCGTTCTCATTTCTTTTCTCTCGTCTCTTGTTACTCTTGACTTTCCTTCTTCTCTCTACTCGCTTTTTTTGCTTCTCACTTTTCTTTCTTTTTACTGCAAAACTGATAGAACTGTTTGCTTAATGAGTGCAAATGCTGTTTTCCATAAAGCTTAAAATATTCTTTAATCTTGGGAAAGATACTGTATCTTTTAGTAAGATAATTGACCCAAAAAGATACCAGGTCGTCTCATTTCGCCCCCCCCCTCTCTCTCTCTTTCTCTGTATCTTTCTTTTTATCTCTCTAATAAAAAAAATTCTGAAAAATGGTTTTCAACAAAAATACCAACCAACGCTGAAAGGGTGTAAATAAAAAATAAGGGTTTAAAACAGCGTAGATAGAATTAATTATATTGATTAAAATGAATAAAAGTACTTCCAAATGTAGAATTTTGATCGCTTTTAATTCAAACTAATTTTGTTTTTGAACTTTCCAGCTTGAATTTATTTCTATTCTTTTAATTCCGGATAAAAATTGTACCATTTTTATTCCGATAAAATAGTTATAAAATCGATTTATTAAAATTTTATTATAATTCCGATATGGTAGGTGCAAATGAAATCAATGTCATCGTCAATTAATATGAAACCAATTAAGTTTCCTTTACAAGGAAAGAATTTGCAACAATTTATTTTATTTGAACGAAACGGAATTGAAATGGATTAAAATTTTTTGGAAACATGATTACTTATACTTTCTATTCAAAGCAAAGTCATTTCTGAACTTTTTTGTAACCCTTTTAATATATTTTAATTAACCTTTTCTTGACGGATCCAGAAAGAAATCATTATTATAATTGGTTATAAGTAAACAACTAAAGAGCACAACTTTTAAGAATGGTACTTTAGAATAAATTTCTTATTTCTTATAGGTAAGTAAATTTTTAGATTTATGTCATGCATATTATTAGTTACAAATATTACGACTAAAAAAATTTATTTCTAAATTAGGGACGAAATAAACTTTTTATTCAATTTTATTTTTTCTTTTCGACGAAATTATTTTGCGAAATATACTAAAACCTTCTTCTGATATTAAGAAGGATATGAAAATAAATAATATTGTGTAGAAAAACAGACAAAACCAATAAAATTATAGAGCGATTCCATATCAAATATACGGTTCACATTTCAAAATCGATTGAATCTATTTTTTATTTGTTCCTTATTAAAAAAAAAAGTAGATACGTATTTTTCTATTTTTCTATCAGCAACCAAATTTAGAAGTTAATAATTTTCAAAATTCTAGGTTTTAAAAACAGACTTTTGATATTTATGAATCCTTCCATTAATCAACTAAAAACAAAGGGGAAATTTTCAGATAAGAAAATAATTGTAAACAAAAATAATTTTAAAGTTTCTTTAGATTCGGTTGCAGAACTGACTGTATTTTTGCCTTTTCACTTAGAAGGAAAAATTGACCCTGCTGTAACGCAGGCTTTCTCTCTTTCATCTAAAAAATAATTTTCAGAAGCAAATGACTTTGTAGACCCTGTAAAAAGACAGGCTTTTCCTTCGCCCTGCAAGGTACAGGGGGAATTTGTTGGTAAGCCCTCCAAGGTTGAGGGGTATGATGTTTCTGTTGAACCACAGAATTTCTTTCCGGCTTCCAATGTTGAAGTGGAAGTGCTTTGATCACCCTCCAAGGTTGAGGGGAATTCCGTTCCTGTGGTAGAACAGACTTTCTTTCTGCCTTCCAACACGGAAGCGGAAGTGTTTTTAAAGCCCTCCAAGGTTGAGGGAAAGAATATTCCTATAGAACCACAGAATTTCTTTCCGCCTTCCAATGTAGAAGCAGAAGTGCTTTTATCGCTCTCCACAGTTGAGGGGGATTTAGTTCCTGTGGTAGAACAGACTTTCTTTCCGACTTCCAACATGAAAGCGGAAGTGCGTTTTAAGCCCTCCAAGGTTGAAGGGAATCTTGTTTCAGTGAATGCACAGACTTTCTTTCCGCCATCCAACACGGAAGCGGAAGTGTGTTTAAAGCCCTCCAAGGTTGAGGGGAATCTCGTATCTGTAGAAGCATAGACTTATTTTTTGCCCTTCAGTAGGGAAGCAAAAGTACCAGTTTCGCCCTCCAGTGGGATGATTGACACCCAAGAGAAAATTTGTCAAAGATGTTAAGATTTCTAGGGTTGGATTAGGTCTGTGCTATTGTGTAAAGCACAGATCCATATTATAATTGTGCGCAAATTCCACAGCCTAAGGATACTAAAGCCCAATTAACTGAAATTATAAAACGTTTAGTACGACTGCCCTCCAAAAAAAGAGGAAGCTTGTCTGAACCTAATTAAAACAGTAACTGTCCTTTCCGCGCCTTGTAGAAAGTGCTCACATTTTTTTTACGGACGTACTTAAGGGCTCCTCTATGTTAGTATTTCTTTTTTTAATAAATATTCAGTTCATATGACCACAATACTGTCTTTAGTATTGAGTGGATCGGCCCTGCTATAAGCGATATTAGGCCGACTAATGTATCCTGTTTTTCCTACATCTCTCTTCATTTTTTGTGTGGTTGTAGGTTTTAATTCCTTTTCCTCTTTTTTTTCCATTATTTCCTTACCGCCGAGACACTTAGTCCATTCACCCAAAATTTTCATGCCAGACATTGGGGTTAAAACTGCCATTTTCTTTTCTGGATGAGTTTAAGCCTATACTTTTTAAGTGCTTCTTTTTGGTTGAAAACGTCACTTTCAACGGTTGAAAGTATTCCTTTTTTGTTTTTGTAAGGCACGGTCAGAGTAAATGTGGTAAAATGGTTGTGATCTCAGTAATTTGTAAAGAGCAAAAAATAATGTAAATAATAATGTCTTTCATATGAGTGTGGTCGTCCATCTAAAGAACACAGTTTAATAATTTGATTTTTAAGTTTCCTTGATTTTTTTATATTCATTGCCACTGACCCACGAGCATTGAATTTGAAATGGAAGTATGTTAGAGTGGAAGGTCCTGGCAACAGGGGCGGCTTTAGTCAAAGTGTTCGGAAGGTGCGAAATATGGGATAGAAAGAGATATCACCCTAGTGCTATCTCTCTCTCTCTCTCTCTCTCTCTCTTCTACAAATATAACATTCTCGGGGGACAGTGGCCCTTATCGCCCACCACGTAAAACCGCCACTGCCTGGCAACATTGTAAAGCCAGCCGCTTCTTATAGGAGGGGAGGTGTTATAACGTGGCAAATTGATTCTGACACGTTATTTGTCATCTTACTAACTCTCGAAGGAGTCCGTCGCGGATTTGAACTACCAGAAAGCAAAAGCTTTGTATGTAAGAGATAACTTATTGTTATTATTTGCTCCTCTCTAAAAGGTGGGCGAATCATTTGAATTTTCATGATCTTCAGGGGGTCGTTTTCGTTAGAAAATCAGTTACTGAAAATGCTTATTTTGATAGTTTTAATAAACTATGCCATCAAACGCCTGGAAAGGCATTCCAAAGAAAGTTGACAGCGTTACGCCAGTTCTCGTTGGGACGCAGCCTACGGCTGTACACCGAGGGCGTTTAGCGGATGAGACATCCGCTTTATGAAACTCTCTCGACGAGTAAGTTTGGAACAAATCCGCACAGCAGGGGACATCTGATGGTTCCAGCAAAAACCACTTTTTTGCCTTAAAATGCAAAAAAATGACCATGTCCCCCCCTAATCTACCAAACTATTTCACTTAGGATGCTGCAATTTGGTGTACATATGCAGATTTACGTGTAGATTACAGGAAAATTATAGTGAACTTTTTTAAAGGCGGTCTTCATAGTGTTTACTAGCCAAAAAGTACAATTTTTTTAAAAAAATTTTAAAAAATGACCATGTTCCCCCACCTAAGCTTCCAAACTATTTGACTTAGGATGCTGCAATTTTGTTCACATATGCAGATTTACGTGTAGATTACAGGAAAATTATAGAAAACTTTCTTAAAGGCGGTCTTTATAGTGTTTACTAGCCAAAAAGTACGATTTTTTGAAAAAAAATTTTAAAAATGACCATGTTCCCCCCCCTCCCCTTATCTTCCAAACTATTTGACTTAGGATGCTGCAAATTGGTACACATATGCAGATTTTCGTGTAGATTACAGGAAAATTATAGAAAACTTTCGTAAAGCCGGTCTTCATAGTGTTTAGTAGCCAAAAAGTACGATTTTTTAAAAAAAACGAAAAAATGACTATGTCCCCCCCTTAATCTACCAAACTATTTGACTTAGCATGCTGCAATTTGGTACACACATGCCGATTTACGTATAGACTACTGAAACATTATAGTGAACTATCGTAAAGGCGGTCTTCTTAGTGTTTACTAGCCAAAAAGTACAATTTTTTTTAGAAAATTTAAAAAAATGACCATTTCCCCCCACCCCTTTCTAAGCTTCTAAACTATTTGACTTAGGATGCTGCAATTTGGTGTACATATGCAGATTTACGTGTAGATTACAAGAAAATTATAGAGAACTTTCGTAAAGGTGGTCTTTATAATGTTTACTAGCCAAAATACAATTTTTTTTAAAAAAATTTGAAAAAATGACCATGTTCCCCTCCCTAATCTTCCAAACTAATTGACTTAGGATGCTGCAATTTGGTACACATTTGCCGATTTACGTGTAGATTACAGGAAAATTATAGAGAACTTTCGCAAAGGCGGTCTTCATAGTGTTTACTAGCCAAAAAGTACGACTTTTTGAAAATATTCAAAAAAATGGCCAAGTCCCCCCCCTAATCTTCTACAATATTTGACTTAGGATGCTGCAATGTGGTACACGTATGTAGATTTATGTGTAGATTACAGGGAAATTATAGAGAACTTTCGTACAGGCGGTCTTCATAATGATTAGTAGCCAAAAAGTACGATTTCTTGAAAATATTCGTAAAAATGATCATGTCCCCCACCCCTAATGTTCCGATCTATTTGACTTAGGATGCCGCAATTTGGCACATGTATGTTGATTTATGTGTATATTACGGGAAAAGTATATAGAAGTTTGTTAATGTTCGTCTTTATAGAATTTACTATCCAAAATTCGTGTTTTTTAAAAAAAAGTTTAAATAATAATTGGTTAATTTCTTATTTTTTGAAAACATATTTCAAAAATGGCCCTGATCCTTCAGCTGCAAAAGGTTTGGCTTATAGTGCTAAAAATTTGAACCAATAAAGTTTTATTTAGTGTATAAAAAAAATATTTTTAAAAATGGTTTCCTGGTGGAAAATTTTTAATCTCTGCCTCATATAATTGATAAAAATTAGTGCGGTACGGAACCCTTTAACTTCGTACGAGTGTAACTTGAACTTGCCGGATTTTTTTCTATGTCATTTACTTGTGCTGTCGCTAAAAAATGACACGCATAGTAATGACACACATCGTCAGCTGAGAATTAGACTGTGTCATGTCCATTTACTGTCAAATAAAAAAAAAGAGGTTTAAAGTTTACTTATTTCACACTCATTTAAAACCTTTCTTAACATTCAAAAAATATTTAATAATTATAAAAGATGCATTTTTAAAATTATATTTACGTAAATCATCACAACACGCCTTTAATAGTAGATTATGCACCAAGGAGACGTCAAAGGGTAAAAAAGACTCACGGCAGCGAAAAAAAGATGCTGCGCTGACGCGCAGCATTTTTTGAATATTTGTATTTCTAAACAATTATAAATTTAATTATAATTGAGACAACGATAGAAATTGAGAAAAATATCTCTTCGAAACTTATTTACAGATCAAAAACTATACAGTGTGATGTGGAGTACAGAAAACATACCTCATTAAATTTGTGTTAATAATAGGTTCGTTGGTTTTTGTGTCAAGCCCATATATTAAAACACGAACTGAATCACTCATAACTGATGCTCCAATTGTACCTATAAAACAACTTGAAAGCTTTCTCTGTATAGTTGAGATGACATCTTCAATTTTTTCGATGCCGGCATTCATCACATTCAAAACTACGATGTTTTCAAAATCCAATAATCTAATGGATAGTTCTAATGGAGTGGAATGGGTACCATCTGAAGCGAATACTTTTATAGTTTTTGATAATTCCACTTGATGACGAATATAGATAGAACCAGATTTTGAATTAATATAAAAGCCAGTGTTGTTTTCAACAATGTAAGTAATTGCTGCATTTTCGCCAATATCAGCATCAGTCGCCTAAACAAATAAAAAAATTCAAAGCATTTATTAAAAGGTTTAAACATGTTTGTTGGAAAGTAGAGTGGAACAAAATCACAATTGGGTAAGACAAACAAAAGGCTTTTGTTCGTTTTATAAAATCAATGTTCGTGGTAAATGCACCGAAAAACAATTCTTTAATAATTAGAATAACAAATTCTAAAAAAAAATTTCTTAATAATTTTCTTAAATGTTTTCTTATATTAAGAACACAATTTTCATGAATGAGTTCTCTTAAAAGTTTTCTTAAAGAAGATCTTCTCGAAAAAAAATTGCGCGTTTTCCTTTGTCGGTCGCCTCTTGTTTCCAAGACACTATTAAAGTATCAGGCGCCTATTATAAACGTCACAGTCGTGTGCAGTCGTGATTGTTTGGCTCATATTTTCTGATTTCAGTTTTGCACTTCCGGTTCACATGCAGAGGAGTTGCTACGGGTGGGCGAAGTGGGCGATCGCCCAGGGCCTCGCGCCTACTTTCTGTGGATTCGCGCCTTTTAGGGCCTCGCGTTCCCTAAGAGTTTGTACTAAAAGGGGCCTCGCGAACATCATGCTGCCCACCCTTATATTCCACCTAGCTACGCCACTGTTAAACATGGGACTGCATCCTAAGGAAGTAGCTAATCTTTGGTATATCATATTTTAAATGATAAAATAGTTAACATAACCACAATTCTATATTATTCTCATCCGCATGTTTCTATAAGAATTTGCACTGACAATGATTGTGAAAGAAACTTATAAAATTGTTGACAAAAAAAGTGCCGGTCTGAAGTAGTCGAAAGAAACAAAGTCTGAGATATTTATGGCTGCTTTTATAAAAGAGTCTTTCTTTCAGTGCATTTTATGTTTTGTTTTTGTATGAGGAAAAAGGTAACAAACTATATAAAATGTTAAAAGAAATTTTTTTTTTGACAGGTGTTACGAAAAAAACATAGTAAAGATTCGGAACAAAAGAAAACACTCTTTGTCAAAAATCTAACCAACAACAAAATTTTTAAAAGATGTCTTTTACAGAAATAAAATAGTTTTATTGAAGTTTCTCTTTCGTATTGATTTTTCGCAAACATAATTATGATAAAAGGGTTTTTTTCGTAACACCGGTCAATTTTAGGTAAATCAACCAAATCTAGAAGTTGGTTACAAACTACCCAAAAGTGGAAAAATAATATAAGATGATAAGGACATTTTAAAAACTATTTTTAATTGTCGGTGCACATGTTGTGTTTAGGTCATAAAATTAATAATACGAGACGACTAAAGGGTCTTATTGGTGATATAATTAATGAAATTACTTCAAATATCGGACTGCGGATTGAATTTTTTGAGAGTTCAAAATAAGGCCGTGACTATTCGCACATAAAATCTGTACGAACAGCTAGACCAAGGTGAAACGGCTATTCGTACAGAAAATTGAAACGCTGTCTTTGGCAGAGTAATACCTTTTGTTTTGGCTGTGAAAAAACATAATAAAATTTTTGGAAATGCTAGGGGGGGTTCTTGTGTCACATACAGTGGTTTTTTAACCAAAAGATACCCGGCTAACATTAATTTTCACAGAAAGAAGACTTTGACAATTTTCTGTACGAATAGCCAGGCCACATAGAATGAGCTATTCGTACTTATTTAAGCAATTTTATGATTAATCGAGAATTCCATTAAGAATTCCTGATTGGTCGAGATGTTCTGTACGAATAGACACTTCGTTAAAATAATTAAAAATTAAACTATTTATTCATTTTTTGCCGTTTGATTTATTAATGAAGCCGTTTGGCAAACACTATAATATGTTATAATTTTTATTTTTGAAACAAATAAATATTTTACTTTTAACTTAAAACTTTAAAAAAACAATTCCAGACTAAAAATCTCTCAAAAAACTTAAATGTACTGAACAATATCGGAAATGTGATCCCATCTGTTCAGACTTTCGTGTATTGAAATCACAGAATTGGGGTCGGCTCGAATTTACGACTCGAGGCCAGTTGCCAGTTCAAATATTGCCGGTAAAAAACAAAGTGACGTGTTTGGGAAGCGTGTGGCGGCCGAACCTCTCGGTGGCCAATTTCTCAGCTGCTCGCCGGTCGCGTCTATCAACACGTGTTCTCAGTGTTAAAATTTCTCTGTGAATGTAAGGTCATTGTCTCACGCAGTTTCGCGTTTTCGTAAGGTTTTGTTCTAAAAGTTCGTCTCATTTGTACTTC
Organism: Ganaspis brasiliensis; assembly: GCA_037103525.1. Classification (NCBI taxonomy): domain Eukaryota; kingdom Metazoa; phylum Arthropoda; class Insecta; order Hymenoptera; family Figitidae; genus Ganaspis; species Ganaspis brasiliensis. The sequence goes on from JAZKLR010000438.1 coordinate 694,150, forward strand.
TCAAAAGGACTACTCAAAATTGTATTGTGTGTCGGGTTGCGGTAATTCTCAGTGTCCGCCATCTTTCCTTGACGCCTTCTTCTCCACCTCCTACGGTCACGTTCGGCGGTGCCCGGCAGTGTTCGCGACCTCTCACTCTCGGACTCTCTCACTCTCGCGCTGCCAGAGAGACGCGGTGTTATACTGCAGTGCTCGTGGACTTTTCTCTCTCGGATTCTCTCTCTCGCTGCTAGCCAGACTCGGCGTGCAAGTAGTAGTGCGCGATTCTCACCACACAGACACTTCTCTCTCGGTCTCTTTCTCTCTCCGAGCCACCTCTCTCCTTCGACTCGACTCTCTAAACGGTCTATAGTTCTCTCTCTTTCGTTTGTCGCTTCATTCTCATTTCTTTATCCCCGTGTAAACTGACAGCTGAGAGATGTCGACCACGGGCAATCACTCGGGAAGGGACGACGAAAAACTCAAAGAGGTTCCGGAAAAAAAAAAAAAAAAAACCAGAAAAACCGAGTCAAAGGACAAACCGGCTTCGGATAACCCGGATAAGGAGAACCCTTTTAATTGGGCGGATGACAAGGAGGGCAAGGCACGACCGAGCCTAAAAGTCCCCTCTCGGGCAAATTCGACAAAGTCGGACAAATCAGACCAGCCCTCAGTGAAGGAGGGTGGTTCAAAACGGGGCGAGTATGCCAGCTCTTCGGTTAAGGTAGAACTCAAGGTCGCAGCTCAATTAACTCGTTTACGGTTTTTTACGGATACACTCAATGAGGTAAAAGGGGGGGACATGCCCAAGGATCCAGTGTTTCTGCAAACCACGGCCGACGCTTTTCAAGAACACTGGGCCCAGTTCTCTGGCGCTCACGATCAGCTGACAGACGGTTGCTCAGCTAAGTTCCTCAACCACCTCTACGTGCTAGGGGAAGTTTATGACAGGGGCTTCAATGCATATATTGATGCAAAATCTCTAGTGCTGCAATTGCAACACAAGGCCAAGGAAGCGCGCGCCCCACCTGCTCCCACTGCTCAGGGTCAGACAAGACGGACCCTACCGGAAATTTTTCTCCACACATTTTCTGGGGACTATCAAGGGTGGCTCTCTTTTAAGGATTTGTTTACGTCGATGGTCATCGACAACATGGACATCTCTAATGTCGAGCGAATACACTAATTAAGGACCAGTCTCAAGGGAGAGGCAGCAAGGCTCATCTCTAACATCTCCCTTTCCCGGGATGCATTCGCTGCGGCGTGGGAAACAATTGTGAGTCGGTACAACAACAAAAGGCTCCTGATCTCCTCGCAGTTGGACCAACTCTTCTCAATTACGGTGATCTCATCCAGGAACTCAGACGGGCTGAACTCTCTCCTCAGTGAGACGACGGAGGCACTCAACGCCCTTAAGGTTCTTGGAGCCCCAATCGAGGAATGGGACATGGTGCTGGTGCATCATGTTACTCGAAGGCTGGATTTTTACACAAGAGAAGGATGGGAGAATAAATTGGGATCCAGGACGGACCCCCCCACCTTCAAGCAACTAAAGGATTTTCTCACTGGGCGGGCTAGGGCGATGAAAAATATCTCCTCATATTCTCAGTCGACATGATCTCAACCCGCTCCGACAAAGGCTCAACCCAAGGTACCATCAAGGCCCTCCTCCTCTAAGGCTTACTCAGGTGCCACTCAATCAACAGACTCGGGGCAAAACTGTTCATTCTGTGGAGACAATCATTATATTGTGGTTTGCGACAAATTCAAGAACTTGTCTCCTAGGGCTCGCAGGGAGCTTGTTATACAGAAGCGTCTCTGCTTTAATTGTCTTGGTCGGCACAGCGCTGACACGTGCCAGTCTTAAAAAAGGTGCAACAAGTGTGACGGAAAACATCACACTATGTTCCATCAGACGGTCGGGATAAGCTCATCAAGAGATCAAGGAGCTGCTCCTAATCAAGGACCTTCTCACCATCAAGGATCATCAGGAATGCAAGGAGCCTTTCAATCCGGTGCTCATTCCTCCAATGCAGATTGACCATCTGGAATTTCTCACCACAAGAGCCCAACTTACTCAAGGCAGACGGTTCTCTTGGCAATTTCTCGGGCTCTACTCATCTCACCTCAAGGAACTTCTCACCCAGTACGCATGTTCATTGATCCAGGATCTGAGCTCTCCTTTATCTCTGAGAGCATGGTACATCATCTCAATCTCCAAAGGCAACGCTCGATCATCGCAATCACTGGGATTGGGGCTACTCACTCAGGTATCACACGAGGGGTAGTTTTCCTCACTATTAAATCTATCCACTCCTCACACTCCATATTTATCAACGCCTATATTCTCACTAAATTGACTCCTACACTTCCTACTACCCCCACCTCGCCTCACCATTGGCCTTACCTCCAAGGTCTTCAACTAGCTGATCCTGACTACTTTATCTTAAATAAGGTCGATCTCATCATTGGAGCGGATCACTATGGGCAGATTATTTTGCCAGAATTAATCAAGGGACCTATCTCCTCACCAATCGCTCAACTCACCATTTTTAGATGGATAATCTTGGGACCAACTAAGGATTTCTCTATTAATGTCAGCACCTCTCATCATCTAGTTGTTGATCAGAGCTTGACTGACTTGCAGGACTTACTCACGAGGTTCTGGGTACAAGAGAAAGTGCCATCTAAGAAAACGGACTTATTTTCTACTCAAGAGCTGGAGTGCGAGGAGCATTTTCAGCTTACTCACTCTCGGGATGAGGAAGGTCGATACATAGTTCGACTTCCTCTCATCTCTACTCCGAGTCAACTTGGCGACTCGTATATCACGGCTCATGGGTGCCTTCAGATGCTGATCAAAAGGCTTTCTACTCACGACTCTTGTAAGGAGTTGTACTCTGCTTTTCTCACGGAGTATGAGGCCATGGGACACATGGTCCCAGCTCCGTCTAAGGATAGTAGATTTACACTATCTTCCCCATCACGGAGTACTCAAGGAGCAGAGAACCACCACCAAACTCCGAGTCGTTTTCAACGGTTCCAGCTCAACATCATCAGGGACATCTCTCAACGATTTGCTCCACACCGGAGCCAAGCTTTAAAAGGACATCGCAGATGTATTACTCTGGGTAAAACGTCATCGGTTTATTTTCTCAACGGACATTACAAAGATGTTCCGACAAATAAATGTACATCCCAAGGATTGGGATTTACAGCAAATCCTTTGGCTGGATTCCACTCAAACTGAAACGCTTTACCAACTCACCACCGTAACTTACGGCACCAAATCAGCTCCTTTCTTGGACATACGGGTACTTCTACAACTCATCAAGGACGAAGGGCATCGGTTCCCCTTGGCCGTGCCCCCACTTATCAAGGGAAGGTATATGGATGACATTTACGGAGAAGCAGAAGAGCTCTCCGAACTCAAGACAACTCATCAGTCTCCTCAACTCAGGCGGATTTCCTCTTGCCAAATGGCACAGCAATCATCCAGAATTTTTCGACTCATTAGCAAGGTCAGTTAACTTAAACTCTACTCATCTAATTGAAAATTCTCAAACGAAGGTTCTAGGGCTTATATGGGTACCAGACTCAGACGAGTTTAAGTTTACCTTTGAACCATCGCATCATCCGGATAAAGGTATCACCAAACGACTCATGTTATCCGAGGTATCTCAACTCTTTGACCCTCTGGGATTTCTTTCTCCAGTCATCATACGAGCCAAGATGTTACTGCAGGAACTCTGGCTTGAGAAGGTGGGATGGGACGACACCTTATCGGAGAAAATTTCCTCACGTTGGATCAAACTCATGGAAGAGCTAGCTCAAATCTCTCAACTCTCAATCTCATGATGGCTCAATATCACCGCGTTAACTAAGGCGGAATTACACGGATTTTCTGACGCCTCTCAATTAGCAATCGCGGCTGTGATCTACCTCAAAACCTCGGCAGAAGGACAGGACTCTAAGGTTACACTCATCTGTGCTAAGACTAAGGTAGCACCTCTTAAACGGCTAACCATCCCAAGGTTAGAACTCTCGGCTGCTCATCTCTGAGCCAAACTCATGAATTATGTTCAAAGAACTTTTGAACTGTCACACGGTCCTATTACTCTATGGACGGACTCTTCAATAGCTCTCACGTGGATCAACAGTCACCTTTCGCGATGGAAGGACTTTGTGCGGAACAGGGTTTCCTCAATCCAAGATCTAGCCCCTCACGGTCATTGGAAATTTATCAAGGGAAAGGACAACCCTGCTGACTGCGCATCAAGGGGTCTGACTACTCACCAACTCTCTTAGCATCAACTATGGTGGCAGGGGCCATCTTGGTTGAAGGAATCAACGGAAAAGTGGCCAACTTTAAACTTATTGACAGATGCTTCAGCCCAAGTGGAAGAAAGACCCGCATGTTTTTTCTCTGTTTCAACGTCTCCTCAACCCTGGGATCTCGTTGAAAGGTATTCCTCTCTCACTAAATTATTGAGGATCACCTCAATTTGTTTTAGGTTTTTGAAATTACTCAAAGGAGACTCTCAGGCTTCTCTCACCAATCCTCTCAATCTTAAGGATTTAGAGCAATCAAGGAATTTTTGGACTCAAGTGACTCAAGGAGTATCCTTCTCAAGTGAACTTAAGGACCTCAAGAGAGGTACACCATTTCCTAGCTCTCACCCTTTTTCCAGACTCACGGCATTCATTGATCACCAAGGAATTCTCAGAGTCGGGGGCCGACTCAAATTTTCTGATCTGGATCATGAGAGTAAGCATCCTGCTATCCTACCTAAGGATTCAGCTCTCACTCGTCTCATTATTAGAGACGCGCATCTAAAGACTCTCCACGGTGGAACTTAGCTCACACTCTCTCATGTAAAAAAGAGCTTTTGAATCATTGGAGGTCGACGACCCGTAAGGTCTCATATTCTCAAGTGTGTGCCTTGTGCTCGACAACGTGGAATCCGAGCTCAACAACTGATGGGTCAGCTACCTACTTTTAGAGTTAATCCGTCAAGGCCATTTCTCAACACCGGAGTCGATTATGCCGGACCTATCTCTCTCAAAACTTGGAAGGAGCGAGGAGCACGGAGCAAAAAGGGATGGCTCTGTACTTTTGTCTGCTTCTCGACCTCCGCCATTCATCTGGAAGTTGTCACGGACTACTCAACGGAAGTATTCCTCGCAGCCTATCGACGATTTGTCTCACGGAGAGGCATTTGCTATACTCTCCACAGTGACTGTGGAACGAATTTTATCGGAGCAGACAAGGCTCCCCAGCAACTTTTCAAGGCCGGAACTCACGAATCAAGGACTTTATCTCAACTTCTGGTTAACGACGGCACCTCATGGAACTTTAACCCTCCCTCTGCTCCACAAATGGGTGGTAAGTAGGAGGCCGCCGTCAAATCTGTCAAGTATTATCTCAAAAGGACGGTTGGTGAAACAATGCTGACCTACGAAGAATTTACGATTCTTCTAGCTCAGGTTGAAGCAGTCCTCAATTCACGACCGATGGAACCCCAATCGGAAGACCCTGACGACTTGTCAGCTCTTACACCAGGGCATTTTCTCATCGGGGAACCGCTCACTTCGATACCGGAACCTTCTCGGATGGAGGTGCCAAGCTCAAGGTTGTCCAGGTGGCAACTTATTCAACAAAGGGTTCAGGCTTTCTGGTCGAGATGGTCGGCCAGTTATCTGCAGCAACAACTCTCTATCTCACCAGGGTGGTCACCATCAGGACGGCTATCTCTACTCTCAAGCGGACAATCACGAAGCTGGCAGTGCTTCCCATCTCCAGGAACGACTCACCATTGGCATCAACCTCTACATGATCGTCAACTCTGTTGCCGATGGAGGGGAGTGTGTTCAGACTTTAGTGTATTAAAATCACAGAATTGGGGTTGGCTCGAATTTACGACTCGAGGCCAGTTGCCAGTTCAAATATTGCCGGTAAAAAACAGAGTGACGTGTTTGGGAAGCGTGTGGCGGCAGCAGCTCTCGGTGGCCAATTTCTCAGCTGCTCGCCGGTCGCGTCTATCAACACGTGTTCTCAGTGTTAACATTTCTCTGTGAATATAAGGTCATTGTCTCACGCAGTTTCGCGTTTTCGTAAGGTTTTGTTCTCAAGGTTCGTCTTATTTGTACTTCTCATAAGGACTACTCAAAATTGTATTGTGTGTGTTGTGTGGTGTCAGATCACCAGAAATTACAAGTGTAATTTCTACGGAAAGAACTCAAATACAAAGGACATAATTTGCTGTGTGTGTTTGTGCTTTTTAATTGCTTGACCAAGGATTTACTCAATAAAACAAGGTATTTCTCATAATTAAAGGTGTTCTCATTTTATTAAATTTTATTTTATTCTCTGTAAAATCATTCTCCGTAAAGTGAAATTCTCAAACCTTTTCCTCACTTCCCGGTACTGCTCAAAACACCATCAGTAAAATGCATTAAGGGGGTTACCCGTGTGATAGATTCGAAAAATCGGATTTTTTTATTTTCCATATATAGCACCTGTAACATGCAGAATATGTGGGTAAATCGATTTTGACATATATTCGTCGTTGTTAAAAAGTTTATACAGTGAGAGAGCATGATGTTTGAGCGAACGGTCGAGCTTTTAACTAGCATTAAAGCTTTATCGCTTTGGTTTTTTATCCGCGAATTTTATTATTCCATACACATTTATATATAAGTAAAAAATAAGTACATTTATAAAAACTTTAATTTCCTAAAATAAATTATCGAATATAATAGTCGCTTTAGTAATGGTCCCGATTTCATTGCCTTATTCGTTTTCTTTTTATACAACAAAACAGACTCAAAATAGAGTTTTTTTCAGAAATAAAAATTCAATGTCGCTTAAAAATTTTATTTTTTAATTTTATCAAATAATCCTAGTTTATCTTGTAGATGCCGTGATACAGATTAAAATGCTTTTTTACTTTCTGATTTCAGATCATTCAGTCGGTCAGAAACGTGTCGACCAATGCTGTATGTTTTTTTACATGAATTACTTCCCCGTGCTGTATCATGGAAACTTTTTATTATTTTGACTTCAAAAAATTTCTAAATGTACTTCAATAGATACCCCTTTAAAAGATAAATAAAAATAAATTTTTGTTTATAACTTCTGTGCCTGTAAAAATGGTTAATCAATTGTTTGTACATTTTGTTATTGTAATTTGTAAAGGAGAAATGTGATGTTAACTTAACCTTAAACTAAAAAATGCTTTTTAACGTAAACAAAAATATAAAGAAAATGTCAAATAATTTTTTAAAACATAGATGTACACTTGTCAGAAAAAATTATCATTATGTTAAGTCAACATTTTTTGTCAAATAAGAATTTTTTTAAAAATTGAATTTCTCTTAATTCAGACAAACATTTATGCAGTTCCCATCAAACTTTTAAACATAATTTTACTCATTAAAAATTAATTCTCTATAATCGTAATCATTTTAATATTTTTAACAATATTTCTTTTAAATTTTTTTTTAAAACTAATATTGAACTATTTGAATATAAAATATTATGTTATATTATGTTACGAAAAGCCGCTGACACATATGATGCTTTTCTCACTTACGGAGATGCTTCTGAACTCTATTTAAATCTTTGATCAAAACTAGACAAAACTAATTATAAGTTAAATAATATAACAAGTTTTACACAAGGAACAGAGAAAAGCCCGATAATAATTTCTCCTATATCTGCAATTTCATCAAATCTTAACGATTAGCATCAACAATTGTTAATACCAATAAGTGGTTCTCCTGATGATTGTTTATCTCTGCCTGATCCTTATTGTCAACAAGTTACAATTCTAAATTGTTGTACTGATCCTTTAAGTCTAGCCAATGTTTCTGGTGAAAAACTTGTTCCATTAAGTGTTTCTATTGATCCTTTAAATTTGGCTGGTTCCTCTTCTACTGACTCTTTTGGAAAACAACTAGTGTCACCTAGAGTTTGTACGAATGTTTTTTTGTCGGATTCTCAATCTACTGGTTTTATTGGTGAAAAACTAGCAATACCAAGTACTTCTTCTGCTGCTTCAAGTTTATCTGGTTCTCATTCTACTGATTCATCCGCTAAACGTAATTCAGTTTTTACGAACAAGAAGAGACAACGATCTAGAAACAGTACTTGAAATTAAGCTTCTGAACATTTAGCTTTTTTTACTACTTCGGAATTTATAAAAAATTTAGTAAGTATATATCCTTAGAATTGTTGGCAAAGTTGAATCTAGTTATCTGTATTAATGAAATGTATATTGAAAATTTGTTAAAGGATTTGAAAGATTATCCGAGCAACTACATTTTAGCATGTTCGAATGCATTACAACATCAAAACACTCACGGCCATTTGATCGAACCTCATAGAAACATAATCAGTGGCGCTGTTGCTAATGCCCTATTAAAATACAATGATAAGTAAGTAAAGTATACAAAGAATCAGATTGAAAAAATATATTGAATATATATTTTTTTATTATAGTTATTAGTATAGTTTTAAAAAATATTTATTTCATACATATGTTAAAGCATTTAGTTTATATATATATATATATATTAGGGTGCCCAAAAAAAACACGACTTTTAATTTTCTATAATGCTACTTTAAAATATTGTTCCTAAGGGAAAAAAATGAGACACGTATTTTTTTTTATTTAAAAAAAAATCATTTTTAGGGGTCGCGCTGGTCCATTTTTCATGAAAACACGGATTTTTTCAATTTTTCGACTCTAGCTTAATTAAAACTAATGTAAATAAAAATATCTCTTCTTGTAAAATTATCTTTCTGTTACTGGAGAAAGTTTACTGTGTTTAAGGCAAAGAAAAAATTTTTTTTCTGATCATATTTGACCTTAGAAATGGTGAATTTCGATTTTTGTCGTAAATTTGGCCCCAAAATGTAAACTAAAAATTTTTTTGAACTACAAAAATTAATGGAATTTTGTTGTGCGATAAGAAATGTGTTAGACCAAAATTTCTTTAAAACAACAATTTTTTATTTTTGAAAATGAAAGAGCAAATAATCATCTGTTGGTTGGCATTAAAAAATTAAAATATATTTTTTGGAGCTAAGGCACGTTTTCTCATGGACAGTCACATATGTGTACCAAATTGGAAGTATCTAGTTTTTATAGTTTAGAAGTTAGAGGGGGTGCGAAAACGGACACACATAGTGATTTTAATAGGGTTCCGTTTTACGGTACGGAACCCTAATAAAATGCAAAAATGACCAAAAAATCGTTAAAAACAGTTTTTTTCATGTAACAAAAAATGAAAAACTCGGTTTCATCAAGCAGTCACTTGGTCAATCAAAAACTATTGTGACAGTGCTATGTTGTGAAAAAAATGATCATGATTGATTAATTAGTGTCTTACCTAAGGCAGGTACCCCATCTTGACCCCACCTCCCCAAAAGATCTAAAAAAAATTGTACGGTAAGTTGTACATGTCTTATATATGTATTTTTATAGTATATTTTAAGTTCTACTTTCATTATTGCAATTAAAAAAATTATTGACTATGTTCCATAGCTGCTAGATTGGTTTTATTTACAATTTTAACACTTTTGGTTGAGTAACAACTGTTAAAAGTTTATAAATTAATTCTCAACTACTTTTTCTAACACATTTCTAATCGCACAACAAAATTCCATCAATTTTTGTAGTTCAAAAAAATTTTTAGTTTACATTTTGGGGCCAAATTTACGACAAAAATCGAAATTCACCATTTCTAAGGTCAAATATGATCAGAAAAAATTTTTTTTCTTCGCCTTAAACACAGTAAACTTTCTCCAGTAACAGAAAGATAATTTTACAAGAAGAGAAATTTTTATTTACATTAGTTTTAATTAAGCTAGAGTCGTAAAATTGAAAAAATCCGTGTTTTCATGAAAAATGGACCAGCGCGACCCCTAAAAATGATTTTTTTTTATAAAAAAAAATACGTGTCTCATTTTTTTCCCTTAGGAACAATATTTTGAAGTAGCATTATAGAAAATTAAAAGTCATGTTTTTTTTGGGCACCCTAATATATATATATTTATACAGTGGAACCTCGATTATCCGGCCCTCTGTTATCCGGCACCTCTGTTAACCGTCCTCATTCCGAGACGGGATTTTTTTTACTTACAGTTTACATATTGTATAATATGTAGGTATATTATTTGTCAAGTTCTATCTGCATGACGACAAGATTTTTGTTTATTTCTCTATTATATGAAATTTTGGCCATCAAAGTTTGTTGATGTGTATTTGTCAGTTAGTTTATTATTCTGTAATCTGTCTACAGACAATGTATTGTGAGCATATTGGGAATTTGATTCAGTCTCGAAACAAATATTGTGTCAAGTGTGTCTTCTTTGGCAAAGTTTATAAATGTGCAAAAGTTTATTGAATGGTACGTAATTAACTTTTTGTGAAAAAATGAAATTTTATTAATTCTTAATTTTACTTTGATGGGATTTAAAGGTTTATATATGTACTTATATGTACAGTGACGAAAATTGCTCAAAATAAAAATCATAAATTTTTGCACCTCTATTATCCGTCTTTTCGATTATCCGGCAGGGTGTTGGTCCGGTGCCTGTCGGATAATCGAGGTTCTACTGTATATATATATATTAAATCATTAAGTAGATTAATATTCGAAAAATTTAGAACATAATTTTTAATATGTAAACTTTATTATTCCATGTCTCCTACTGGAGTAGCCGAATATAGAGATGCAGCTAAGAAAATTTGTGCTATTTTCCCACAAGAAGCAGAGGTACAGTAATACTTTATTTATTATTTTCTAAAATGAAAAAGTTTATAATATCTATTATTATTGCTAGCAATTTTACATTTTACCCTAGTTTTTATTTAATTATCCTTTTTATATAAATATTTTGTAGAAAATTTACTACATTAAATATGAATTGACTAAACAAGATTTTGAATTTAAATCAAACAAATTTCAAGATCTAAGTAAATACCGTGTAAATAATTTTATTGATCCAGCTTTAGTTACAGGTACAGTCAAACCTGGATAAGCGAGAGTTGAAGGAACCGGCTATTTTCTCTCGCTTATAGAGGTTTATGAATTTGTAATCCATTCTTACACGTTCTGCAAGATTTATTACTCTTATTATTTTATTATATTTTTATTATATTTTAACAAATATTTATATATAAACATATTAATTTATAATTTGTTTGATATTAATGTATTTAATTTAAAATGAAATATCCTTATTAAAAAAATACAACATACATTAGATACATACATTAGATTTAGAGACTTTTTGCTTAGAAAAACTCTGTCAGCTTTCTTTGTTTTGTTGTTTTAATAATCTCAACTTATTTTTCAAAAAAGTAAATTTTACCTAAGTTAAATTATAATTATAGAGGTCCTGGCGAGAAAATTCTCTCGCTTACAGAATCACGCTTATCCCTTTAACGCCGGGACGGACGCTTTTTTTCAGTCTTTTTCAACGTTAATATTTTTTGGTATTAGGCACGTAGAAAATTTTCGGAATAACATTTCCTTACGTAATTTTTATCGCTCTTTCAGAATCTGTCATCAAAATTTCAAAAAAAAAAAAAAATTCCAAAAGCTATGGCCACTTTTTTGGAAAAAAATGCAAATTTTTGACATTTTTGATTCAAAAATGATTTTTTTTTCATGTAAGCAGTAATGACAAAAATTCTTCACCTTAAAATATCGCGTCCGCAATATCCAAGCTTCAAAGTTATGGACCATACATTTAAAAATTTCAAGATGGCGGATCCAAAATGGCGATGAAAGAGTTTTTTTTTCAAAAATTTGACACCCAGTGGACACTTCTTTTAATTCCCATGTTATCTGTATGACAATGAGTGCCTGAACGTTTTTAGGGTCGCTGATTGTGAATCTAAAGTCAGATATCAAAAATTAAAAATGGCGGATCCAATATGGCGGTCAATATTTTTGAAATTGATTGGATTTATTTGAAACTTGTTACTCGGGGGATTTTGGGGTCGCTGATTGTGAATCTGAAGTCAGATTTTAAAAATTAAAAATGTCGGATCCAATATGTCGGTCAATATTTTTGAAATTGATTGGATTTATTTGAAACTTGTTACTCGGGGGTTTTTGGGGTCGCTGATTGTGAATCTGAAGTCAGATTTCAAAAATTTTCCAAATTCAAAATGGCGGAACCAATATAATGGTCGATATTTTTGAAATTGATCGGATTCATTTGAAACTTGTTACTTGGGGGTTTTTGGGGTCGCTGATTGCGAATCTGAAGGCAGATTTCAAAAATTTTCAAAATTCAAAATGGCGGAACCAATATGGCGGTCGAAACTTTCGAAATTGATCGGATTCACTTGAAACTTGCTACTCGGTGGTTTTTGGGGTCGCTGATTTCAAATCTAAAGTCAGATTTAAAAAATTTTTAAAATTCAAAATGGCGGAACCAATATGGCTGTCGAAACTTTCGAAATTGATCGGATTCACTTGAAACTTGCTACTCGGGCGTTTTTGGGGTCCCTGATTTCAAATCTGAAGTCAGATTAACAAAATTCAAAATGGCGGAACCAATATGGCGGTCGATATTTTTGTAATTGATCGGATTTGTTTAAATTCGTTAGTTAGAGGTTTTTTGGTCCGTCAAAAACAAATGTAAAGTCATATTTGAAAAATTCAAAATGTCAGATCTAATATGTCTGTCGATATTTTCAATATTGATCTCATTTGCATGAAGTTTGTCATCTTAGGCTAAGTATTAGAAACATGGTTGTATGTTCTGAAGTCATTAAAAGTATTTTAATGTTGCACTAGTTTGACATCATTATTTATTTGTTACTTCCTTGAAAACAGCATTTTAATGTAATTTACGATGTAATGGCACTAAGTTCACATTCATTTGACAGCATTTCATATTTCTTTTCTATTTCCCTGAAAACGTAGTAATTATAATATGTTTATCTATATCATAAAATTGTACTTTCTTTGACAACACTCACAATTTTTTTTGAGTCGGGCAACATTAAAATAATTTTAATGGCTAAAGAACGTGCAAAATGCATCTATTATAATACATTATTAATAAATGTATGATACTTTGTCTCACATAAATTTAAACTAATGCTCTAATGAAATTTAGTCTTCTATTCCTAAAATTGACCCTCAAAATCTTTAACTAACGAATTTTGAACAAATCCGATCAATTTCAAAAATTTTGAGCGCCATATTGGTTCCGCCATTTTGTATTTTGTTAATCTGACTTTAGATTTGAAATCAGGGACCCCAAAAACCCCCGAGTAGCAAGTTCCAAGTGAATCCGATCAATTTCGAAAGTTTCAACCGCCATATTGGTTCCGCCATTTTTAATTTTTGAAATCTGACTTCAGATTCGCAATCAGCGACCCCAAAAACCCCCGAGTAACAAGTTTCAAATAAATCCAATCAATTTCAAAAATATTGACCGCCATATTGGATCCGCCATTTTTAATTTTTGATATCTGACTTTAGATTCACAATCAGCGACCCTAAAAACGTTCAGGCACTCATTGTCATACAGATAACATGGGAATTAAAAGAAGTGTCCACTGGGTGTCAAATTTTTGAAAAAAAACTCTGTCATCGCCATTTTGGATCCGCTATCTTGAAATTTTTAAATGTATGGTCCATAACTTTGAAGCTTGGATATTGCGGACGCGATATTTTAAGGTGAAGAATTTTTGTCATTACTGCTTACATGAAAAAAAAATCATTTTTGAATCAAAAATGTCAAAAATTTGCATTTTTTTCCAAAAAAGTGGCCATAGCTTTGGGAATTTTTTTTTTTTTTTGAAATTTTGATGACAGATTCTGAAAGAGCGATAAAAATTACGTAAGGAAATGTTATTCCGAAAATTTTCTACGTGCCTAATACCAAAAAATATTAACGTTGAAAAAGACTGAAAAAAAGCGTCCGTCCCGGCGTTAAAGGGTTATAGAGGTTTTTACATGTAAAAATGAAGGGACCGACTAATTTCTCTCGCTTATAAAGGTTCCTCTCTTATCCAGCTCTCGCTTATCCAGATTCGACCGAATTAAAAAAATAAAAATCTGAAATGCCTTTCTTTTGTCAACATTAAGGATTGATGATAGGTGACCTAATTCCGAAAGAGGGAGATTTAAAAGCGTCCGGAACCACACTAAAACCAAAACACCACCAAATGGTGCATCATCCTAGAGTCAGAGAAACAATTGGTCCCTTGATTTACGTTTGGACTATGAGGCTTGAGGGAAATCATCGACCAGTTATAAAAAACCATAAAAAAATACAAGTTCTCGAAAAAACCTTCCTTTGACAAATGCAAAAAATATTGCTTAACTCTTTCTACTCGTTTTTTCTCCAAAACTGGCTTCCGGCAAGAATTTTTTACTGGTTTTAAAGAATACGCTGAATCTTAAAATCCTACAGTTGGATTTATCTTATCTAGTTTAACTACGGTAGGATTAAATAACCATCATCAATCTTTTAAAACTTTACCTGCTGGACAATATTTTTTAAAATTGCATAACTATTTAGTATCTTTTTAACGCAGTTTTACACGTATCATGAAGGAGCTGTTGGGAATCTTTATATTAATGATAAGCATTGGCTGTAAAGACTTTGAATATTTGACTTTAAAATTTTGAATTTAAAATCAAAGCTTTTAATTACATAGCCCCACAAAAAAAGGAGGCTAAACCAGAAACCAGACTACACTTTTTCTACGTATTTTGACCTCTTAAACACGAATTTGTGGTCTAGAAAATTTTTTATAATGAATAATTTGAAAGTTCGCCAATTTGGATATTCGATCATTTAAAAATTCGACAAAATAGATATTGAACCATTTCGAATTCGGTCGTTTGGAGATTCGACTTTTTGAAATTCAACCATTTGGATATTCGACCTTTTGTGTTTTTTTAAATTATCAAAAATGCGTTACGGGCATTTAAAGAGCAATTGATAACGAAAATTTTAAGCCTAGAATCATTAAAATCTATTAACAGAAATTTTGGATAGAGCTTTTTGTTCCGTTTGACAAAGAATGTCCCTTTAAATGTTTACTAATTTTGCAAAAACGAATTCATTTTTTGCAAATAACAACAAAATTACCACTAGTATTGCTTTTATAAAATTAAATTTGTGCTTAGAACACCAAAATACATTTGAAATGTATTGCCTGATTTCTGGGAACGTAAAACTTTCATTTTTTGAAATTTTGCAATTAAAAAATCGTTTTTCGCAATTTAAAAAAAACTACCTTATGAAAGTTTTTCTAAACCTCTGTAACGTCATACGTACAAAATGACGTTTTTTTTCTCCCGGAATATATACTAACTAAAAATTCGTTTCTTTGGTTGAAGCGGAACGGAAATGCAGAACCTGAGTTTTTGAAAAGGCTATCATAAATAAATCTAAAAAAAAAAATACTTCCTTGGAGATAGTTAAAAAACTATACAAGGCCCCTAGAATTTAATCATAAAAGGGTTTTGTGGAGTAAACTCTGGTTTGTTTGCTCAAGCAAGTTCAAGTTTACTGTTTTGAAATTTCATATCTTTCATTTTTGGCTCTTGTTACTAATAAGTCATCTCTGCGGGACTCATAGTTCAGCAAATAAGGCTTTTTTCAAGATATGGAGGCTAGACAATATGAAGTTCTTATTTTCTCAGGAATGTTAAAAGCTTCGGGTGTACTTCCGATTAGCACACCCATCCGATTTCTTTGAAAGCACGTATACTTATGTAATTTTATGCCCTGATTACGAATATCATAATGAAAATTAGAGCAAATTTGATTATCATGCTAAAAAAACAAAAATACACATTTTATGTTCTATACATTTTGTACTATAAGACAGTAGTTTTAATTAAAAATACAAAAACGTATCAATAACTATGAACATGGTTTATAGTCATATTATTACTGAACAGTAGTCTGGTAAACTGAAACAAATATTGCCTACGTAATTTGATTTACGAACAGATTCTACTTTTTATGATATCTCAACCCCCTATATCCAATGAAAAAATGCCATTTTTTATGGCACCCCAACCCTCCCCCCAAGCAGTTCAAAAAAATTCCATAACAACCATAAAATGGCGGCCGGCGCCATTTTACCAACGCAAAGGATTTATTATTCAATACTAATAATAAAATTTGAGTAGTGATGAAAATGACCGTAATCCCATTAGTTTCAGCTTTAACGCCTACTAACGCACTTCACCACGGGAAGGTTGGGAAATGGACTTTAAAGTACATTTTTTTATTTTTTTTATTTTTTTAAATTTTTTTTATATTTTATATTTTGTTCTTTTTTTATTAAAATTTTTAAAACGACACGTCCACGTTCGTACTTCCTGCGACCAATTTTGCACTCATCAATCTCTACAATTTGGCCGACACCACCTACTTTTCCCTCTTCTTCAAATTGTCTATCAAGAGTATGCATGCATACTTCTCGACAATAGGAGGATCTATCAGCCATAGTTTCACTCGATACCGTTTTATTTTAAATTATGCTACTCTCGTGAATGATTTGAGTAAATGTCATATTATTGGCAAAACAATAAATCATTATCATACAAGTTGCTAATGAGGTGCGACAATTCTCAAACCATGTATCGAGAGCAACTGAAGAATTGTGGTTCCATTTTCCAACTTTTTTACAAATAAATTCACCTCAAATTGAACGCGAATCAGTAAGAACCATATTTTTTATGCTTGGGACAAAATCTCTCTGAGGGAATTAATTCTGTTTCGAGTAGACACTAATAATTTTTCACGATCATTAACGATCGGAATCAATGTAAAAAGTTATATTTTTTATCCATTGTTATTAAATGGTAAGATATTGTCAAGTAAATGAATACCATAAACTTACGCCCTTTAATAAAACAAGAAACTTTTGGAAACAATGACAGGAATAAAATAAAAAATCGTACTTAATAATATATCCACAAAGCAAAAAAGTAAACAAGTTGACCTAATCAACATTAACCTTCGCGCTACCGGACCGTTTTTTGTAACGCGGACTACCGGATATCTACCCCGGGTAGACACGAGTTTGTTTATTTGTAATTTTACAAAAGAAACTTAAAGTCATTTAAGTTTTTTTCTATATTTGTTGTGTGTCAACAAATAGTACTTTTTACTAATATTGCGATGAATTTTGCGAATGTTTAAACGATTTATTATTGCAAAATTGTAAAATTTCCAAAGTAAGCAGCGAGTGTCGGAAAACGTAATTTATCGGTAAATGTGGAGATGATAATTGAATACGTGAAACGGAAAATGGCGGTTGGCGAGTGAACACGTGCTCGGGAAAATCAAGGAACCGGAAGCGTTGATTTGAAGCGTCTGGAGGAGAATTACATTTTTGTGTGTCCGTGGAAATTTTGAGGAGATCGAGTGGAGAAGGGGAGTAGGATACCAACCACTACCTCTGTGGTAACCACCGCGATATGTGAGACCCCCAGGGTACCGAGTAGGACAACGTTTGCTACTACGTTGACCACTACCTCCTCGGGGGGCGGAAGAGGGGTACCGACATTTGTAACGTGGGTGGGGGGAACTGGAAGCATTCCAGCCACGGGAGTAACTCCAGATATGTGGAGTATGAGACAGGGAGTGGGGGCATGGGGGTTAAGCCCAGATCAGAGTGCAATTTACGCACAGAAGCAATTGTTGGAATTGGAACAATTGCGTGCGCACAACGTTTTTCTATACCTCCCCCACCCCCACCACCTCCCCCCAGGAACATTTCCGGGGGCAAAACAGAGAAGGGGGAAATCTACCGGAAGTAGGAGTTCCGGTTCTAGTCAAAAAAGGAGGCCTAGACGCGTCGTGTTATCGTCCAGTGGGACGGAAACTGAAACCGACTCCACTCCGAGTAAAAATCGTGGTAATGAGCGTTTTTATTCCAATCTTAGTGGGGGGTCGAAAGTTGTGAAAATTTTCAAGGACTGGGACATTAAATTTTCCGGAGGGGAGAAGGAGGACGCAAAGGAATTTCTTAAGAGAGTCGAGGATTGCAAATAATGCAATCTTTTGAGTGATTCGGAGATTTTAACAGCCCTTCCGAGTGTTTTGCGTAAAAATGCGATCCGTTGGTTCGGACACGTGCGTAAGGACTTGTGTTCTTGGAACTCGTTTAAAAAACTTTTTAAACGAGAATTTTCAGTGGCCTTGGTTGATGATGATATTCTTGATGAGGCACAAACCAGGACACAAGCGAAGGGCGAGAAAATCTCAGATTTTATTCTGAATATGAGAGTTATTGTGGGACACCTGAGACGTCCCATCTCTCGAGAATCCTTTTTAAGGATTATATTCAAGTGGCTGACGCCGGAGTACCGACGTCTATTGTCGAATTCCGAATTCCGAATTCGACAATATTGAGGAGTTAGAGCGAATTCTGAGGCGTTATGAACGCGTTAAAGATCTGGATAAGAGATACGTCCCACCTCCGTCTTGGGACAAGATGAGAATTCCGTCCGCGGCTCCGAGGGGAAATTTAAGGGGGGCAAAAGTGGATGCTTTGCTGGGGGTCTCGGGTTCAGAGACAAGTGGGGAAGAAAGTGGGACAGTTCGAACTGTCCCGGCGAAAAGGGGGAAGAATATGAAGTTAAAGGGGAGTCCAGCGAATTTAGGGACAACTAAGGGAGATAATGGGACGCAAAGGGGGAAAGTGAATTTAGGGACAACTGGGACAGCACCAATAGCGCCTATTCAACAGGTCCCGGCACAACAAACCCCGGTGACGTATGCCCAAATGGTGGCTTCAAACCCTCCTGTCCCATCGACAAGTGGAGTACGTAATATGGGACAACAGTTTCAGAACCGTCCCTTTGGAGTGGGACAAGCTCAGAATCGTCCCTATGGAGGGGGACAAGTTACCAATCGTACATTTGGAGCGGGACGACCACCGGCGTTCAGGCCTAGTGTCCCGAGGGGATTTACTGGGGCATGCTACCAGTGTCAGTCAGTGGGACACCGAGCATCGGAGTGCAAGTTGAGAACTTGTTTCCGATGGCAACAGCAGAGGCATTATGCTAATGAGTTTCCCTTGCCACGTCCCACTGGCAACCGAATGTTCTGCCAAGTGTGTGGGACAAATGGGACAACGTTTAGGACAATAGCAGAAGGGGATGCGGATCCGGAGATCTTTTTCACGTTAATTCGGGCGGAAGATTATTCCGGAGGGGAGAGAGTGGATTTTGAAGAGGAGATAAATGAAGTGGGACATGGAGAATTGAGCGGGATATTTGGAGCACAAGTGGGACAACAACAGGGAGAACAAGGAACTCAAGAGGAAGTTCAGCAAATTGAGGATGTTGTGGTAGAAGAAAATGTCCTAGTGTCCCAAACTTTACTACAGTGGACAGTAGTGGGGGGAGAAAATGAGACACCCATTCAAGTGGTGCCAGTGCCACAAGAGGAAACTCAACCCATGCGGGATCAGGCGATTAGTACTGAAGCTAGGACGCAATCCAGCAGTGAGGGGACGGAACTCATTGGGACGCAACTTCGTGACGTTCGGACACAGCCTACGGGTTCTGGGACCCAATTCTGTGAGTCCCAAAGCCAGTTCCTGGAAGTCCGGACGGAAGTTGTGGACTCTGGGACGCAAACCACTGAAGAGCAATCCGGGACGGAACTCTTAGTGCAGGGGACGCAATCCAATATTGAGGGGCTTTTAAAAGCTGGTGTTGTGACTGAACCTACTGATGTCCCATCAGCATGTTCAGTTCAGGGGAGGGGTGATGCTTTAAAGAATACAGCAGCTCCTCATTTAACGGGGTAACGGATAGATGCCTCATCCATGGAAAATCGTTATTTTTTGAAAGTGGTGAAGGGGGAGAAGTGCTGTAGGAAATAGTGTGGAGGGGGATATTTTTGCGGAATGTGCAGGGATTTGTAAGTTATCAGAGGGGCAGAGATCGAAAATTCAAAAATTGGTGGTTCAGCTGATTTTACCACAGGAGGTGGAACATGGTATGACTTCTTTGACTGAGCATAGCATACGAGTCACTGATCCAACACCAATTAAACATCGTTTTCTTAGAAAGCGAATACAGCAATTGGGAGCGCGCTTGATGGATCAACAGCAGAATTGGGTAAATTGAGGTTATGGTTAACGGTAGATGGTTTTTCTCAACCGTTTAACTTACGGGATGTAGATAATTTGTATCATGACATGCTTTTGGAGGTCGCCATCATTTTGTCTAAAACTCAGTTGTCAGAATCTCCAAAAGGCCGAAATTTATTTGTCAGAATATTGAATTTGCCGAAAGTACAATTGTCAGAATATTCAACTATCCGAATCTCCATTTGTCAGAAGTGTTAAATTCACAAATGTCCAACTCTAAGAATATTCAACTCTCCGAATCTCCATTTGTCAGAACTTTCAACATTCCTAACCTCTAATTCTCAGAATATTCAACTCTCCAAATCTCCATTTGTCAGAATTTTCAACATTCCAAACCTCCAATTCTCAGAATATACAACTCTCCGAATCTCCATTTGCCAGAGTATTCAACTCTCCGAATCTCCATTTGTCAGAACTTTCAACATTCCTAACCTCCAATTGTCAGAATATTCAATTCTCCAAATATCCATTTGTCAGAACTTTTAAATTCACAAACTTCCAACTCCCAGAGTATTCAACTCCCCGAATCTCCATTTGTCAGAACTTTCAACATTCCAAACCTCCAATTCTCAGAATATCCAACTCTCCAAATCTCCATTTGTCAGAACTTTCAACATTCCAAACCTCCAATTCTCAGAATATCCAACTCTCCAAATCTCCATTTGTCAGAACTTTCAACATTCCAAACCTCCAATTCTCAGAATATCCAACTCTCCAAATCTCCATTTGTCAGAACTTTTAACACTCCCACTACTCAGCATACAGAATTTCCATCTGTCAGACCAAAAGAATGTAGAATTTCTAAAAGAGCTTTCTGATTGGCTGGAAATGTTCCCTGATAAATCAACACCCAATCAGAAAGCTCTTTTAGAAATTCTACATTCTTTTGGTCTGACAGATGGAGATTCTGTATGCTGAGTAGTCGGAGTGTTAAAAGTTCTGATAAATGGAGATTTGGAGAGTTGGATATTCTGAGAATTGGAGGTTTGGGAATTTAAAAGTTTGGACAAATGGAGATTCGGAGAGTTGAATACTCTGGGAGTTAGAAGTTTGTGAATTTAAAAGTTCTGACAAATGGATATTTGGAGAATTGAATATTCTTACAATTGGAGGTTAGGAATGTTGAAAGTTCTGACAAATGGAGATTCGGAGAGTTGAATATTCTGAGTGTTGTAGATTTGGGAATTAAAAAGTTCGGACAAATGGAGATTGGGAGAGTTAAATATTCTGGGAGTTGGAAGTTTGTAAATTTGAAAGTTCTGACAAATGGATGTTTTGAAGAGTTGAATATGCTGAGAGTTGGACATTTGGGAATTTAAAAGTTCTGACAAATGGAGATTCGGATAGTTGAATATTCTGACAATTGTACTTTCGGCAAATTCAATATTCTGACAAATAAATTTCGGCCTTTTGGAGATTCTGACAACTGAGTTTTGGACAAAATGATGGCGACCTCTTTTGGGTCAGGATTTTCATCGAATGGCGGACATGGATGTGAGGTTTGGAAGGGTGTTGTGGAGAGTTCAAGAGTGGGAATGGCATAAATTTTTGGAGTATGGAGAGTTGAGTCTAGGGGGGAGAAGTGCTATAGGAAATAGTGTGGAGGGGGATATTTTTGCGGAATGTGCAGGGATTTGTGAGTTATCAGAGGGGCAGAGATCGAAAATTCGAAAATTGGTGGATCAGCTGATTTGACCACAGGAGGTGGAACATTGTATGACTTCTTTGACTGAGCATAGCATACGAGTCACTGATCCAACACCAATTAAACATCGTTCTCTTAGAATGTCGCCTATGATATTAGAATGGGCTAACCAGGAAGTACAGAAGATGTTGGAGAGGGGAGTAATAGAAAGATTGGCCAGTGCGTGGAGCAGTGCTCCAGTTATCGTGAAAAAGAGAGATGGTTCATTGCGTTTCTGTATTGACTACAGAGACTTAAATAAAGTAACTGTAAGAGACGCATATCCTATCCCCTCCATTGATTCGATTTTGGACAAATTACGGAAGGCCCGTTACATTTCCAAAATAGATCTTAAGCAGGCGTACCATCAAGTGCCGATGTCCCCCGAGAGTCGAAAATATACAGCGTTTGCTATTCCTGGTTCTGGGTTGTGGCAGTTCAAAAGAATGCCATTTGGACTCACAAATGCCCCGATGACATTCCAGCGGTTAATTGATTCGTTGTTTGGACCTAACTTCGAACCTTATGTGTTTGGGTACCTGGATGACATAATCATCGTTACTGATGATTATGAGAAACATCTAGAACGGTTAGAGATTGTTTTGAGAAAATTGTCGGAGGCTGGGTTGGTGGTAAATCCGGAAAAGTGCGAATTTGGGTGTTCGAGAGTTTCATATTTAGGTTATGTACTCGACAGTCAAGGATTGGGACCGGACCCAGAGAAAATCGCACCAGTGGTGGATTATCCGGCACCAACCAATATAAAACAGCTCCGTCGATTTTTGGGTATGGTGGGGTGGTATGCGCGTTTCATAGAACATGATAGCGAATTAAAGATACCACTTTTGAGGTTATTGCAAAAAGGTCGAGCTTGGGAGTGGGGAGAAGAGCAACAAGAGGCGTTTCAAGCATTAAAAAATAAATTGACTTCGGCACCGGTCTTAGCAAGGCCAGACTTTACGAAGCCATTTACGATTCAATGCGACGCAAGTGGTTATGCGATCGGTACAGTGTTGACTCAAGAGGGGGAAGACGGTGAACACCCCATAGTGTTCGTGAGTAAAACTCTTTCTGTGCACGAGAGAAATTACAGTGTCACAGAGAAAGAATGTTTGGCGTTGTTGTGGTCAATTAAGAAACTAAGACCATATATCGAGGGGTACAAATTCACGGCCATTGCAGACCATAGTGCCTTAAAATGGTTGCGAAATTTAAAAGAACCGACGGGGAGATTGGCGCGTTGGGCCCTCGAGATGCAGCAGTGGGATTTTGAGATCGTTCACCGAAGGGGAATTCACCATCACGTTCCGGATGCCTTATCTAGGATGTATTGCCGTATACAGGGGATGAAGAAGGGTGGAAGTTAGTCGTGCCTCTAGAGTATCGCGTAAGAGTGCTCAAGAGTGCACACGCAGAGTTCTCGGCAGGACATTTGGGAATTGAGAAGACCTATGACCGAGTAGCGAGAGAATACTATTGGCAGGGTTTGTGGCACGATGTGCAACAATTCGTGCGAGCGTGTCCTCAATGTCAGTATCATAAGGTCTCACAGGAAGGTCCTCAAGGCCTTATGGGACAGAGGATAGTTGAGAGACCCTGGGCGGTAGTGGCAGCGGACTGCATGGAATTTTCGCCAAGCAAGAGTCGGTGCCGCTATCTGGTAGTGTTTCAAGACTTATTTTCTCGCTGGGTAGAGGTCAAGCCTTTAAGATCGGCGGATGGCAAGTCAATTGCACGGGCGTTTAAGGAGTTAATTTTGTTCAGGTGGGAGACTTAAGAATTTTTGTTGACGGACAATGGGAAGGAATTTGACAATAAATTTCTGAAGTCAGTCTTGGATGATTACGGTGTTCAGCATCTCACTACGCCGCCTTATCATCCGCAGGCAAACCCTGTCGAGAGGAGTAATCGAGTGTTCAAGACTATGATCGCAACTTTTATCGGGGAGGATCATAGAGAGTGGGACAAGCATATTCATGAGTTCCGGCATGCCATGAATACTGCTGTCCAGTCGACTACTAAGTTCTCACCCGCGTTCCTTAATTACGGACGGAACCCTAAACCAGTCAAAAGTCTGCGTAGAGAGGTAGAGGGGAGAAAGATTGTTGGGAGAATTGATCCTGAAGTGTGGAACGATCGATTAAAGAGATTAGATGCGTTGAGATTTGGTCGCGAGATTCATAGATAAAGAGAGAGAGAAACAAACGGCGTATTATAACAAAAACAAAAAAGTGGCGGAGTTTCACGTGGGGGATTCCGTGTTGTGGCGCACGCATAAGTTATCGAACGCGGCGAAAAAGTTTTCGGCGAAGTTGGCACCAAAGTACGAGGGGCCATTTAAAATCATAGAGAGATTCTCGGACACAGTTTATGTACTGAAGACGAATGAGAATCGCCGCGTCACAAAAGTGCATGTATCCGATCTCAAACGTTATATTCCGCCCAGAAAATAGACGTTGTTATAAAAAAAAGAGAACAGAAAAAAAATAATATTTTTATTTTTATTTATTTGTTTTTTTTATAAATACATAAAGAAAAGAATTAGATAAGGAAACTGGATAAATTAATTTTGAGTTATGTGTTGTTTGTTTTAGGTTGATAGTGACGATGTCAGTTTGGAATCGAGAAAGAGGGGGGCGTGGACGGGGAAGACCGATTGATTCGGCAGTATCACCGCAGCCCAAACCGGGCCCATCCACCCACGAGGGGGAATTATCCAGAGGGGAGAGAAGACCGACGTATCGGGTGGAGGGGAAATACATCGTGCTAGGGAGAGGGGCGAAGATGGAATCACAGCCCAACCTACAACCTCGACCCGCTTTAGCTTTAACGGTGGAAGAGTCAGGAGAAGTGGGAAGTCCTCAAATTATTCAAGAGAGGAGTGAACTAGAAGGAGCTGCAGAGGGTAGACAGGTGGAAGAGGAGTTGGAGATTGGACGAGGGGAAATGGAGGAGGTGGACTGGACAGAGGAGGACCAGAATTGAGAACTCCCCAGTATAGGGGTTTCAGTGACGAATTTAAGGTCCATGACGACGGCTCCCAGGCCCCCTTCCGCAGAGCTTCAAACCGATGATTTCAAGGAAGAATGTCTTCGGGCGGTCCAGGAATTGGACGATCATTTAGCAGAGGAGGAAAGCCGAGAGAGGGTTAAGCTCGATGAGCTGAAGAGGAAACAGCAGGAGGCAATGAAGGAAATGGCTAGGGGGGTTTTGAACAGGGAAGATTTTGTCAGCCCACGTGATGTCTCCCCCTCAGCCCGACCTGTTACCCCCCCGGGCCACCTGAGAATAGATCAGGGGGAACTGATGCCGCAACTGGAAGGGGAGCTATTCCTAGGGTTGCTGGACCGCCTGAGAACCGGCCATCGGCTGTCATGGCCGGGTCATTGAATGTGGCCATTCCTGAGGACTCGAGGCCGCCGCTACCAGTGAAGAAAAGGGGGCACTATTTGGGAATTTGATGCCGATCCCAACAATACCCTCTATAGATCCCCCTCCTGGGGTGTGTTTCAATTGTTGGGCTCGGGGTCATTTAAGGATGCGTTGCCCCCGACCTAACAGAGGGGATCTCTGTATCAACTGCGGAAGGAGAGGGGTTAAGGTGCATCGGTGTCCTCGCTGCGAGATAGCTTACATGCGCTATCAATATGAGCGTGATGTGCTCCAACGTCAGCGGCGGTCGGGAACCTCGAGGAAAGAACAAGAGGATGACGTCCGTAGCGTTCACCGAGAGGACAGAGAACCGCTTTATGAGGGGAGAAGGAGGGAACCAGTGGCACCCCAAATCCGAGAGCCAATGCGAGTTGAGGAAGCACCGGTGGCAATACGTCCACCAGGGTCAGTAGTGGATCTCCGAGAGATCGAGCACCTCCATTGGTTGTTGAGGAATTCCCCCCAGCAGCTTCGGGATGAGGCCGTGGCCCAATTACTAGAGGACCGCCGGGACCAAAGCCATGGATGGCCTTGTTAGATAGAGAATTTGTGAGGGGAGATTGGAGTGGTGTGGGGTGAGTAATCTTGAGAACTGGTATGTTGTTTGTTGGAGTGTTAGTGGCCATTGGTTGCACGAATAAGTTATTTGAGATTTTTTCGACGTTATTTTATTAAAAGATTTTTTTGTTTGTTTTTGTTTTGAAGTATTTAGGCAATACTCTTAGTAGTATTGGCCTAGGGGAGGGGATTGTGACGAAGTGTTTTGTCATTTGACGAGGTTATTTAAATTGTTGGAATTTCGTGAAATTATCTGTAAGTGGGAATTGGAAAAAGAAGCAGCACAGGTGGTTTTTCAATTTACGGCCCTGACTGGCGCTCTGTTTCCGCTTCGTCGCAGTCCCCTCGGTTGGTTTTTGAATTCACGTGGGGTAATGGTACGACTGAGATTGGCGAAAATGTGATTCGCGTGATTTTCCACGTTTTTCCCTCGCTTTACCGGAGCGACCTCTTTTTCTGGGTTACAGGTGGATACAACAGGAGCAAGAGAGTCAACACTAGAAGAACAAGGAAGTGACGGAGATAGAGAACGCGGGAGGGGCGTAGCCCCCCACCCCTACTCGTTTTTGGAGGGACACGGCGCCACGCGGAAGACAGCAGTAGTCGAATTTGGGACCGAGAGTCGGACGTAGTGTGGTCGTGTTTCCTGCATTTTGATTTTCCTTTCTTTTGGTTTTACGAACGTTTCCTGTAAAGAAAACGGGAGTTGGTGTAAGATAGATTAGTGCTCTTTGGGAGTTATTGCCATTTGAGGCTGGAATTATTAAATAAAACTTTTGATAGTGAAAGTGAACACCTTTCTTTGTTTTACTGTGTGAAACCCTCCCTGTTGGAGCTTGTAATTGTTGGCCGGAGAGAACCTCTACGTTCCAAGAAGCTCTACGGGGTTAAAGGTAAGTAAAGAGATCGTTGGTCGTGGTGATTTTCGAGGAATTCTTCGTTGGTTATTCCATGACGGAATCCCCCTTTTGGTCGGAGTTTATAAGCCGTTTTCCGTGGTTGATAATTTAGGTTCAGTGTAAAGGATAATTTTTGGTTGAATATTAGTGACAATGTTATCGGATTTTATTAAATATCGAGTCGGAGAATCATACGTCACAGTATATATTGTAGGATAAGAAATAAATCAATATCCCTCAGCCAATAAATTATTGCCTCCAAGTGATTGATTACTTTTTTATCCTATCATATTACTACTGAGTGATAAATTCACTTTTACAAGAATAAGTATTAGGGTGACCGTTATTTTGCGAAAGTTAGAATTTCTTAGATCGCGGATTGCATTTTCTTCAGAATGTGGACAAAATGAGCTGTGCACAAGGACAGCACAATTAATTAATATTAGACCTTGCC
This sequence comes from Ganaspis brasiliensis, assembly GCA_037103525.1. Lineage (NCBI taxonomy): Eukaryota > Metazoa > Arthropoda > Insecta > Hymenoptera > Figitidae > Ganaspis > Ganaspis brasiliensis. The sequence goes on from JAZKLR010000438.1 coordinate 721,327, forward strand.
ACCGAAGGGTTAAAGTTTACATGGAATTTTACATGCACTGAGAGAAGTGTGGGACGTCAGACGTCCCAAGAAAGCGCTCTGCAATATTAAATATGGTCCTCAAGTAAACTCGCGATTTGGGAGACCAGAAGTCCCATATCGGACTTTTGACGCTCCACTGTGGGAGCTCTGACGTTTCAAAATTTGTCCCGCTGTTAGCCGGCGCATTAGAAAGTCGCATTTGGTGCATACGACATCCCAAATATAGGTTATCTCAAGCACCAAAGCCAGGAGGACTCCAGAGCGACCTCTGGCGGTGCAGCAGTCGACTCACACTTCTCTCAGTGTGGGATAAGTACAATTTTGTACGTTTTGTATAATAACTTTTTTTGTATCAATCTTTTTCTTTGACGATATGTATATTTATTGTTTTTGAGGTGCTTAACACGAATCCGCTGTCAAAAATAAGATTTGACAGCTGCCAGTTGTCAAAATAGCTATCAATAAAGCTGTCAATTTTTTAAAGACGACAGTTTTTGTAAAATTTTACATTAATTTACTCTTATACAGTCGAACCTTGATAAGTGAAACCTGGATAAGTGAAAAACCTCTATAAGTGACTGGCTATTGCCAGGTCCCTTCAATTTCCCATGTAAAAACCTCTATAAGTGAGTAATCTATAAGTGACCGGTCATTTTTTTCAGCAAGAGCTCTATAACTGAAAGAAACGTCTCTCGAACCTCTGTAAGTGAATATCCTTTCCCTCATTTTTCTCGGCTAGACCTCTATAAGTGAAAGAAACGTCTCTTGAACCTCTATAAGTGAAAATCTCTTCTGTATTTAAATTTTCTAAAAGGCAGTACTAAATAAACAATAATTAAAATTTCATTAGATATATCGGAACAAAGGCGCTCTGTTAAAATAATAGTTAGTATATGACGAAGAAGTAGACATCCCTAAACATCAAGAAGCTTTTGCTGCTCTAGGAACGGTTCACAGATTTTTTGAATTTTTGACAAAAATTGATAAATCCGTTTTTGACCAAATTTAAGAACTTGAGAAGCATGTAAATAATAGTAAAGTCCAAAAACAAACAAAACTGACAGACTTTTTTCAACCAATTAATTAATATTCATGTAAATTGGTAAACTACTTTTTGATTAAATTTTCTTTAAATAAATTATTCAAATAATTCAATTTTGTATTCTTTGTAGATTGACAACACCGCTATACGTCACAGAGGCCGCTCTTCGACCTCCATAAGTAAAAACCTCTATATGTGAAAAACCTCTATAAGTGACAAAAAATTCTCTGTCCCTTGGAATGTCACTTATCCAGGTTCGACTGTAAATCTATTTTAGGAACTAAGGTCAATCCAAATAGAATATTTAATATTGACAATTAATAGCTTTCAATTAAGCTGTCAAGCTTTTAAAAACGAGATTTCTGACAGTTTTTATATTAAATTACTCACATACGTATATAAAAGTATTTTAAGAACACCAAGTTAAGTTTAAATCGAAATATGTATTATTGACAGCTGCCAACTGCCAATAATACAAATTGCTATGAGAATTAATCTCAATGTTCTTCAAAACATTTGTATATGAGTAATTTAATTTTAAAAGTCAAATTCTTAAAAGTTGGACAGCTTAATCGACAGTTGTGAATTGTCAATAATACATATATATCTATTTAGCTTTATCTCAGTTTTCTTAAAATACTTTTATGCGTATGTGACTAATTTAATATAAAAACTGTCAAAAACTCTAGTTTTTAAAAGGTTGATAGCTTAATGGACAGCTATCAAATGTCAAGAGTACATATTGCTATTAGAATTAATCTAAGTTTTCTTAAGAACACTTGTATATGAATAATTTAATGTAAAAAGTCTCCTCAAAAATTTGACAGCTTAATTGACAGTTGACAGATGTCAATATTAAATATTTCTATTTAGGTTTCTCTACGTGTTGTTAAAATAATTTTATATGCATATATGAATAATTTAATGTAAACCTGTCAAAAACTTTCGTTTTTTAAAGTCTGACAGCTTAATTGACAGCTATTAACTGTCAATATTACATATTCTATTTGGATTTACCTTAGTTCTTAAAATACATTTATATGTAAAATTTTACAAAAACTGTCTTTTTTAACAAATTGACAGCATTATTGACAGCTGTTTTGACAGCTGGCAGCTGTCAAATCTTATTATTGACATCGGGTTCGTGTTCAGCACCTTAAAAACCATAAATATACATATCGCCAAAGGAAAAGATTAATAAAAAAAAAGTTTTTATACAAAACGTACAAAAGTGTACTTATCTCATGTAAAATCTCATGTAAACTTTAACCCTTCGGTGGCACTGGTTAATATTAATTGATTGGGCTGTCCTTATGCACAGCTCATTTTTTTCACATTCCAAAGCAAATTCAGCTTGGAGATCTAAGAAATTCAAACTTTTGCAAAATAACGGTCACCCTAATAAAAATATATTAGTTTGAAATTAAGTATTTATTAATATAAGTTCAAGTTTATAGTATTCTTAATGCAGATAAGATGAAAATAGTCTTATTTTAAAATTAGTTTCTTGAAAAACATTTCTAAGAAAATTTTCTTAATATAAGAAGACGCTATACTTTATCTAAGAACATTTTCTTGGCGCCTTTATAAGTAACTGATATTCTTGAAATAAGTTAAATCTTATTTGCATAAGATAATCGTTTTTTGAGTGTTATGAATTCATGGTAGGCCATAAACTATAGAAAAATGAGTTTTTTCTATATGAGTGATTCTCCACGAAACCGTCAATTCCATGTCCCTTGTGTTTTTTAAGAAACATATTGCACTTATGGTAATGAATACAACGTGAGAAAGTAGCTCTAGTGATCACAAACAGAAGCCTGTAGCCACTTTAATTTATAAGATTAAATAATATTTTGTTAAATTCAAATTTAAGAGCCAAATCGTCATGGTGAATCCTGTCCCCAAGGTCAGTTTCAAAACAAAAAAAAAATATTTTTAGTGAACTTTAATAATAAAACTAATTAATTTTAAAATTTTTTGTATTGTCTAAGTGTGTAAAATCCAGAAAAAAAATTGGTTGTAAAAAAATTTTATTTTTTTTTATTTCTTTTTAGATGTTATATCTTGTCCCCAGTTTTGTGCGTCATGGTGAAGCCTTTTTAAAAAATTTAAACATTTTATAAAAATCAAATCAGAATTTAGTTATACTTAAGTATACACAACAATTGACTTTCCTCAAGAGATTCACTATGACAGAAACAAATTTTATAATTGATTTTTTGTTTTTTTTTACGTGTGAAGCGCCAAATTTTGATTTCATCGATGCTCCTATTAAGGATTTTTTTAACGAGTTCTACCTGTAAACTCATAATAAAATCCATTTAGATTCTCATATCAAATCCTATCCGAAAATACATCGTGCACGGTGAGCAGGAAGCCGCAAAGTTCTGACTACAAATGACGACAAAATTGGCAAAGCGGGGATATTTTAAGCTACGTTTGGACATTACAAATCTGTTTGAATTGAAATCCTAGCTGATTGTTTAAACGAGTTATCGTGAAATCAGTCCTAAATGTGACATAATTTAAAATTTTTCGTTCTTGAAACTTTAAAAACTCTAACATCTTGTAACTAAAACCATTTAAAAGCTCTAATTTTCATGTTTTTAAGGTCGCTGAATACGATTCAATGGTAAGAAGACAAATGCAAAATGGCGGATCAAAAATGGCAGATTAATTTTTTTAAATTCTTTAAATTCAACTGAATTCAGCTAAAAATTGTTACTCAGAGGTTTTTAGGGTTGCTGAAGACGAATCCAAGGTCAGAATATAAAAATTCAAAATGGCGAATCCACTACAGTCCACAGTGGGCTAAAGTGCTCTTTTTTGTTCCGAAATCGTAGAACTCGCGAACCAATTAATGTATTTAATTAAACCAAAAAAGAAATGAAAGCTTACATTCTACAGAATAAAGGAAAAATGTAGAGAAAGAGATTAAAAAATTTCTAACGAATATATGGCCGAACCGAAATGTAAAATTGCTTTTGATTTACACAAGAATCCCTCTTTGAAGGTTTTTCCGAGCTGCTGATTACAAATTCGTCAAAAATTCATTATTTAAAATTGCTAATTCAATATGGCCGAACCGAAATGCAAAATTGCTATTGATTTACACGAGAACCCCTCTTTAACGATTTTTGGGGTCACTGATTAGAAATTTGACAACAAAAATTCATTATGCATCTGCCTCTGTTATCTGGTCACCTTATCAGGAGCATCAAGTTGTACGTCTAGAGAGAGTTTAAAACAAGTTCCTGCGTTTTGCAGCTAGATTGTTGGGCATATACTATCACCGATTTAGTCATGATTATTCTGAAATCAGAACTGTGCTTAACATTCCCAAAATAGAATCAAAATTTATGTACAGGGTGTCCGGAAAGTCTGGAAACGGTCAAATATCTCAGAAAATATTAATTTTAGAAAAAAAAGTTTTAAACAAAAGTTGTGCAGTAATAAAAAATCTATTATGTGAAGTTTTAAAAAAAGGGGCCTGGGGCCCAATGTAAGGCCCAAGGGAGAAAAAGTTGTTTTTTGTACTAAAGATCATTAACTTTCAACGGAATATTAATAATGCCGGTGATCTTACGAATCCAGACATGTGTGACACATGCCCAAAATATTGGGCCCAAGGCCCAATGTAACATTAAGGGTACATTATGTGCCTCTCGTAAATCTGTTTAATTACCATAAAGTCAATATTGCATTCCGCATAATTTTCCAAACAAATAATCAGAATTGTGTACGACGAAGAAATATTCTTGGGCCTTGGGCCCAATGTAAGACACAAGATCAAACCAATGTTTTCGGTAAATAAGATCAGAAAGTTTTTAGTAAATATTTTCTGTCGTCGTGACTCCTTAAAATAGGACATGTGTGATACATACCCAACATTGTACCCAACATTGTCACATTGTGCCCAAGGCCCAATGTGACATCCTGGATAAATTGCGTGCATTTCGTCAATAGGTTTAATTACCTTAAAAGGTCAGCAATGCGCTCCACAAATTTTTCCAAACAAATAATCAGAGTTGTGTACCATGCAAAATATTCTTGGGCCTCAGGCCCAATGTAAGACCGCAGGTGAAATCAATGATTTCGGTAAAAGAAATCTCAAAATTTTTAGTGAATATTTTCGGTCATCGTGATTCTTTGAACTACTACATGTGTGATACATACCCAACATATTGGGCCCAAGGCCCAATCTGACATACTGGATCAATTACGTGCATTTCGTAAATAAGTTTAATTACCATAAAGTCAATATTGCATTCCACATAATTATCCAAACAAACAATCAGAGTTGTGTACGACAAAAAAATATTCTTGGGCCATGGGCCCAATGTAAGACCCAAGTAAAATCAATGTTTTCGGTAAATAAGATCTCAAAATTTAAAGTAAATATTTTCTGTCCTCATGATTCCTTAAACTGCCCAATGTAAGACCCAAGGTCAAATCAACGTTTTCAGTAAATGTGATTTTAAAATTTTTAGAGAATATTTGCTGTCATCGTGATTCCTTGAACAAAGATATGTGTGATACATACCCAACACATTGGGCCCCAGGCCCAATATGACATCCTGGATAAATTACGTGCATTTCCAAACTTCTAATAAATTTAAGATCAGCATACAGTATTTTTCAATCAATTAGTCTAACACAAAAAAATGTTTAGACTCAGAAAAATTACTGACAGCATTAGGTGGAGAAAATTTGTAGAGGGGGTGGATTTTAGGGGATGATCAAGGTAGGTCATCACTTCTCATACGCACTCTTTGTTTCTCTTTTCCTCCTCTCTGTGTTTGGAGAGATCACATATCAGAGTGCGTTCAGAAAAATAACTGAGAGTGTTAGGTGTAGACAATTTGTACAGGGGGTGAAATTTAGGGGTTGATCTAGGTAGGTCATCACTTCTAAATCAATCTTAGATGAACAACAAATATTTCCCAATCAATTAATATGACAAAAAAAAATGTTTGCGTTCAGAAATATTACTAAGAGCGTTACGTGTAGATAATTTGTACAGGGGGTGAATTTTAGGGGCTGATCAAGGTAGGTCATCACTTTTCATCAATCTTAGATGACCAACAAATATTTTTGAATCAATTAACATGTCCCAAAAAAATGATTTTGCTCAGAAAAATAACTGAGAGTGTTAGGTGTAGACAATTTGTACAGGGGGTGAATTTTAGGGGTTGATCTAGGTAGGTCATCACTTCTCATCAATCTTAGATGAACAACAAATATTTCCAAATCAATTAACATGACCCAAAAAAATGATTGCGCTCAGAAAAATAACTAAGAGTGTTAGGTGTAGACAATTTGTACAGGGGGTGAAATTTAGGGGTTGATCTAGGTAGGTCATCACTTCTCATCAATCTTAGATGAACAACAAATATTTCCCAATCAATTAACATGACCAAAAAAAAGTTTGCGTTCAGAAAAATTACTAAGAGCGTTACGTGTAGATAATTTGTACAGGGGGTGAATTTTAGGGGATGATCAAGGTAGGTCATCACTTTTCATCAATCTTAGATGATTAACAAATATTTCGCAATCAGTTAGCATCACCCAAAAAAATGTTTACGCTCAAAAAAATTTTTAAGAGCGTTAGGTGTAGATAATTTGTACAGGGGGTGAATTTTATTGGATGATCAAGGTAGGTCATCACTACTCATCAATCTTAGATGAACAACAAATATTTCCCAATCAATTAACATGACCAAAAAAAAAGTTTGCGTTCAGAAAAATTACTAAGAGCGTTACGTGTAGATAATTTGTACAGGGGGTGAATTTTAGGGGATGATCAAGGTAGGTCATCAGTTCTCAACAATCTTAGATGACCAACAAATATTTCTCAATCAGTTAGCATCACCCAAAAAAATGTTTACGCTCAAAAAAATTACTGAGAGCATTAGGTGGAGAAAATTTGTAGAGGGGGTGGGTTTTGGAAGATTATCAACTTAGGTCATCACTTCTCATCAATCATAGATTACCAACAAATATTTTTCAATCAATTATCATCACCCAAAAAAATGTTTGCGCTCAGAAAAATAACTAAGAGTGTTAGGTGTAGATAATTTGTACAGGGGGTAAATTTTAGGGGATGATCAAGGTAGATCATCACTTCTCATCAATCTTAGATGACCAACAAATATTTTTCAATCAATTATCATCACCCAAAAAAATGTTTGCGCTCAGAAAAATAACTACGAGTGTTAGGTGTAGATAATTTGTACAGGGGGTAAATTGTAGGGGATGATCAAGGTAGGATTGATCACTTTTCATCAATCTTAGATGATCAACAAATATTTGCCAATCAATGAACATGACCCAAAAAAATTTTTACGCTCATAAAAATTACTGAGAGCATTAGGTGTCGAAAATTTGTAGAGGGGGTGGATTTTAGGGGATGATCAACTTAGGTCATCACTTCTCATCAATCTTAGATGTACAACAAATCAATTAAAAATTTGTGGAGAGGTTGGATTTTAGGGGATGATCAAGGTAGGTCATCACTTCTCATCAATCTTAGATGACCAACAAATATTTTCCAAACAATTAACATGACCCAAAAAAATGATTGCGCTCAGAAAAATAACTAAGAGTGTTAGGTGTAGACAATTTGTACAGGGGGTTAAATTTAGGGGTTGATCTAGGTAGGTCATCACTTCTCATCAATCTTAGATGAACAACAAATATTTCCCAATCAATTAACATGACCAAAAAAAAAGTTTGCGTTCAGAAAAATTACTAAGAGCGTTACGTGTAGATAATTTGTACAGGGGGTGAATTTTAGGGGATGATCAAGGTAGGTCATCAGTTCTCAACAATCTTAGATGACCAACAAATATTTCTCAATCAGTTAGCATCACCAAAAAAAATGTTTACGCTCAAAAAAATTACTGACAGCATTAGGTGGAGAAAATTTGTAGAGGGGGTGGATTTTAGGGGATGATCAAGTTAGGTCATTACTTCTCATCAATCATAGATTACCAACAAATATTTTCCAATCAATTAACATGACCCAAAAAAATGATTGCGTTCAGAAAAATTACTAAGAGCGTTAGGTGTAGATAATTTGTACAGGGGGTGAATTTTAGGGGATGATCAAGGTAGGTCATCACTTCTCATCAATCTTAGATGACCAACAAATATTTTCCAATCAATTAACATGACCCAAAAAAATGATTGCGCTCAGAAATATAACTAAGAGTGTTAGGTGTAGACAATTTGTACAGGGGGTTAAATTTAGGGGTTGATCTAGGTAGGTCATCACTTCTCATCAATCTTAGATGAACAACAAATATTTCCCAAACAATTAACATGACCAAAAAAAAAGTTTGCGTTCGAGAAATTACTAAGAGCGTTACGTGTAGATAATTTGTACAGGGGGTGAATTTTAGGGGATGATCAAGGTAGGTCATCAGTTCTCAACAATCTTAGATGACCAACAAATATTTCTCAATCAGTTAGCATCACCAAAAAAAATGTTTACGCTCAAAAAAATTACTGAGAGCATTAGGTGGAGAAAATTTGTAGAGGGGGTGGATTTTAGGGGATGATCAAGTTAGGTCATCACTTCTCATCAATCGTAGATTACCAACGAATATTTTCCAATCAATTAACATGACCCACAAAAATGATTGCGTTCAGAAAAATTACTAAGAGCGTTACGTGTAGATAATTTGTACAGGGGGTGAATTTTAGGGGATGATCAAGGTAGGTCATCACTTCTCATCAATCTTAGATGATCAACAAATATTTCGCAATCAGTTAGCATCACCGAAAAAAATGTTTACTCTCAAAAAAATTACTGAGAGCATTAGGTGGAGAAAATTTGTAGAGGGGGTGGATTTTAGGGGATGATCAACTTAGGTCATCACTTCTCATCAATCATAGATTACCAAAAAATATTTTCCAATCAATTATCATCACCCAAAAAAATGCTTGCGCTCAGAAAAATTACTAAATGCGTTAGGTGTAGATAATTTGTACAGGGGGTGAATTTTAGGGGATGATCAAGGTAGGTCATCACTTCTCATCAATCTTAGATGATCAACAAATATTTCGCAATCAGTTAGCATCACCGAAAAAAATGTTTACTCTCAAAAAAATTACTGAGAGCATTAGGTGGAGAAAATTTGTAGAGGGGGTGGATTTTAGGGGATGATCAAGTAAGGTCATCACTTCTCATTAATCATAGATTACCAACAAATATTTTCCAATCAATTAACATGACCCAAAAAAATGATTGCGGTCAGAAAAATTACTAAGAGCGTTACGTGTAGATAATTTGTACAGGGGGTGAATTTTAGGGGATGATCAAGTTAGGTCATTACTTCTCATCATTCTTAGATGAACAACAAATCAATTAACAATCAATTAACTTGACCCACAAAAATGATTGCGCTCAGAAAAATAACTGAGAGAGTTAGGTGTAGATAATTTTTACAGTGGGTGAATTTTAGGGGATGATCGAGGTAGGCCATCACTTCTCATCAATCTTAGATGACCAACAAATATTTCTCAATCAGTTAGCATCACCCAAAAAAATGTTTACGCTCAAAAAAATTACTAAGAGCATTAGGTAGAAAAAATTTGTAGAGGGGGTGGAATTTAGGGGATGATCAACAATTAACATGTCCCAAAAAAATGATTTTGCTCAGAAAAATAACTGAGAGTGTTAGGTGTAGACAATTTGTACAGGGGGTGAATTTTAGGGGTTGATCTAGGTAGGTCATCACTTCTCATCAATCTTAGATGAACAACAAATATTTCCAAATCAATTAACATGACCCAAAAAAATGATTGCGCTCAGAAAAATAACTAAGAGTGTTAGGTGTAGACAATTTGTACAGGGGGTGAAATTTAGGGGTTGATCTAGGTAGGTCATCACTTCTCATCAATCTTAGATGAACAACAAATATTTCCCAATCAATTAACATGACCAAAAAAAAGTTTGCGTTCAGAAAAATTACTAAGAGCGTTACGTGTAGATAATTTGTACAGGGGGTGAATTTTAGGGGATGATCAAGGTAGGTCATCACTTTTCATCAATCTTAGATGATTAACAAATATTTCGCAATCAGTTAGCATCACCCAAAAAAATGTTTACGCTCAAAAAAATTTTTAAGAGCGTTAGGTGTAGATAATTTGTACAGGGGGTGAATTTTATTGGATGATCAAGGTAGGTCATCACTACTCATCAATCTTAGATGAACAACAAATATTTCCCAATCAATTAACATGACCAAAAAAAAAGTTTGCGTTCAGAAAAATTACTAAGAGCGTTACGTGTAGATAATTTGTACAGGGGGTGAATTTTAGGGGATGATCAAGGTAGGTCATCAGTTCTCAACAATCTTAGATGACCAACAAATATTTCTCAATCAGTTAGCATCACCCAAAAAAATGTTTACGCTCAAAAAAATTACTGAGAGCATTAGGTGGAGAAAATTTGTAGAGGGGGTGGGTTTTGGAAGATTATCAACTTAGGTCATCACTTCTCATCAATCATAGATTACCAACAAATATTTTTCAATCAATTATCATCACCCAAAAAAATGTTTGCGCTCAGAAAAATAACTAAGAGTGTTAGGTGTAGATAATTTGTACAGGGGGTAAATTTTAGGGGATGATCAAGGTAGATCATCACTTCTCATCAATCTTAGATGACCAACAAATATTTTTCAATCAATTATCATCACCCAAAAAAATGTTTGCGCTCAGAAAAATAACTACGAGTGTTAGGTGTAGATAATTTGTACAGGGGGTAAATTGTAGGGGATGATCAAGGTAGGATTGATCACTTTTCATCAATCTTAGATGATCAACAAATATTTGCCAATCAATGAACATGACCCAAAAAAATTTTTACGCTCATAAAAATTACTGAGAGCATTAGGTGTCGAAAATTTGTAAAGGGGGTGGATTTTAGGGGATGATCAACTTAGGTCATCACTTCTCATCAATCTTAGATGTACAACAAATCAATTAAAAATTTGTGCAGAGGTTGGATTTTAGGGGATGATCAAGGTAGGTCATCACTTCTCATCAATCTTAGATGACCAACAAATATTTTCCAAACAATTAACATGACCCAAAAAAATGATTGCGCTCAGAAAAATAACTAAGAGTGTTAGGTGTAGACAATTTGTACAGGGGGTTAAATTTAGGGGTTGATCTAGGTAGGTCATCACTTCTCATCAATCTTAGATGAACAACAAATATTTCCCAATCAATTAACATGACCAAAAAAAAAGTTTGCGTTCAGAAAAATTACTAAGAGCGTTACGTGTAGATAATTTGTACAGGGGGTGAATTTTAGGGGATGATCAAGGTAGGTCATCAGTTCTCAACAATCTTAGATGACCAACAAATATTTCTCAATCAGTTAGCATCACCAAAAAAAATGTTTACGCTCAAAAAAATTACTGACAGCATTAGGTGGAGAAAATTTGTAGAGGGGGTGGATTTTAGGGGATGATCAAGTTAGGTCATTACTTCTCATCAATCATAGATTACCAACAAATATTTTCCAATCAATTAACATGACCCAAAAAAATGATTGCGTTCAGAAAAATTACTAAGAGCGTTAGGTGTAGATAATTTGTACAGGGGGTGAATTTTAGGGGATGATCAAGGTAGGTCATCACTTCTCATCAATCTTAGATGACCAACAAATATTTTCCAATCAATTAACATGACCCAAAAAAATGATTGCGCTCAGAAATATAACTAAGAGTGTTAGGTGTAGACAATTTGTACAGGGGGTTAAATTTAGGGGTTGATCTAGGTAGGTCATCACTTCTCATCAATCTTAGATGAACAACAAATATTTCCCAAACAATTAACATGACCAAAAAAAAAGTTTGCGTTCGAGAAATTACTAAGAGCGTTACGTGTAGATAATTTGTACAGGGGGTGAATTTTAGGGGATGATCAAGGTAGGTCATCAGTTCTCAACAATCTTAGATGACCAACAAATATTTCTCAATCAGTTAGCATCACCAAAAAAAATGTTTACGCTCAAAAAAATTACTGAGAGCATTAGGTGGAGAAAATTTGTAGAGGGGGTGGATTTTAGGGGATGATCAAGTTAGGTCATCACTTCTCATCAATCGTAGATTACCAACGAATATTTTCCAATCAATTAACATGACCCAAAAAAATGATTGCGTTCAGAAAAATTACTAAGAGCGTTACGTGTAGATAATTTGTACAGGGGGTGAATTTTAGGGGATGATCAAGGTAGGTCATCACTTCTCATCAATCTTAGATGATCAACAAATACTTCGCAATCAGTTAGCATCACCGAAAAAAATGTTTACTCTCAAAAAAATTACTGAGAGCATTAGGTGGAGAAAATTTGTAGAGGGGGTGGATTTTAGGGGATGATCAACTTAGGTCATCACTTCTCATCAATCATAGATTACCAAAAAATATTTTCCAATCAATTATCATCACCCAAAAAAATGCTTGCGCTCAGAAAAATTACTAAATGCGTTAGGTGTAGATAATTTGTACAGGGGGTGAATTTTAGGGGATGATCAAGGTAGGTCATCACTTCTCATCAATCTTAGATGATCAACAAATATTTCGCAATCAGTTAGCATCACCGAAAAAAATGTTTACTCTCAAAAAAGTTACTGAGAGCATTAGGTGGAGAAAATTTGTAGAGGGGGTGGATTTTAGGGGATGATCAAGTAAGGTCATCACTTCTCATTAATCATAGATTACCAACAAATATTTTCCAATCAATTAACATGACCCAAAAAAATGATTGCGTTCAGAAAAATTACTAAGAGCGTTACGTGTAGATAATTTGTACAGGGGGTGAATTTTAGGGGATGATCAAGTTAGGTCATTACTTCTCATCATTCTTAGATGAACAACAAATCAATTAACAATCAATTAACATGACCCACAAAAATGATTGCGCTCAGAAAAATAACTGAGAGTGTTAGGTGTAGATAATTTTTACAGTGGGTGAATTTTAGGGGATGATCGAGGTAGGCCATCACTTCTCATCAATCTTAGATGACCAACAAATATTTCTCAATCAGTTAGCATCACCCAAAAAAATGTTTACGCTCAAAAAAATTACTAAGAGCATTAGGTAGAAAAAATTTGTAGAGGGGGTGGAATTTAGGGGATGATCAACAATTAACATGTCCCAAAAAAATGATTTTGCTCAGAAAAATAACTGAGAGTGTTAGGTGTAGACAATTTGTACAGGGGGTGAATTTTAGGGGTTGATCTAGGTAGGTCATCACTTCTCATCAATCTTAGATGAACAACAAATATTTCCAAATCAATTAACATGACCCAAAAAAATGATTGCGCTCAGAAAAATAACTAAGAGTGTTAGGTGTAGACAATTTGTACAGGGGGTGAAATTTAGGGGTTGATCTAGGTAGGTCATCACTTCTCATCAATCTTAGATGAACAACAAATATTTCCCAATCAATTAACATGACCAAAAAAAAGTTTGCGTTCAGAAAAATTACTAAGAGCGTTACGTGTAGATAATTTGTACAGGGGGTGAATTTTAGGGGATGATCAAGGTAGGTCATCACTTTTCATCAATCTTAGATGATTAACAAATATTTCGCAATCAGTTAGCATCACCCAAAAAAATGTTTACGCTCAAAAAAATTTTTAAGAGCGTTAGGTGTAGATAATTTGTACAGGGGGTGAATTTTATTGGATGATCAAGGTAGGTCATCACTACTCATCAATCTTAGATGAACAACAAATATTTCCCAATCAATTAACATGAACAAAAAAAAAGTTTGCGTTCAGAAAAATTACTAAGAGCGTTACGTGTAGATAATTTGTACAGGGGGTGAATTTTAGGGGATGATCAAGGTAGGTCATCAGTTCTCAACAATCTTAGATGACCAACAAATATTTCTCAATCAGTTAGCATCACCCAAAAAAATGTTTACGCTCAAAAAAATTACTGAGAGCATTAGGTGGAGAAAATTTGTAGAGGGGGTGGGTTTTGGAAGATTATCAACTTAGGTCATCACTTCTCATCAATCATAGATTACCAACAAATATTTTTCAATCAATTATCATCACCCAAAAAAATGTTTGCGCTCAGAAAAATAACTAAGAGTGTTAGGTGTAGATAATTTGTACAGGGGGTAAATTTTAGGGGATGATCAAGGTAGATCATCACTTCTCATCAATCTTAGATGACCAACAAATATTTTTCAATCAATTATCATCACCCAAAAAAATGTTTGCGCTCAGAAAAATAACTACGAGTGTTAGGTGTAGATAATTTGTACAGGGGGTAAATTGTAGGGGATGATCAAGGTAGGATTGATCACTTTTCATCAATCTTAGATGATCAACAAATATTTGCCAATCAATGAACATGACCCAAAAAAATTTTTACGCTCATAAAAATTACTGAGAGCATTAGGTGTCGAAAATTTGTAGAGGGGGTGGATTTTAGGGGATGATCAACTTAGGTCATCACTTCTCATCAATCTTAGATGTACAACAAATCAATTAAAAATTTGTGCAGAGGTTGGATTTTAGGGGATGATCAAGGTAGGTCATCACTTCTCATCAATCTTAGATGACCAACAAATATTTTCCAAACAATTAGCATGACCCAAAAAAATGATTGCGCTCAGAAAAATAACTAAGAGTGTTAGGTGTAGACAATTTGTACAGGGGGTTAAATTTAGGGGTTGATCTAGGTAGGTCATCACTTCTCATCAATCTTAGATGAACAACAAATATTTCCCAATCAATTAACATGACCAAAAAAAAAGTTTGCGTTCAGAAAAATTACTAAGAGCGTTACGTGTAGATAATTTGTACAGGGGGTGAATTTTAGGGGATGATCAAGGTAGGTCATCAGTTCTCAACAATCTTAGATGACCAACAAATATTTCTCAATCAGTTAGCATCACCAAAAAAAATGTTTACGCTCAAAAAAATTACTGACAGCATTAGGTGGAGAAAATTTGTAGAGGGGGTGGATTTTAGGGGATGATCAAGTTAGGTCATTACTTCTCATCAATCATAGATTACCAACAAATATTTTCCAATCAATTAACATGACCCAAAAAAATGATTGCGTTCAGAAAAATTACTAAGAGCGTTAGGTGTAGATAATTTGTACAGGGGGTGAATTTTAGGGGATGATCAAGGTAGGTCATCACTTCTCATCAATCTTAGATGACCAACAAATATTTTCCAATCAATTAACATGACCCAAAAAAATGATTGCGCTCAGAAATATAACTAAGAGTGTTAGGTGGAGAAAATTTGTAGAGGGGGTGGATTTTAGGGGATGATCAACTTAGGTCATCACTTCTCATCAATCATAGATTACCAAAAAATATTTTCCAATCAATTATCATCACCCAAAAAAATGCTTGCGCTCAGAAAAATTACTAAATGCGTTAGGTGTAGATAATTTGTACAGGGGGTGAATTTTAGGGGATGATCAAGGTAGGTCATCACTTCTCATCAATCTTAGATGATCAACAAATATTTCGCAATCAGTTAGCATCACCGAAAAAAATGTTTACTCTCAAAAAAATTACTGAGAGCATTAGGTGGAGAAAATTTGTAGAGGGGGTGGATTTTAGGGGATGATCAAGTAAGGTCATCACTTCTCATTAATCATAGATTACCAACAAATATTTTCCAATCAATTAGCATGACCCAAAAAAATGATTGCGTTCAGAAAAATTACTAAGAGCGTTACGTGTAGATAATTTGTACAGGGGGTGAATTTTAGGGGATGATCAAGTTAGGTCATTACTTCTCATCATTCTTAGATGAACAACAAATCAATTAACAATCAATTAACATGACCCACAAAAATGATTGCGCTCAGAAAAATAACTGAGAGTGTTAGGTGTAGATAATTTTTACAGTGGGTGAATTTTAGGGGATGATCGAGGTAGGCCATCACTTCTCATCAATCTTAGATGACCAACAAATATTTCTCAATCAGTTAGCATCACCCAAAAAAATGTTTACGCTCAAAAAAATTACTAAGAGCATTAGGTAGAAAAAATTTGTAGAGGGGGTGGAATTTAGGGGATGATCAACTTAGGTCATCACTTCTCATCAATCATAGATTACCAACAAATATTTTCCAATCAATTATCATTACCCAAAAAAATGTTTGCGCTCAGAAAAATTACTAAATGCGTTAGGTGTAGATAATTTGTACGCGGGGCGAATGTTAGGGGATGATCAAGTTAGGTCATCACTTCTCATCAATCTTAGATGAACAACAAATATTTCCCAATCAATTAACATAAATCAAAAAAATAAATGCGCTCAGAAAAATAAATGATAGTGTTAGGTGTAGATAATTTGTACAGGGTGTGAATTTTAGGGGATGATCAAGGTAGGTCATCACTTCTCATCAATCTTAGATGACCAACAAATATTTTCAAATCAATTAACATGACCCAAAAAAATTATTGCGCTCAGAAAAATAACTGAGAGTGTTAGGTGTAGACAATTTGTACAGGGGGTAAAATTTAGGGGTTGTACTAGGTAGGTCATCACTTCTCGTCAATCTTAGATGAACAACAAATATTTCCCAATCAATTAACATGACCGAAAAAAATGTTTGTGTTCAGAAAAATTACTACGAGCGTTACGTCTAGATAATTTGTACAGGGGGTGAATTTTAGGGGATGATCAAGGTAGGTAATCACTTTTCATCAATCTTAGATGATCAACAAATATTTGTCAATCAGTTAGCATCACCCAAAAAAATGTTTACGCTCAAAAAAATTACTGAGAGCATTAGGTGGAGAAAATTTGTAGAGGGGGTGGGTTTTGGGGGATTATCAACTTAGGTCATCACTTCTCATCAATCATAGATTACCAACAAATATTTTCCAATCAATTATCATCACCCAAAAAAATGTTTGCGCTCTGAAAAATTACTAACTGCGTTAAGTGTAGATAATTTGTACAGGGGGTAAATTTTAGGGGATGATCAAGGTAGATCATCACTTCTCATCAATCTTAGATGACCAACAAATATTTTTCAATCAATTATCATCACCCAAAAAAATGTTTGCGCACAAAAAAATTACTAAGAGCGTTAGGTGTAGATAATTTGTACAGGGGGTAAGTTTTAGGGGATGATCAAGGTAGGATTGATCACTTTTCATCAATCTTAGATGATCAACAAATATTTGCCAATCAATGAACATGACCCAAAAAAAATTTTACGCTGAAAAAAATTACTGAGAGCATTAGGTGGAGAAAATTTGTAGAGGGGGTGGATTTTTGGGGATGATCAACTTAGGTCATCACTTTTTATCAATCTTAGATGAACAACAAATATTTGTCAATCAGTTAGCATCACCCAAAAAAATGTTTACGCTCAAAAAAATTACTGAGAGCATTAGGTGGAGAAAATTTGTAGAGGGGGTGGATTTTGGGGGATGATTAACTTAGGTCATCACTTCTCATCAATCTTAGTGACGACCTACCTTGATCATTCCCTAAAATTCACCCCCTGTACAAATTATCTACACGTAACGCTCTTAGTAAATTTTCTGAACGCAAACATTTTTTTTGGTCATGTTAATTGATTGGGAAATATTTATTGTTCATCTAAGATTGATGAGAAGTGATGACCTACCTAGATCAACCCCTAAATTTTACCCCCTGTACAAATTGTCTACACCTAACACTCTCAGTTATTTTTCTGAGTTCAATCATTTTTTTGGGACATGTTAATTGATTCAAAAATATTTGTTGGTCATCTAAGATTGATGAGTAGTGATGACCTACCTTGATCATCCAATAAAATTCACCCCCTGTAAAATTATCTACACGTAACGCTCTTAGAAATTTTTCTGAGCGCAATCATTTTTTTGGGTCATCTTAATTGATTGGAAAATATTTGTTGGTCATCTAAGATTGATCAGAAGTGATGACCTACCATGATCATCCCCTAAAATCCACCCCCTTTACAAATTTTCTCCACCAAATGCTCTTAGTAATTTTTTTGAGCGTTAACATTTTTTTGGGTCATGTTAATTGATTCAAAAATATTTGTTGGTCATCTTAGATTGATGAGAAGTAATGACCTACCTTGATCATCCCCTAAAATTTACCCCCTGCACAAATTATCAACTCCTAACGCTCTCAGTTATTTTTCTGAGCGCAATCATTTTTTTGGTTCATGTTAATTGATTGGAAAATATTTGTTGGTTATCTAAGATTGATGAGAAGTGATGACCTACCTTGATCATCCCCTAAAATCCACCCCCTCTACAAATTTTCTCCACCTAAAGCTCTCAGTAATTTTTTTGAGCGTAAACATTTTTTTGGGTCATGTTAATTGATTCAAAAATATTTGTTGGTCATCTAAGATTGATGAGAAGTAATGACCTACCTTGATCATCCCCTAAAATTCACCCCCTGCACAAATTATCAACACCTAACGCTCTTAGTAATTTTTTTGATCTCAAACATTTTTTTGGGTGATGCTAATTGATTAAAAAATATTTTTTGATCATCTAAGATTGATGAGAAGTGATTACTTAACTTGATCATCCCCTAAAATCCACCCCCTCTACAAATTTTCTCCACCTAATGCTCTCAGTAATATTTTTGAGCGTAAACATTTTTTTGCGTCATGTTAATTGATTATTAATTGATTTGTTGTTTATCTAAGATTAATGAGAAGTGATGACCTACCTTGATCATCCCCTAAAATTCACCCCCTGCACAAATTATCAACACCTAACGCTCTTAGTGATTTTTCTGATCTCAAACATTTTTTTGGGTGATGCTAATTGATTGAAAAATATTTGTTGATTATCTAAGATTGATGAGAAGTGATTACTTAACTTGATCATCCCCTAAAATCCACCCCCTCTACAAATTTTCTCCACATAATGCTCTCAGTAATATTTTTGAGCGTAAACATTGTTTTGGGTCATGTTAATTGATTGTTAATTGATTTGTTGTTCATCTAAGATTGATGAGAAGTGATGACCTACCTTGATCATCCCCTAAAATTCACCCCCTGTACAAATTATCTACACCTAACGCATTTCGTAATTTTTCTGAGCGCAAACATTTTTTTGGGTGATGATAATTGATTGGAAAATATTTGTTGGTAATCTATAATTGATGAGAAGTGATGACCTAACTTGATCATCCCCTAAAATCCACCCCCTCTACAAATTTTCTTCACCTAATGCTTTCAGTAATTTTTTTGAGCGTAAACATTTTTTTGGGTGATGCTAACTGATTGAGAACTATTTGTTGATCATCTAAGATTGATGAAAAGTGATGACCTACCTTGATCATCCCCTAAAATTCACCCCCTGTACAAATTATCTAAACGTAACGCTCTTAGTAATTGTTCTGAAAGCAAACATTTTTTTGGTCATGTTAATTGATTGGGAAATATTTGTTGTTCATCTAAGATTGATGAGAAGTGATGACCTACCTAGATCAACCCCTAAATTTCACCCCCTGTACAAATTGTCTACACCTAACACTCTCAGTTATTTTTCTGAGCGCAATAATTTTTTTGGGTCATGTTAATTGATTGGAAAATATTTGTTGGTCATCTAAGATTGATGAGAAGTGATGACCTACCTTGATCATCCCCTAAAATCCACCCTCTCTACAAATTTTCTCCACCTAATGCTCTCAGTAATTTTTTGAGCGTAAACATTTTTTTGGGTCATGTTAATTGATTGTTAATTGATTTGTTGGTCGTCTAAGATTGTTGAGAAGTGATGACCTACCTTGATCATCCCCTAAAATTCACCCTCTGTACAAATTGTCTACACCTAACACTCTCAGTTATTTTTCTGAGCGCAATAATTTTTTTGGGTCATGTTAATTGATTGGAAAATATTTGTTGGTCATCTAAGATTGATGAGAAGTGATGACCTACCTTGATCATCCCCTAAAATCCACCCCCTCTACAAATTTTCTCCACCTAATGCTGTCAGTAATTTTTCTAAGTCTAAACATTTTTTTGTGTTAGACTAATTGATTGAAAAATACTGTATGCTGATCTTAAATTTATTAGAAGTTTGGAAATGCACGTAATTTATCCAGGATGTCATATTGGGCCTGGGGCCCAATGTGTTGGGTATGTATCACACATATCTTTGTTCAAGGAATCACGATGACAGCAAATATTCTCTAAAAATTTTAAAATCACATTTACTGAAAACGTTGATTTGACCTTGGGTCTTACATTGGGCACATTGCCCAAGAATATTACTAAGTGGTACCCAATGCTGAATATTTGTTTGGAAATTTTTGCAAATCGCATTATCGTGATTAGGTTAATGAAACTTATTTACGTGATGAACGGAATTTATTCAGGATGTCAGGTTGGGCCTTTAACCCAATTCGTTGGGTATGTATCACACATATCCTAGTTTAAGGAATCATGAGGACAGAAAATATTTACTTTAAATTTGGAGATCTTATTTAAAGAAAACATTGATTTTACCTTGGGTCTTACATTGGGCCCATGGCCCAAGAATATTTTTTTGTCGTACACAACTCTGATTGTTTGTTTGGATAATTATGTGGAATGCAATATTGACTTTATGGTAATTAAACTTATTTACGAAATGCACGTAATTGATCCAGTATGTCAGATTGGGCCTTGGGCCCAATATGTTGGGTATGTATCACACATGTAGTAGTTCAAAGAATCACGATGACCGAAAATATTCACTAAAAATTTTGAGATTTCTTTTACCGAAATTATTCATTTCACCTGGGGTCTTACATTGGGCCTGAGGCCCAAGAATATTTTGCATGGTACACAACTCTGATTATTTGTTTGGAAAATTATGCGGAATGCAATATTGACTTTATGGTAATTAAACAGATTTACGAGAGGCACATAATGTACCCTTAATGTTACATTGGGCCTTGGGCCCAATATTTTGGGCATGTGTCACACATGCCTGGTTTCGTAAAATCACCGGCATTATTAATATTCAGTTGAAAGTTAATGATTTTTGGTACAAAAAACAACTTTTTCTTCCTTGGGCCTTACATTGGGCCCCGGGCCCCTTTTCTTAAAACTTCACATAATAGATTTTTTATTACTGCACAACTTTTGTTTAAAACTTTTTTTTCTAAAATTAATAGTTTCCGAGATATTTGACCGTTTCCAGACTTTCCGGACACCCTGTATAATGATTTATATTTCTTATACAAAATCTTAAAAGGTAGGGTAACTTGTGCTACAGTTTTGGAACAAATTAAATTAATTGTGCCTCCTGAGCCTTCTTATAAGAAACGTAAGAAGGCTAATAAGCCTATTCCTATGCTTTTCCACACAATTTTACATCGCACTCATTATGCAAAAAACTCTGTATTTAGCATTTTCATGTCTACTACGAAGGTTTACTATCGGTTAACAAATTTACACAATAAAAGCAATGATTTTTGTATTATTATTAATTTAGTAAATAAATGAACGAGGACGGACTTAAGCCGTTTTTCGAAAGATCGAGTAGAATATTCAAAAAACAAACGTTTTTAATCAGAAATAGTTAAATATAATATGTAACTAATAGTTTTCTTTAATTTTTTTATTATTAACTGGTGGATTACATCGCCTACTCCCTGTCGAGGATTCATATCCACCAAAATCTTGTGCTAATAAAGATTGTTGAGGGGATGTAATCAAGCAGCGATCACCTGTTTCTTACTAGTAAGATCGTCTCTATCCGACTTCCTGGATTTATTCTTATCTGGCTTTTTGATCGTAAATTTGATCGCTTTTTCAATCTCCCCTCTCAGATCCAGTAATTGAAGATTCAAGTGGTAAGTGTTGTGCGTGTAACGTGTAATGTGTCTTCCCGGCAAGAAAATTGCGCTTCTGAGTATTCTTAACGTGGAAAAATAACGATACTTTCGTGCTCCAAATTCTTTATTTAATTTTCAAAAATTCCTCTACCTCTAAAAGCGCACAATACTTGCACACATTTAATGCGTAGAATTATTCTTATTCTTCGACTAAAAATTAAATTAATGCAATTTTTCCAAATATAAAGTTTAACTTTTTTTATAAATCTAAATTTTTGCTTTGCTTGCGCATGAAAATTTAATTATTTAAAATTTTGAAATTTGTATGCTTGTCTATTTTAATATATTTGCGAATTTAATGCTTTTTAGGGTTCCGTACACAAAGTGTCCAAACGGAACCCTTATGTTTTCACACGTTTGTCCGTCGCCCAAAACCATTACCCCCCCCCCCCCCTAGCGGCCAAACTATTTGAGATAGAGAGTTGAAATTTGGTACACTTATGTATTTTCACGTGTAGATTACAGGAAAAATATAGCGAACATGATTGAACGTGATGTTCATAGCGTTGTCAAGGAAATAACAAGATTTTTTTCAAAAAATGCATTAAAATGCCTATTTACCCCCCCCCCCCTTATCTCCTAAACTATTTGACCTAGAGTATTGAAATTTGGTACACATATGTATTTTCGCGAGTAGAGTTCAGGAAAAATATAGAGAACATGATTGGAGGTGATGGTCATAGCGTTGTCAAGGAAAAACTTTTTTTTTAAAAAAAAACGTGTCCCCCCCCCTTATCTTCCAAACTATTTGACCTAGAGGTTTGAAATTTGGTATTCCTACGTATTTTTACGTGTAGATTACAGGAAAAATATAGCGAACGTTGCTGGACTTAATTTTCAAAAGATATTAATGAAAAGTTGAAAAATGACAAAAAACCCCTATGCTAGCGCTCAGCGTATTTATCCTGAAAGGTTGGGAATTGGTTAAAAATGTGTAATTTTATGCAGAATTTTTTATAAAACCTTAAAAATTGTGGTTTAAATTTATTATCATAACATTTTTTCCAAAAAATCGAAATTTTACCAAAAAAATTTTTTTTCTTCTAAACAGCTACAATATTTTATAGTTTCAGATTATTTTTTTTGTACAAAATGTTTATGTTTATGTTTAAATTACTTTAAAAATTAAAAAATAAAAAAAAATTTAAAAAAAAATTTTTTTGGCTTTAAAATTTAAAATTATATAAAAAAGCTTAGTCTATTTAATTGGAAATTTTTAATCTTATAAAAATCATTAAGTTTATACTTAAATTTCTTTAAAAATAAAAAAAATTATATTAATTTATCATTATTTAAATTATTATTAAAATAATCTCTGAAAACATATAATTGAAAAAAATTAGAGCGGTACGGAACCCTTCGACTTGGTACGAGTGTAACTCGTACTTGCCCGATATTTTGCTCTATAATTATTATTTATGTAAGATTTAATAGGATTTTTGAAACTATTTAATGAAAATTGCCATGGGTGACAAAATTTAAATTTGTCAAATTAATAGAATATTAAGTGACCAAATTTTTTTTCCCTCGCCACAGTGAAACGCCAGATCCATTGTTCGAGTAGCTCAAACGTATTTTCTCAGATTGAGAAAATAAAATTTAATCTCAGCAAATTTATTTTCCAGAAAATACTCGATTTACAAGTAAAATTTTCTTTTTTCCTCGCCTTCAATTATGATTTAAATAAATTTTTGCGTTTCTGATTGTTTCCCTAGATCAGGGATGCACAGAAACGACAGGTGAACGCAGCCAAAACAAGTGCAGCGCAGCCACTAAATTTTTTTGGGAAAGTTTTGCTCATTTCCAAATGCATGACGAATTGCTATTGTTGAAAATCTCGACCCTCACAGCAGGTAGTCTGCGTGGAATAGCACATTATATCTTTAAATTTGGGAGTCTGGTTTTCAATAAAATTATTAAATAATTTAAAATTATATTAATTAATAAATAAATAAATATATTCAATATTAATGTTAAAAAATCTAATTTTTCAATTTCTATTCAATATTTTATTTTATTGTATTTATTTATTACTATTTTCAGAGCATAATTATAATTGATATAATTTTAATTATAGTTTACCTATATGTATAATTTATTATTTATAGTAATCGTGTTTAAAAGCGTTATATCAATTAGTTCATATTTAACAATTATTTTATGAAATTCTAGTCAAAGTTATAAAATCACTAAAAATGTCTATAACAAAAATCATAATTTTATTATAAATAATGGTTTTAAGATTTTTTTTATTTATTAATTACTATTTGCTTTTTAAAAATCATAACTTTATTTAATTACACATTTTCGCAGTCTGTTTAATATTTACCTCGATATTTACTTCTAAAATATTTTTTGAAAATGTAAAAGCTACAAAATAATTAAGTAATTTATTATTTGAAAGACAAAGAATAATGTAAGAACTTTTATGTTTAACAATTCTGTTGAATATTGGCACGATACGAAGCCAATAGTAAATCTCCAATTGGGTTCCAAAGAGATGTATAAGAGAGAAATGAAATCATCTGAAATATAAAATAATAGTTTATAATAATTTTGCTTTGACTTCACAAAAATATCATAATATAATATTTTTTCAAATAATTGTCATTATACTTACAAAAATTCTGTGTATGGACGAATTTCATTTGATATTCCTTCAATATCGGGATCGTAGTGAGTAAGTTTTAATCTTAAAACGTCGCTTAAATTTCTGTCACTTATTCGTGATCTTCCACGAGATTTTACATTTTTCATCATTGAAAATAGAGACTCACAACGACAAGTTGTGCCACTTATTGCCAATACTTTGTGAAATACATTTATTAAATTTGGATTTTCAGAAATTGGTAAGCTCTTCCAGAAATTTTCACAATTGTTTTCTTTGGGAAAAGTTTTCAACTTTATGATTTCAAAAACGACTTTTCTTTCGTCAATATGAAAAACTTTAGCCATTTGAGCAGCTAATGCATTTACAGAAGTAAAGTCTAAATCCATATTTGGATTTCTTATGTAATTACAAATAGGTTGAATAATATTAAAATCCTCAAATCTTCTTTCAAAATCTTCTTTTAATTCAAACACAATTTGAAGATATCTGTCTGTTATATCAGGTAAGTTGATATTGTGGTCTTTAATCACAAGAGAAAAATAATTAAATTTTTATGTCAAGGTTTCATTTTGCAAACAAAAAATGCGTCCTGCTATTTCGGTTTCATACTGCTTGATGGAATTCAGAGAAGTCCAAACAGTTATATTTTTTTGCAAAGTTAAATTCAAAGCATTTAATTCCTGTAAAAGATCAACTAAAAAACCCAAGTCTAATATCCACAAAGGATCATCTAATGCTGTATAAACTTCCTTGCGTGAACTTAAAAATGTTTTGATTTCTGGAAGGGGATTAAAAAATCTAAGTACAACTTCTCCCGCACTGAGCAATCGCACTTCTTTTATTAAAAGTAAATCACGAAATTTAGCTGAAGACTGTTGAAGTAAATTTTTGAAAAGTCTATGATGCAGACTTTTAGCAGTAATAGAATTAATTATTTTTTTTATAGTTTCAAAAACCGACTTTATATTTAATGTTTTTCCACATAGCACTTGTTGGTGAATTAAACAATGAAATGAAAAAAAGTCTGGAAAATCTTTATCTTCTGTACACCGTCCAATGAAACCTTTTACGTTGCCTGCCATTGCAGGAGCACCATCAGTTGTGATTGCAACTAGCTTCTTAATAGGTAATTCACTATGAAGAATACAGTTTTTTATTCCAAGGTAAATTTCTTCACCTGTTGTGTAACTTGTTAAGGGTATGAGATCTAATGGTTCTTCTTCTACATTTCCATCAGGCAAAACATAACGCAGCATCACAACTAATTGTGCAGTATCAGTGATGTCAGTCGATTCGTCTAATTGTAATGAAAAACTTATAGATTTTTCCAAATCAACTGTTAATTGTTGGTAAACGTTATTTGACATTGCACTTATTCTTCTAGCAACTGTTGTACGTGACATTTGTGTATTTTAAACAACTTGTATAAAAGAACTGCTGAACTGTTTGTTTGGAAACCATCTGGAAGCTGCTTTAATAATTACTTTTTTTATATTCTCACCATCGGAAAATGAATTAAAGTATTTTGCTACGTCTAGAGATATGTCAAAAGACGCCAAAGTGCAGTCGTGTGGATTCAATGTAACAATATTAATTAAGAATTTTTTATTTTCTTCTTTTCTAAAATGTTCCTCCTTTAGTTCATGTAATTTTGTTTTTCGTTCTGGACTACCAATTGGATAAAGATCATTAAAATTGATATGGAATGTTTCGAAGTGATTTTGAAGATTTCTTCTTATTCATATTTTAAAAACTTTTAAGCACAATAAACACCGACACGTACTTTCATCATTTTGTATAAAACACAGTTCTTCCCATTCTAATTTAAAATTATAAAGCCTTATTCGCTTTTTTGCTATCATCACTTCAGAAGTGCTTTCAGAACTTACAGAAGAAGTAGAAGGATTATTCTCCATAATTTAATCAAAACTGTTATTATTGCACTAAGGAACAATTCACATAAACTAAATCACTAAATCATTTATCATACTCAAACTCATGATGAGGACTTAAGTGATAATCTTGATGACATTTTCCTTGAGGAAAGAAATGTTTTCTTATGTATTATTAACAATTATTCAATTTTTTTTTTTTTTTTTAATTATTATACACTTCTTTTAACGACCTTACTGGCCCAATGAGTGTCCCCCGTAGGGAGTTCCTAGAATTGAACTTGGTATATATTCTTTAACTGTTTTTGCGTCTACAGAACGGCTTGAAATTAGGAGTACTCGCATTTGCCTGGACCACCCAGTATATTGGGTTTGCTCGCCAGTGGAGAGGGGAAACTGTAGAAAAACCTCTCCTGAATACAACCGGATTATCGACAGTCGAGCTCTAGTGATCTGCACAGGTCGATTACCGACAGTGCATATCATTATACCTCGACGTCTTCACCTTCCACTGAAGTTATCTCACAGCCGGAAAAAATCCCAGGCTCCCCGGGGCGCGAACCAAGCAAGCTTGACGCTTGACTTGGGGCGACGGTAGAGTCCAGGACCTCAACCAACTGAGCTAAGACCGTGGTAAATTATTTAATATTAACTAATGAAAAGTAATTATGAGATACTTGGTATTTTATTATTATTGAATTTTAAGTGTATTTTACAATATTAGAAAAATTATATTGTCTGAAATGTGAACTACGCATAATTTGTATTTTAATACAAATTATGTAATACAATTTAGCGCAATTTAAAATAAAAAGTACATTTAAAAGTGGTGTTTAAATCTTTAATAATTGTCGTAGAAAAAACTGTAATCAAAGTAATTACTGCATTAATGCAAATTATTTTGCTATTACCTTTAATAATAATTACCTATATATTTATTTGTAAATTACTTTTTATCATTTTTATCTTTTTATTATTTTATACTGTTATACATACATATATATATATATATATATATATATATATATCTATATATATTATTGGTTAAAACTCTTGTTTATTTAATACAAATGCTTTTGCCATTGGCATTAATAATTATATATTTATTTATAAAATTAATCTTTTGTAATTTTTTTATTCATTTATAAATTTTTCTCCAAAAGCATTAAATTTCAGTTTAATAAAACTTTTGAAAATAGTAAAAATTAAATTTTTAATGATGTTTAATATTTAATCTCTACTTTTCCCGAGAGTATTTTTTTTGCTAAGAACTCAGCCTGCTATGAAGCTGGTAAAGAGTTAGGACCCAAAGATTTATGGAGGGTTAAGTTGATCTACTCCTGCCGCAGCCACTTGGATGCGTTGGCTGCGAAACGCAGCCATTTGGTCATCCCTGCCCTAGATTAAACTAAAAGCATTTAGAAAATTTATTAACAGAATAGTAAATTAATTGATAACACAGCCACACAAAAAAAAATAAAGTTCCATGGCCTGGGTATGAGACCCATATTTTCCTATGTATTTTGATGCGCTTAATCTGAATCCGTCATCAGAATTGGCCTAGCACGTCTAGGTTTGACCCTAACCTTAAAATCAATAAAATGACACTTTTTTTAATTAGAATCTGAACCCGACCTAACTTTAATACATGCCTAGGACAAATAGAAAGCTTGATTTATGACCTTTAAAAACTTGAAATCATGCAAAATACCGATAGAATGCGCGAGCAACACAGCAAGAAGTCTCTTGCCTCACGCAGGAAAAATTAGCTAAATGCGATCGAATCGCAATCATCGAAAATGACTTAACCTCCTCCGAAATGCCCGATAGCGAATCGAAACCAGAATTGAAATTGAAAAACAATAAAAATAATAGCAATAATAAAAAGCAACTTAGCAGTGAACCGGAAACTGACCTTCATAAAATCGAAATTTATAAACGACAAATGGACGTTTTACAAAAGAAGCTACACTGTACCGAAAACCGGAAAGAGAACACATACGCTCAGGCTGCGCACGGCGCAACCTAGCCTTCCTCTCCTCCGGTAGCCGCTCATGACCCACGCGCCCTCTCACTTCCGGTTTTCAGTACTCTTCAGCCCCTGCTTCGTCGCAGAAGGGGGAAGGAGATACTGAAACCACCGCGCAGTTCAATCGCGGCCCAGACAACCGCAATTATGGCAACAGAGGACGCAATAATGGTTTTAGGGGCGGTACACTGAGAGAAAAAAAAGGTTACTACAACGGAGGACACAAGTAGGAATTGCCTGAGTGACTCGGGTAGTGGAACTCAAGTTAACGCAACTTGGGACTCCGGTAAATACTGCTTGGGTCTCAAGTCGACGTAATTGGAGACCCAAGCAGTATTTACCGGAGTCACTCAGGCAATTCCTACTTGTGTCCTCCGTTGTAGTAACCTTTTTTTCTCTCAGTGTAATCGTTTTAATAACAACCGAGGTGGGAATAATAGAGTCAATTGGAACGGTTATGGCTGTAATAATGGTAATAATTACAATTACCAACACCAATTCCATGTACCCCTACCAAGTTGCCACAGGGATTGCCAGTGCAAGGTCAGCACACCAGCGCAGCCAACTTGGGCGCTACTAGCGCCACCTACTCAGCACTCGCATCCCTGGCAAGACAGGAGAGATTAGATCTTCCTGACGAACCGAAAACAAACATAATCAAAAATCCAAATACAGGTATCGATTCGAAATACTTAAATTTAAATAAAAGCGCCAATACTGACGATCGTGCAATTCCGAGTTGCTGCCATGACGCTCAGGACTCAACGTGTGTTCCTCAAAAAGCATCAATGCTTAATCAAGCGTATGCCAGTAGAAACAACACTAGTGACTCCGAAAGCGACTACGACGATGCTTTTTACTCTGAATCCGAGACGGAATACTCAAACTCAGACTAGAACCTATGGGCTCAGTAGGACCAAGCATATCTTCAGTCACGTCACTGCCCTTAGCTACCTCAACTACTTGCTTATTAGCAACAGTTAAAAAGCATTGGCAGATAGTAAATAAAGGACTAGCACCGCCCTTACCCTCGCAAAAACGGATCCCGATCAGAGTATCAATTAGAATTGGCGATAATAAAATCACAGGCCTCCTCGACACAGGTAGCGATCGCACCTTTATGTTAGGAGAGCTTTTTAATCAAATTAAAAATTTAGCGAATGGCAAACCTATAAAAGATGCTATAACGCGCGCAGGCGTACAACTCGCACAGCAAGAGCATATCATCTCGCCACGTTATTCTGCAAAATTCGATACTCAAATTAATGATTGTCACGGCGAATTGTGGTTCGCAATCCTTGACGGACTAACATCGTCCATTATTTTAGGAATGGACTTTATATTCGCATGGGAAGTCGTCATCGACGCAATCCGGCGTTATTGGTACATAAACGGGTCTAAAGATCGGCTACCTTTAAAATTCGTGAACAGTACGGAAAATGCACTTAATTCCATGCAATTGATAGAATTAACGTCCGAACAGCGGAAAACTTTAGACAATTTTATCAATAATAAATTTTCAAATTTTGCCTCGGGAACCGGTGTAACCGATGTGACTACCCACGTCATTGAATTGACCGATCCAACGTTAATTAAATTAAAGCCATATCGCAGAAGCATTGAAGGTATTAAAATAATAAATGCTCAAATCGATTCTTACTTAGAAAAGAAATTTATTGTTCCGAGCAATGGCCGTTATGCTAGTCCCGTCGTTCTTACGTATCGTAAGGATGGCAGGCCAAGGGTTTGCATCGATTATCGTCAACTTAATAAAGTGATGAAAAAGTCAGCATACCTCCTGCCGCGCATGGACAGCATATTAGATGCCTTAACAGAAGCTAATGTTATCAGCACTATCGATCTTACTGACGCATTCCACCACATACCGGTCGATCCGAAGGCACTGCCTTCGTCGTCCCCGGTCGTAGACAATTCGAGTGGATTTAAATGCTTTTTGGCCTCACGAATGCGCCACTTTTTAAGCTCTAACCGTTAGGCTAAAAGATAAATTCGTTGACCATGTCCGAGAAAATAAATTACCCGAACGCTTCATCGATTAAGTCCATGCTTTCTTGGACGACTAGATAATAATATCCAAAACGTTTGAGGAGCACATCCTCTTGTTAGATATCGTATTCACGATAATACAGGCGGTTAGCTTATCTATTAACAGAGATAAATCCCATTTCGTAAAATCGTCTGTCGAATATTTGGGATTCCTTCTCGATAAAGATGGTCTCAGCCCGAATCCGAAGCGTAACGAACCGATTTTTTTTAGTCCCAAAGTACCATGGAGATGGACTGAGGAGTACGAAACTGCGTTTCAGGAAGTCAAGGAGTCGTTAAAAAGTGCACTGAGTCTAGTTGCACCCAAGCCAAACTTGCAGTTCATCCTTTATACCGATGCGAGCGATACCGGTCTTAACGCAATCCTGACGCAAGAAACCGGAGATAGGGAAAATCTCATTAGGGGTCGTCCATAAATAACGTGAGCCAATAACGGGGGTGGGGGTCATGAAAATTATCACGATTCATCACCTGGGGGGTAGGGGGTTTCCCCTCTAATCACGTGATATTTTAACTGCAAATTTTTATTAAAAACAGAGACTTTCTTAGTTCTACATAATGGGGAATTCTTCGGATTATTTTCATTAAAAAATTAGATTTGCTTGCAATGATTTTTTTTTAAATCTTTATTGCATTTATTAAACATTTATTTAACTTAAAAAGTGTTTTTTTCTCAAAGAAAGACGTTACCGATTTTTTATTTTTTTGTTTCGAAATAATCTTCTATAAATGAGAAAGTTTTTTCCGTTTATGATAAAGTGGCGTTTTTTTTTCGTCAAATTGTAATTTACACTTTTTTAGCCCATTATACGGATTCTAGACGTGAATTTTATAAATATATAATGTAGTAACTATAAAAAAATATAATATGGGGCATTCTGTAAAGAATAAAATCTTTATATTGAGCTGCTTAACTTCTCCGGAAGTTTAAAAATGTTTTGAATGGTATATTGTGCACCGGGACACAAAACACACGTTTCTCGTTCGAGCTTCATTTGAAGTTATAAATTGCACTTTTATTCAGTATAAAACATTTTAATATATTTTATTTAGTTTGGATTCTACAGCAATAAATCGAAAGTGTGTCGAACTTGTGGCCCACTTCCCTAGTAGAAGTTATATTAAGTAATAATTTGTTTAAAGAAATTACTGTTTTTATAATCTACATTTATGTGAAATTTCAGTGTTTTACTTTCAAATTTGTTAAACAATTCCTACAAAAAAACTATTTCTAGTTTTGGTTTTCATTATTATACTCTAGAATATCTAGAAAAAATACTTGATACAGCAAAAAATAGCCTAATATCAGTGGGGCTATCGTGTTTATATTGAATGTTGTTTTTTTATAATTTTTACATATATGTATAGCGCAAAACGTTGATGTTTTTTATTATTGACGACACGTTTGGTGCGTTGGAAAAAAAGATCTGCCTTTGTCTGGATATTACGTATTTTTATTTCATGGATTATATTTTGCCAGATGACTAGGTTTGTATATTTTAATTAAAATAAAGAAGATAATTTTAAAAAACATTTTACATTTTTATGTATTAATGTACTAAAACTGTTTGTTGAGCATCGTGGGGCATCGAAGCTCCTCAAAACCATCTCAAAATCTACCAGGATAACTCGTTTAAGCCTGGAATTTGAAATATTTATGATTTTATATTCAAGTAATTCACGATTTTATATGCTATTGGATGCATTCGATCAAAGTATTCGAGCTTGATATCAGCAAGATCACCACTTCTTGTCCTCTGAAATTTGGACAAGTTCATCTGTCTTTTATTTGATTAATTATTTTCGTCTTTTCTTCACAGTTATTAACAGGAGAACAAACCCCGATCTCAATTTCTTAGTGGTTTTGGAAATTTTCTATTCAATTAAATGTTATTTTATCAAAACAAATGATGCAGTTTTTACTTAAAGTAGAGATAAAACTGAAAAGGATTTGAATTTTGCAGGCTTGGATACTACTTCCGACGTTTCTACCAATCCATCATTCTGGCTAGTTGAGTCAACTCTCATACACAACGGAGAATAAAGAGAGAGGTGTAAGAAGTGGCCGACTATCGACGTGATTGGAAAGAACACGGAAAAAATGAGTTAGCTGTCGCAGCTTAAAAATTTAGTTGATACTTATTTAGTCACCACAACTAAATATTAACTAAGACATCTAAAACCTTAAAAGACGAGGTTCCAGAATTAGACAAAAAGAAATCATTAGTCTCATTTACATCACAAATAAGTGAAACATCATCTCTCTTACTTTATCTACGCCAATGCGTTTAAGTTCCCTCCAATTTTCCCAAAATCTGTTATTCCATTCAATTTCCTAGCGTTGTACCCATCACGCGCTTTAGCAATCAAAAACTTTACACTGTTTCTATTAATCATATATTTATTCCGAATTAAAACATTTCCAACTCTCTTCCAGGCTCTAAATTAGAATCTCTTTGCCAACCAAATCTATAGATTCAGCGGAAGTCGTTAACAGACTATAGTCAGTATTTTTTAACAACCGACGAAGAATTATCTCTGATCGAGGAACAGCTTTCACTTCTAATATGTTTTAAGAATATTGCAAAGAATAGAGAATCGAGCATTCCTTAATTGTTACCGGAGTACCACGAGAAAACGGTCAGGTAGATGCCGAGTGTAAAGTGTAAGCTTTTAAACATAAACTTTCTCAAATTTAGACATTTCTAAAAACGGAATGATCGTTATAAATGATTGATTTCTTCAGAATTAGCAAATTGCCTTATTTTGATAAAAAATTACATTATCCTTAAAGTATTTCATGCGCGCAATTTTCAGTTAGTCTTTTAATTAAACAGAGATGAGCGAAAGGAAATTAAAATGCAAAATTCATTATCTGGTAGACGACAGTTAGAATATATGAATAAAATGTCACATATTTATTCAAGTTGAGATAGTGAAAAATACCAATTACTACATAAATTAGATTCAGATTTTTATTCTATAATAACGTAACTACAGAAACAGGTCGATTGTGTATGAATTTAATTACTACGCAAACAGTCACGCGTTGTTACGAAAATGATGATGACTTACCAATAGATTATAAACCCATTGTACTGAAGGCAGCTTCAACAACTTTTCTGTAGGACATCCTAATACTTTCGGTGTTTTAACATCCCATATGGGCTCATTGTCATTTATATCAGTTATGATTGCAATAACGTTCATTTTTGAATAAGTGAATGGTATGTTTCCTAAAATTACATCATATTCTATATTTCGTTTACTACGTTGGTTAAGTTCAGACTTTAAAGGGCAAGTTGCTTCAATTTCCAATCGCACTTGAGCATTAGACATATTTTTGAAATATGTTGATTCTCGATCAATTTTTTTTGAATTCAAAGTATTTGTTTTAATGTAAAATAAGTCTGAAAAATAAGGAAGAACGTACATTATATATATTTTCATTAATAACAAGAAGCAAAGTTTTTATCAATACCATGGAAATATTATATAGATTAAGAGAAATGTTAATACAACTTCTGTAAAACATTTCCCATTTAACTTCTTATTATAAGGGTATTCAAGAAGGTTTTTCTTAATTTTAGAAACATTAAAATCAAATTCAAAATTGTTCTCAAAAAGAATTCTTACTCGTCATTTAAGAAAAGATATTAATTTTTTTCAAATAATGCAGTTTATAAACTTTTTTGACATAAAAACAACGTTTCTATATACTCCTAATTCCACAATAAAGTAAACATAAATTTTGATAAATAACGGGTTTACGAGCGGTTGGCGATGCCTTTAGCCTAGGACAGTAAGTAAAACACATAGACATCAAAGATCGTCCATAACGCTCGTTCTCATGGTGTGTGTTGACAAACAATTCTGACCGTTTATGGCTACTTGAAACAGCACTTAGGTACCTACACGGAAAAAAAATTTGTTGTCACGATACCTGATCTGTAAAACTCACAAATACGTAACCTGGTGCTGTGTACAAACTAATATAGCATTTTCAATAAGTTCATTTGTGTCTGATATAGCCAATTTGGGCAAGGCATAAATCACTCTGTAGTAAACACAAGATTTAATGCTTACTAATACGAAACTTTGTGTACGCCACACACGAAAAGGAGATTCAACGTTTTTTCACTGTGCCATCACCAAGAAACACGGTGTAGTGTGACGTGTTACCTTGTCAGACGGTGAGTAGACACAGCCTATCTATGCGATCACCGAAAAGCGGTCATGCATTTCTTTTAACCTTCTAGAGTGGGCACTAGCATTTAACGTACAATCCCTTTTCCGTTCAAACTATGATGCGACATGATAAAAATTGATAAATTTGTGGAAACTACAGTATTCGCCTGTAGATGAAGCAGAGCATAAAGGCGGATCCAGACGAGGGTTTTGGAGGGGGCGATATATGAGATAGAAAGAGACAAGAATATAGTGCCATTTTTTCCTCTCTCGATGATAAGCTAAGACTTTTGGGAGGGGCGATCGCCCCCCGCTGGATCCGCGCCTGGCAGAGCACTGTGTGGCTGCCGAAGAATGTTTTTTTCGGTGTACTCGTATAATTTAGCAGAACTCATCTACGTCTTATTGACCAAAACGAATGTTTGAATCATCGATCATTTGCACATTTTGAAGACTAACAAAGTTTTTTTAAAAAAATTTTTTTTTTCATAAATGCGTGCTTTTAAAGAAGTTTCTTTTGACCAATTTAAGTTGCAGGATAATTTTTCCATTTAAAATGATAAACAACATTGGTGCAGTCTCATATTTTCCTAATATCTTTACTTATCCCGGGAGAAATGGTTTATACAAATTGAAACTTAAAATAAATATAGAAACATGCGGAATAGTGTTTTATGATAATTACGCATGCGCACTAAGTTTTAAGATAATTGCGAATGCGGCATAGTGTTTTATGATAATTGCACATGAAGAATAGTGTTTTATGATAATTACGCATGCGCACTAGGATTTTAACCCTTTGTGTCACGTTTTTTTCAGAAAGAATTGATTTCTTGAAACATGTGCTATATATAGTTTTCGGGGTCGCTGATTACGAATCTGAAGTCCGTTTTCA
Source organism: Ganaspis brasiliensis (assembly GCA_037103525.1). Classification (NCBI taxonomy): domain Eukaryota; kingdom Metazoa; phylum Arthropoda; class Insecta; order Hymenoptera; family Figitidae; genus Ganaspis; species Ganaspis brasiliensis. Next base: position 756,949 of record JAZKLR010000438.1, read on the forward strand.
AAAATTCAAAATGGCGGATCCAATATGGCGGACGAAAAATTAAAAATTGATCGGATTGGCTTGAAACTTGTTACTCGGGGGTTTTTGGGGTCGCTGATTACGAATCTGAAGTCCGTTTTCAAAAATTCAAAATGGCGGATCCAATATGGCGGACGAAAAATTAAAAATTGATCGGATTGGCTTGAAACTTGTTACTCGGGGGTTTTTGGGGTCGCTGATTACGAATCTGAAGTCCGTTTTCAAAAATTCAAAATGGCGGATCCAATATGGCGGACGAAAAATTAAAAATTGATCGGATTGGCTCGAAACTTGTTACTCGGGGGTTTTTGGGGTCGCTGATTACGAATCTGAAGTCCGTTTTCAAAAATTCAAAATGGCGGATCCAATATGGCGGACACAGAAATCAAAATCGGTCGGCTTGTCTTGAAACTTGTTACTCGGGGGTTTTTGGGGTCGCTGATTACGAATCTGAAGTCCGTTTTCAAAAATTCAAAATGGCGGATCCAATATGGTGGACACAGAAATCAAAATCGGTCGGCTTGTCTTGAAACTTGTCATTCGGAGGTTTTTGGGGACGCTGATAACGAATTTAGTGAAATATTTTTAAAATTTAAAACGTCAGAGTCAATATGATGGACACAAAATCATAAATTGATTGAATTATCTTGAAACATGTTATTCAGGGGTGTTCGGAGTCGCTAATGACGAATTTTTTGACACTTTATGAAATTAAAAATAAAAAGTTTACCACAGTTGACACTAAATTTAAAGTGCATTTAGAATAGACTGCTGTATAATAATAAGGATAATAATGATATAAAAGGTATAATCATATTTTTTTAAGTTACTGGAAAACAAAAATTTATAATTGTTATTATGTTAATTTTATTAGTCAGAGTGTAATAACTACATATTTAATCAATTTTAGCACAATAAATTAAAATTTTTTTAGTGATGTAATTAATTACTTATTATGACTTTCTGCGAAGAAAGGAACCTTAGAAGCGATTCTCCGATTTTACAGGACTGTAAAAAGAAAAGACGAGCGTGCATAGCAATCTGTGCAATCCGCCGATGTTTGATTTCTCATAGTTCGAAAAATATTCAATTAAAACATTATCTGATTTTAGAGTATGAAAAAATAACCTTCAAAAGAAGAAAACACCTTGCATTCTCTACTTAGGGTAATTTACATTTCGAAGAAGCAGGTTGTAAACAATTTAGAGTCTAACATCCTTCTTCTTTACAACCAAGCAAATAGGTAGAATGATAAACTAAGAAGCAATAATAGATCATAGGATTATAAAAATATATATGTATAACAATTGATGTTGCATTGCAGCCTTATTTATGTAACATGGCTGTAGATTGATAGAGAGAGCATTGAGACAACATAACTGAATTATTGTTAGAATATAACTCCATCATTTCTGCAAGGTACATCATTGATACATTGATGCATAATTGATAAACTATTGATGCAACATTATTGAGTTATTGCGACAACATTACTCTATCATTTCTGCAAAATACATTATTGGTACATTGAAACATAATTGACAGAGCATTGAAACAACATTACTGAATTATTGTTACAATGTTACTGCATCATTTCTCAAGATACATTATTGATACATTGATACACAATTGACAAAATATTAATGGAACATGACTGAATCACTGCTGCAATATTACTGCATCATTTCTGCAACATCAGTACATTAATACTGCATCCTTCTTAGCACATTGCTGAATAATTTATGTGTCATATCTGCATCACTCCTACAACATTACACTCTACTCTAGTAGTCTCATTTTCAAACAAACTTATGACTCGACAGTAATTACATTTTAAAGAACACAATTCTTCAATGAAAGTGTTTCCTGCTGTTTTGACTAGATATAGGAGTCAGTACTAAAAGTTAACACTTTGAGACTATTTTGGCTTGGTACATATCAAGTTACATTTTCTGAACTTGAGCTGCATCTACTCAAAATGGATGATGATACAGAGTTGGTAGAAATACCAAGTGATTGCGAATCAGAGGATGACCTTTGCGATGATGTCAATGATGCAGATGAAGATACTCATTCTGAAAATTCCACAAAATATCAATACAATGACGATCATCTTGTGGAAGTTTTAAGCAGTGAGCAAGATGATTATGATGATTTACCTTACAATCAGCGTTTATCCGACTTGGATCAGATTTGGGAACAATGCAGTAGAAAAAAAGCTGACATTGAATTCGCCAAAACTGTAGGATCTAATTTAACAACTGACATTAAATCTCCCCTTGATATATTTCTTTCCTTATTCCCTGAAAGTTTGATTCAACATATTGTTGATCAAACAAATTTATATTGTTCTCAAACAAAAGGAGAAAATAATTTTACGCCTGTAACTATGTCTGAAATGCAAACATTTCTGGGAATTAATATAATGATGGGGATAAAACGATTGCCCTCTTATAAAGATTATTGGTCAAATAATGTTCAATTGAAAGATCCCTACATTAGCAGTTTGATGTCTGTAAATCGTTTCAGTTTTTTGCTGGGAAATTTTCATTTGAATGATAATACGAAAGAGGCAAAGAAAGGGGATCCAGCATATGATAAGCTCTATAAGTTACGTTTTGTAATTGATAAATTGAATGAAAATTATAAAAAAATGTGGAATCCTCACAAACATCAATCTATTGACGAAACTATGGTAAAATTTAAAGGCAGAAGTTCCATAAAGCAATATATGCCTGCCAAACCTGTCAAACGTGGGTACAAAGTATGGATTCGTGCTGACGAGAAAGGATTTGTTTGCGAATTTCAAATCTATACTGGGAAATCTGAAGGTAATAATTCTTATGGATTAGGCGAACGAGTTGTCCTTGATTTAACAAGAGAATTAGTAGATGGAAATTACCACGTCTATTTCGATAATTTTTTTACGAGTGTCAATCTTATGCACTCTCTGAAAGAAGATAAAATTTTTGCGTGTGGAACAGTTCGCAAAAATCGTAAACTTTTACCAAAGAAACAAGTGCGAGACAACAGTATGGCAAGAGGAGAAAGTGAATATAGAACTTCATTTACAGGCTTACGTTGGGTCAAGTGGAAAGATAATCGTGCAGTACAATTTTTGTCTAACTTTCATGATCCAGGAATTATGGGTCTAGTAAATAGGAGGCAAAAAAATGGCACGTTGCAATCTTTAAAATGTCCACTGATGGTGTACGATTATAATAAGAATATGGGGTTTGTAGATAAGGCGGATCAAATGAGATCAACATATTCGATAAATCGAAAATCCAAAAAGTGGTGGCCTAGACTTTTCTTCTTTATGCTTGACACAGCTGTCCTGAATGCTTTTATAATTTATAAAGATCTGCATAAAAATTCACTCCAAACATCCAAAGACTTCAGACTACATCTTGTTGGGGAGTTGGTTGATTACAGCCTAAAAGGTAAGAACGGAAGAAAGTCTAATCCAACTGAGATTCCTTCTTCAAAGCCACAGATTCCAGAAAAAATGCGACGTGAAAACGCTAAACACATGCCTTTGAGCATACAAAGCCACAGACGTTGTACTAATTGCAGTACAAAAGAAAAACCAAATTTTACTAACTGGATGTGCAAAACTTGTGATGTTCCTCTTTGCTTGTCGTCAAAGAGAAATTGCTTCATACTTTACCATAAGTAGGCAGTTTTTACGATATACATTGTTATTTATTGTCATAAATAAATGTATAAAATTGTTTAGTAATGTACCAATCGTTGTTGTGATAGGTACATAAAATAATATTTATAGAATTTTTTTGAACGCATGATTAACAATTTTAAAAATAGTAAGTAGAAATAACATTTTTTAAAAAAACAAAACAAAAAACAAAAAAAAATTTAAAAATTAAAAATTAAAAAAAAAATTTAAAAATTTAAAAATTAAAAAAAAAGAAAAAGAAGGGACTAGAAGCTTGCCACATCCACGTTGTTAGTTCCGGGTAACGCAAAGAGCAAGCAAACAACAAAATTAAAATTTTCATATCGCATATTAAAGTTTAAAATCTAGACTTAGAGTTGGTAATTACTGCCTCCACGAGCGATATTGAATCTGACATTTCGAATTTTAAAAATATTTCATCAGATTCGTTATCGACGATCCCAAAAACGCCCCAGTAACAAATTACAATACGATCTAATCGACTTTTGATTTTTGTATCCGCCATCTTGGATCCGCCATTTTGAATTTTTAAAATCTGACTTGTAATTCGTAATCAGCGACCTCAAAAACCCTTTAGTAACAAGTTTCAAGAGGATCTGATCGATCTTTGATTTTTTTTTTATTTCGCAATTTTCAATCCGCCATTTTGGATCCGCCATTTTGAATTTTTTAAATCTGACTTGTAATTCGTAATCAGCGACCTCAAAAACCCCCTGGTAACAAGTTTCAAGAGGATCTGATCGATCTTTGATTTTTTTTTTATTTCGCAATTTTCAATCCGCCATTTTGGATCCGCCATTTTGAATTTTTTAAATCTGACTTGTAATTCGTAATCAGCGACCTCAAAAACCCTTTAGTAACAAGTTTCAAGAGGATCTGATCGATCTTTGATTTTTTTTTTATTTCGCAATTTTCAATCCGCCATTTTGGATCCGCCATTTTGAATTTTTTAAATCTGACTTGTAATTCGTAATCAGCGACCTCAAAAACCCCCTGGTAACAAGTTTCAAGAGGATCTGATCGATCTTTGATTTTTTTTTTATTTCGCAATTTTCAATCCGCCATTTTGGATCCGCCATTTTGAATTTTTTAAATCTGACTTGTAATTCGTAATCAGCGACCTCAAAAACCCCCTGGTAACAAGTTTCAAGAGGATCTGATCGATCTTTGATTTTTTTTTTATTTCGCAATTTTCAATCCGCCATTTTGGATCCGCCATTTTGAATTTTTTAAATCTGACTTGTGATTCGTAATCAGCGACCTCAAAAACCCTTTAGTAACAAGTTTCAAGAGGATCTGATCGATCTTTGATTTTTTTTTATTTCGCAATTTTCAATCCGCCATTTTGGATCCGCCATTTTGAATTTTTTAAATCTGACTTGTAATTCGTAATCAGCGACCTCAAAAACCCCCTGGTAACAAGTTTCAAGAGGATCTGATCGATCTTTGATTTTTTTTTTATTTCGCAATTTTCAATCCGCCATTTTGGATCCGCCATTTTGAATTTTTTAAATCTGACTTGTAATTCGTAATCAGCGACCTCAAAAACCCCCTGGTAACAAGTTTCAAGAGGATCTGATCGATCTTTGATTTTTTTTTTATTTCGCAATTTTCAATCCGCCATTTTGGATCCGCCATTTTGAATTTTTTAAATCTGATTTCAAATTTTTAATCAGTGATCCCAAAAACATCGATTACATAAGTAATTGATAGCTGTTAATGACCTACATTTTTCACAAACGATTTTTTTTTAAAAAAACATCATTTTTTTCACTTTATTTGTTTATAATTATTTATTTATGCATAATTAAATTGTAATAATAACTTTGATCGTTAGATACATGCCTGCTATGTAGGAAAATGTGAAAATTTACAAATAATATCTTAAATTACTTTATTTATAATAAATATACTGTACTGTTACAGGTGTTACTTATACGTAACACTGTGACGCAAAGGGTTAAGATAATTGCGCATGCGGAATAGTGTTTTGTGATAATTACGCATGCGCACTAAGATTTTAAGATAATTGCGCATGCGGCATAGTGTTTTATGATAATTACAAATGCGGGATAGTGTTTTATGATAATTACGCATGCGGAATAGTGTTATATGATAATTACGCATGCGGCATAGTGTTTTATAATAATTACCCATGTGGAATAGTGTTTTATGATAAATACGCATGCGGAATAGTGTTTTATGATTATTACGCATGCGCACTATGATTTTAAGAAAATTGCGCATGCGGCATAGTGTTTTATGATAATTACACATGCGGAATAGTGTTTTATGATAATTACGCATGGGGCATAGTGTTTTATGATAATTACACATGCGGAATAGTGTTTTATGATAATTACGCATGCGCACTAAGATTTTAAGGTAATTGCGCATCCGGCATAGTGTTTTATGATAATTACGCATGCGCACTAAGATTTTAAGATAATTGCACATGCGGCATAGTGTTTAATGATAATTACACATGTATAATAGTGTTTTATGATAATTACGCATGCGGAATAGTGTTATATGATAATTACGCATGCGGCATAGTGTTTTATAATAATTACCCATGTGGAATAGTGTTTTATGATAAATACGCATGCGGAATAGTGTTTTATGATTATTACGCATGCGCACTATGATTTTAAAAAAATTGCGCATGCGGCATAGTGTTTTATGATAATTACACATGCGGAATAGTGTTTTATGATAATTGCGCATGCGAGTTTTGTTATGATGAAGCGTGCAGAAAAGTGTTTTATAATAATTACGCATGCGCACTAAAATTCTAAGATAATTGAGCATGCGGCATAGTGTTTTATGATAATTACGCATGCAGAAAAGTGTTTTATAATAATTAGTCATGCGCACTGAAGTTTTAAGATAATTGCTTATGCGACATAGTGTTTTATGATAATTACACATGCGGAATAGTGTTTTATGAGAATTACGCATGCGCACTAAGTTTTAAGATAATTGCGAATGCGGCATAGTGTTTTATGATAATTGCACATGCGGAATAGTGTTTTATGATAATTACGCATGCGCACTAGGATTTTAAGATAATTGCGCATGCGGAATAGTGTTTTGTGATAATTACGCATGCGCACTAAGATTTTAAGATAATTGCGCATGCGGCATAGTGTTTTATGATAATTACAAATGCGGGATAGTGTTTTATGATAATTGCGCATGCGAGTTTTGTTATGATGAAGCGTGCAGAAAAGTGTTTTATAATAATTACGCATGCGCACTAAAATTCTAAGATAATTGAGCATGCGGCATAGTGTTTTATGATAATTACGCATGCAGAAAAGTGTTTTATAATAATTAGTCATGCGCACTGAAGTTTTAAGATAATTGCTTATGCGACATAGTGTTTTATGATAATTACACATGCGGAATAGTGTTTTATGAGAATTACGCATGCGCACTAAGTTTTAAGATAATTGCGAATGCGGCATAGTGTTTTATGATAATTGCACATGCGGAATAGTGTTTTATGATAATTACGCATGCGCACTAGGATTTTAAGATAATTGCGCATGCGGAATAGTGTTTTGTGATAATTACGCATGCGCACTAAGATTTTAAGATAATTGCGCATGCGGCATAGTGTTTTATGATAATTACAAATGCGGGATAGTGTTTTATGATAATTACGCATGCGGAATAGTGTTATATGATAATTACGCATGCGGCATAGTGTTTTATAATAATTACCCATGTGGAATAGTGTTTTATGATAAATACGCATGCGGAATAGTGTTTTATGATTATTACGCATGCGCACTATGATTTTAAGAAAATTGCGCATGCGGCATAGTGTTTTATGATAATTACACATGCGGAATAGTGTTTTATGATAATTGCGCATGCGAGTTTTGTTATGATGAAGCGTGCAGAAAAGTGTTTTATAATCATTACGCATGCGCACTAAAATTTTAAGATAATTGAGCATGCGGCATAGTGTTTTATGATAATTACGCATGCAGAAAAGTGTTTTATAATAATTAGTCATGCGCACTGAAGTTTTAAGATAATTGCTTATGCGACATAGTGTTTTATGATAATTACACATGCGGAATAGTGTTTTATGAGAATTACGCATGCGCACTAAGTTTTAAGATAATTGCGAATGCGGCATAGTGTTTTATGATAATTGCACATGCGGAATAGTGTTTTATGATAATTACGCATGCGCACTAGGATTTTAAGATAATTGCGCATGCGGAATAGTGTTTTGTGATAATTACGCATGCGCACTAAGATTTTAAGATAATTGCGCATGCGGCATAGTGTTTTATGATAATTACAAATGCGGGATAGTGGTTTATGATAATTACGCATGCGGAATAGTGTTATATGATAATTACGCATGCGGCATAGTGTTTTATAATAATTACCCATGTGGAATAGTGTTTTATGATAAATACGCATGCGGAATAGTGTTTTATGATTATTACGCATGCGCACTATGATTTTAAGAAAATTGCGCATGCGGCATAGTGTTTTATGATAATTACACATGCGGAATAGTGTTTTATGATAATTGCGCATGCGAGTTTTGTTATGATGAAGCGTGCAGAAAAGTGTTTTATAATCATTACGCATGCGCACTAAAATTTTAAGATAATTGAGCATGCGGCATAGTGTTTTATGATAATTACGCATGCAGAAAAGTGTTTTATAATAATTAGTCATGCGCACTGAAGTTTTAAGATAATTGCTTATGCGACATAGTGTTTTATGATAATTACACATGCGGAATAGTGTTTTATGATAATTACGCATGCGCACTAAGTTTTAAGATAATTGCGAATGCGGCATAGTGTTTTATGATAATTGCACATGAAGAATAGTGTTTTATGATAATTACGCATGCGCACTAGGATTTTAAGATAATTGCGCATGCGGAATAGTGTTTTGTGATAATTACGCATGCGCACTAAGATTTTAAGATAATTGCGCATGCGGCATAGTGTTTTATGATAATTACAAATGCGGGATAGTGTTTTATGATAATTACGCATGCGGAATAGTGTTATATGATAATTACGCATGCGGCATAGTGTTTTATAATAATTACCCATGTGGAATAGTGTTTTATGATAAATACGCATGCGGAATAGTGTTTTATGATTATTACGCATGCGCACTATGATTTTAAGAAAATTGCGCATGCGGCATAGTGTTTTATGATAATTACACATGCGGAATAGTGTTTTATGATAATTACGCATGGGGCATAGTGTTTTATGATAATTACACATGCGGAATAGTGTTTTATGATAATTACGCATGCGCACTAAGATTTTAAGGTAATTGCGCATCCGGCATAGTGTTTTATGATAATTACGCATGCGCACTAAGATTTTAAGATAATTGCACATGCGGCATAGTGTTTAATGATAATTACACATGTATAATAGTGTTTTATGATAATTACGCATGCGGAATAGTGTTATATGATAATTACGCATGCGGCATAGTGTTTTATAATAATTACCCATGTGGAATAGTGTTTTATGATAAATACGCATGCGGAATAGTGTTTTATGATTATTACGCATGCGCACTATGATTTTAAAAAAATTGCGCATGCGGCATAGTGTTTTATGATAATTACACATGCGGAATAGTGTTTTATGATAATTGCGCATGCGAGTTTTGTTATGATGAAGCGTGCAGAAAAGTGTTTTATAATAATTACGCATGCGCACTAAAATTCTAAGATAATTGAGCATGCGGCATAGTGTTTTATGATAATTACGCATGCAGAAAAGTGTTTTATAATAATTAGTCATGCGCACTGAAGTTTTAAGATAATTGCTTATGCGACATAGTGTTTTATGATAATTACACATGCGGAATAGTGTTTTATGAGAATTACGCATGCGCACTAAGTTTTAAGATAATTGCGAATGCGGCATAGTGTTTTATGATAATTGCACATGCGGAATAGTGTTTTATGATAATTACGCATGCGCACTAGGATTTTAAGATAATTGCGCATGCGGAATAGTGTTTTGTGATAATTACGCATGCGCACTAAGATTTTAAGATAATTGCGCATGCGGCATAGTGTTTTATGATAATTACAAATGCGGGATAGTGTTTTATGATAATTGCGCATGCGAGTTTTGTTATGATGAAGCGTGCAGAAAAGTGTTTTATAATAATTACGCATGCGCACTAAAATTCTAAGATAATTGAGCATGCGGCATAGTGTTTTATGATAATTACGCATGCAGAAAAGTGTTTTATAATAATTAGTCATGCGCACTGAAGTTTTAAGATAATTGCTTATGCGACATAGTGTTTTATGATAATTACACATGCGGAATAGTGTTTTATGAGAATTACGCATGCGCACTAAGTTTTAAGATAATTGCGAATGCGGCATAGTGTTTTATAATAATTACCCATGTGGAATAGTGTTTTATGATAAATACGCATGCGGAATAGTGTTTTATGATTATTACGCATGCGCACTATGATTTTAAGAAAATTGCGCATGCGGCATAGTGTTTTATGATAATTACACATGCGGAATAGTGTTTTATGATAATTACGCATGGGGCATAGTGTTTTATGATAATTACACATGCGGAATAGTGTTTTATGATAATTACGCATGCGCACTAGGATTTTAAGATAATTGCGCATGCGGAATAGTGTTTTGTGATAATTACGCATGCGCACTAAGATTTTAAGATAATTGCGCATGCGGCATAGTGTTTTATGATAATTACAAATGCGGGATAGTGTTTTATGATAATTACGCATGCGGAATAGTGTTATATGATAATTACGCATGCGGCATAGTGTTTTATAATAATTACCCATGTGGAATAGTGTTTTATGATAAATACGCATGCGGAATAGTGTTTTATGATTATTACGCATGCGCACTATGATTTTAAGAAAATTGCGCATGCGGCATAGTGTTTTATGATAATTACACATGCGGAATAGTGTTTTATGATAATTGCGCATGCGAGTTTTGTTATGATGAAGCGTGCAGAAAAGTGTTTTATAATCATTACGCATGCGCACTAAAATTTTAAGATAATTGAGCATGCGGCATAGTGTTTTATGATAATTACGCATGCAGAAAAGTGTTTTATAATAATTAGTCATGCGCACTGAAGTTTTAAGATAATTCCTTATGCGACATAGTGTTTTATGATAATTACACATGCGGAATAGTGTTTTATGAGAATTACGCATGCGCACTAAGTTTTAAGATAATTGCGAATGCGGCATAGTGTTTTATGATAATTGCACATGAAGAATAGTGTTTTATGATAATTACGCATGCGCACTAGGATTTTAAGATAATTGCGCATGCGGAATAGTGTTTTGTGATAATTACGCATGCGCACTAAGATTTTAAGATAATTGCGCATGCGGCATAGTGTTTTATGATAATTACAAATGCGGGATAGTGTTTTATGATAATTACGCATGCGGAATAGTGTTATATGATAATTACGCATGCGGCATAGTGTTTTATAATAATTACCCATGTGGAATAGTGTTTTATGATAAATACGCATGCGGAATAGTGTTTTATGATTATTACGCATGCGCACTATGATTTTAAGAAAATTGCGCATGCGGCATAGTGTTTTATGATAATTACACATGCGGAATAGTGTTTTATGATAATTACGCATGGGGCATAGTGTTTTATGATAATTACACATGCGGAATAGTGTTTTATGATAATTACGCATGCGCACTAAGATTTTAAGGTAATTGCGCATCCGGCATAGTGTTTTATGATAATTACGCATGCGCACTAAGATTTTAAGATAATTGCACATGCGGCATAGTGTTTAATGATAATTACACATGTATAATAGTGTTTTATGATAATTACGCATGCGGAATAGTGTTATATGATAATTACGCATGCGGCATAGTGTTTTATAATAATTACCCATGTGGAATAGTGTTTTATGATAAATACGCATGCGGAATAGTGTTTTATGATTATTACGCATGCGCACTATGATTTTAAAAAAATTGCGCATGCGGCATAGTGTTTTATGATAATTACACATGCGGAATAGTGTTTTATGATAATTGCGCATGCGAGTTTTGTTATGATGAAGCGTGCAGAAAAGTGTTTTATAATAATTACGCATGCGCACTAAAATTCTAAGATAATTGAGCATGCGGCATAGTGTTTTATGATAATTACGCATGCAGAAAAGTGTTTTATAATAATTAGTCATGCGCACTGAAGTTTTAAGATAATTGCTTATGCGACATAGTGTTTTATGATAATTACACATGCGGAATAGTGTTTTATGAGAATTACGCATGCGCACTAAGTTTTAAGATAATTGCGAATGCGGCATAGTGTTTTATGATAATTGCACATGCGGAATAGTGTTTTATGATAATTACGCATGCGCACTAGGATTTTAAGATAATTGCGCATGCGGAATAGTGTTTTGTGATAATTACGCATGCGCACTAAGATTTTAAGATAATTGCGCATGCGGCATAGTGTTTTATGATAATTACAAATGCGGGATAGTGTTTTATGATAATTACGCATGCGGAATAGTGTTATATGATAATTACGCATGCGGCATAGTGTTTTATAATAATTACCCATGTGGAATAGTGTTTTATGATAAATACGCATGCGGAATAGTGTTTTATGATTATTACGCATGCGCACTATGATTTAAGAAAATTGCGCATGCGGCATAGTGTTTTATGATAATTACACATGCGGAATAGTGTTTTATGATAATTGCGCATGCGAGTTTTGTTATGATGAAGCGTGCAGAAAAGTGTTTTATAATCTTTACGCATGCGCACTAAAATTTTAAGATAATTGAGCATGCGGCATAGTGTTTTATGATAATTACGCATGCAGAAAAGTGTTTTATAATAATTAGTCATGCGCACTGAAGTTTTAAGATAATTGCTTATGCGACATAGTGTTTTATGATAATTACACATGCGGAATAGTGTTTTATGATAATTACGCATGCGCACTAAGTTTTAAGATAATTGCGAATGCGGCATAGTGTTTTATGATAATTGCACATGAAGAATAGTGTTTTATGATAATTACGCATGCGCACTAGGATTTTAAGATAATTGCGCATGCGGAATAGTGTTTTGTGATAATTACGCATGCGCACTAAGAGTTTAAGATAATTGCGCATGCGGCATAGTGTTTTATGATAATTACGCATGCGCACTAAGATTTTAAGATAATTGCGCATGCGGCATAGTGTTTTATAATAATTACGCATGTGGAATAGTGTTTTATCATAATTACGCATGCGGAATAGTGTTTTATGATAATTACGCATACGCACTAAGATTTTAAGATAATTGCGCATGCGGCATAGTGTATTATGATAATTACTCATGCGGAATAGTGTTTTATGATAATTACGCATGGGGCATAGTGTTTTATGATAATTACACATGCGGAATAGTGTTTTATGATAATTACGCATGCGCACTAAGATTTTAAGGTAATTGCGCATCCGGCATAGTGTTTTATGATAATTATGCATGCAGAAAAGTGTTTTATAATAATTACTCATGCGCACTGAATTTTTAAGATATTTGCTCATGCGGCATAGTGTTTTATGATAATTACACATGCGGAATAGTGTTTTATGATAATTACGCATGCGCACTAAGATTTTAAGATAATTTCGCATGCGGCATAATGTTTTATGATAATCACACATGCGGAATAGTGTTTTATGATAATTACGCATTCGGCATAGTGTTTTATGATAATTACACATGCAGAATATTGTTTTATGATAATTACGCATACGCACTAAGATTTTAAGATAATTGCGCATGCGGCATAGTGTTTTATGATAATTACGCATGCGGAATTGTGTTTTATGATAATTTCGGATGCGCACTAAGATTTTAAGATAATTGCGCATGCGGCATATTGTTTTATAATAATTACGCATGTGAAATAGTGTTTTATGATAATTACGCATGCGGAATAGTGTTTTTTGATAATTACGCATGCGGCATAGTGTTTTATGATAGTCACGCATGCGGAATAGTGTTTTACGTTAAGTACACATGTTACCAAAGTGTTAAGATAAATACGGGTCTAGTAGATAAATAATAAATAATAAAGTAGATAAATAATAAAGTAATAAAAATCGGAATTTTGTAATTTTGTATCTAACAAGTTTCTTATTAGAATCCATGTGAAATTTCTTCACGGCAACTGTTTTTGATGTTATACTTGGTATTGATTCTCCAAATTTCTATATTAATATTTTGGAAAATTTTCCTTTTTTTTTATTACGATTATTTTCCATCTACTTTACGGCAATACATCCAACCTTTTTTCTGGTAAAATTTCCAAAGTGTTTTAAACTACAGCTGCCCAACCATACTTTCGGAAATATTCCCAAAAAGATTTTCGACCATAGAACACTCTCTACATATTTCTAAGACACATTTTCGGTACAAAACACTACTTATGTAAAAGATGCACAGTATCGTAACTCAGAAAAAGAGTGTAGATGAGACTCATGTATATTTTATTGGAAATTGAACTCGAGCTGGTTGGTTCAACCCTTGGGCCTGTCCGCGTACATTTCTCTTTCTAATCGGCTTTACGCGGCAACGCTCGCCATAAATTCAAGCGTTAACGATTGAGGGCCCGCCAGGGAAAACTGTACAGACGTCCTACTTGATTTCTCGTTAAGTCTTTCCTTTCATAGTCCACAAGGGCTTACACGCGCGAGTATCGAGAAAGCAACAGATTATCGAAGACGTCGATCGAGTTGAGATCGTTAGACCAGACTTTTCCATGGACAAGTTAAAGAAGGTCGGTTCGAGTGAAACTCCATGTCCCTAACATCATTAGGATCTTCATCGAGATTCTCGACGAGCGTACAAATCTTTAATGATATTGCCTCGGATACTGTACAGTCTTACGAGCTAAATGACTGCAAACCTTATATTCGAGCGTGAGAAATAAAGAAAACTGTCGCGTGTTGACAAGAATTTTTTTCACATTTCTGAGAAATTGTGCAATTAGTTCGAAGAAAGAGTTGTATTGCTAAGAGGAAATTCATGTAATCAAATGTATAAGGGGTCGTTCATGTACCACGTGGACAATTTTTAATCACTTTTTGATCCCCCTTTAGCCCCTCTTAAACAATCGTGGACTTTTGTCAACCCCCCACCCCCCTCATTAGCTTAATAATGAAAATTTGTGTATTTAAGATGAAAATGCGTCAATTGAGACTATTGTTGAAAAATCAAAAACCTTAACGATCACAAAGCTTCCTCTATGAGGAAGCAAAATCTATAAAATTAATTCAAAAATAAAAATTGGAGAAAATGATTAAAAATTATAATAATGATTTGGAGTGATTGATAAATTCCTATGAATTAATAACTTCACTGAGTGATAAGTTCTTTTAAAATAATTATAATAATCATTCAAAACTAATGAAAATTATTACTCTTTGAGAAAAATAAGTGATGAAAGTATAAAATATACTTAAAATTATAAAATATAATTAAATAAATAAGTAAATACGTAAAATTTGAGATAAATATTTAAAAAATTTAGTAAATTATTTTAAAATACATTTAAAATCTTTAAAAATTGGAGAAAATGATTGTAAAATAATTAAAATATTTAAAAAATGAAAATAATTATAATTTAAATTTAAGATAAATAAATTAAAATTGAAGAAAGTAATTACGATTTTGAAAAAAATAAGTCATAATATTTCCCATATAAGAAAGCAAAATAAAAAAGTTTAATCGAAATAAAAGAAAATAATTGTAAAATGGTAAAAACAATAAAAAATTAAAGAAAGTAATTGATATTTATAAAGTTAATTAAAATTAGTGGTAAATAATTGGTAATTTAAAAAATTAATAAAAAAATATTAAAAATTGGAGAAAACAATTGCAAAATGATAAAAATATTTGTAAATTGAATAATATAATTGAAATTTCAGGTAAATAATTGAAATTTGAAGAAAATAATTGAAACTGAAGAAAAATAATTGATAATACTTCCAATATGTAAAAGCAAAATCAAAAAATGTAATTAAAATTAAAGAAAATAATTCAAAAAATAGTAAAAACAATTTAGCATTGAAGAAAGTAATTGGTATTTAAAGAATTAATTGAAATTTGAGATAAATTGGAAATTTGGAAAATTGACTAAAAAATAATTGAAGATTTGAGAAATAAACTGGAAAATAATGTAAATATTTAAAAATTGAAAGAAATATTCAAAATCTGAGGTAAATAATTGAAAATTAAAAAAAATTAAAAAAAATTACTAAAATTTTGAAAAATGTGATAAAATTACCAAATTAATTTGAAATTGAAGAAAATAATTTAAATATGAGAGAAATAATTGAAAATTTAGGAAATTAGTAAAAAAATTGTCAAAGTAATAGAAATTTTAAGGAAAATAGTTGAAAAATGATAAAAGCAATTAAAAATTGTAGAAAATATTGGAAATTTATAGAATTAATTAAAAGTGGGGGAAAATAGTAAGTAGAATAATAAAAATTGAAATTAGAAGGAAATAATGAAAATTTGTAAAAATAATAATTGAAGATGTCCTTAATTCATTGAAATATAATTGAAATGTTTCGTAAATTAATAAAAAAATAATTAAAATCTTTAAAAATTGGAGAAAACTAATTTAAAAATGGTAATAATGAAAAATCTAAGAAATAATTTAAATTTCAGAAAAATGTATTTATAAAATTTAAAATTACAAAATATATTTATAATAGAAGAAAATAACTAACAAATAATATAAAAAATAAAACATTAATAAAAATTATTGAAATATGAAATAAATAATTGTAAATTAAAGTAATTGACTAAAAAATATTGAAAATCTCACAAATCGTCGAGAAAAATTGCAAATTGATAAAAATAATTTAAAATAAAAAAATATAATTGAAATTTCTGATGAATAATTGAAAATTTAAGAAAATAATAAAATAATAATTATAAAAATTGAGCATTGATAAAAATGATTAAAATTTGAGATAATCAATTGTAGACTAAGGTAATTGTCTAAAAAATATTAAAGATTCTCACAAATTGGAGAAAAAAATTGCAAATTGGTGAAAATAATTTAAAATAAAGAAATATAATTGAAAATTTGTGGAAAATAATTGAAAATTAAAAAAAATAATATAAAAATAATTTTTAAAATTGAGCATTGAAAAAAATTATTGAAATTTGAGATAAATAATTGAAAAATTTAGTGGAAAAAAATATAATTTAAATTTTTAGAAAACAATTGTGAAGTAATAAAAATATTTAAAAATTGAAAAAAATAATTAAAATTTTAGGTAAATAATTGAAAATTAAAGAAAATTACTAAAATTTTGAAATAGGTGATAAAATTACTAAATTAATTTGAAATTGAAGAAAGTAATTTAAATATGAGAAAAATTATTGAAACTAGGTGAGAATTATGTCCATTTCATGGACATTTCGCTTCCAAGTAAGCAAAATAATTTGCTTCCTCATAGAGGAAGCAAGAAATTAATAATATAAAAGTTAATTGGGAAAGTTGTTAAAAAAAAACTTTTTAATGCAAAAATACTTATGTAAAAATATGAATTATTTTACGAATTCTTGATCAATTATAAAAGTAATATAGGTCAATCGATTCGTTTTGAGATGAGGAACATGATTTTTGTATTCTTTAAGTTGTATTTTTAGCATGAAAAAAATTTTTGTCAAAAAACGATTTTTTTCGATGAAAAAAGGTGCCCAAAAAAATTTGGTGGGGTATTTTCAAAAATCCCTGTGTCCAAATTTAGACATTCATAAGCTTAATAGGTCATCCAAATTTTATTGGAATCCATTAAAGCGTTCTCGAGATATCTTGTACACAAAAAACGCTATACACACACACACACATAAATACACACACACACACACACACACACACACGCACACACATACATCTGGATATTTGCTTAGGAATGAAAATTTACGCTTTTTAGATGAAAATAAGTCGATTTAGACTATTTTTGGAAAATCGAAAATCTTAACGATCACAAAGCTTCCTCTATGAGGAAGCAAAATTAGGAAATTAGTAAAAAAAAATGGTCAAAGTAATATAAATTTTAAGAAAAATAGTTAAAAATGATAAAAGCAATTAAAAATTGTAGAAAATATTTAAAATTTAAAGAATAAATTAAAGTTGGGGGAAAATAGTAAGTAAAATAATAATCATTGAAATTAGAAGAAATTAATGAAAATTTGTAAAAATAATAATTTAAAATGTCTCAAATTAATTGAAAAATAATAAAAATGTTCGATAAATTATTTAAAAAATAATTAAAATTATAAAAATTGGAGAAAATAATTTTAAAATGGTAATAATATAAAATCTAAGAAAGAATTAAAATTTCAGAAAAATGTATTTTTAAAATTACAAAATATATTTAAAATACAAAAAAATAATTAAAAAAATGATATAAAAGATTAAACATTGATAAAAATTATTAAAATATGAGATAAATAATTGAATAGTAAGGTAATTGACTAAAAAATATTAAAAATTCTCACAAATTGGAGAAAAAAATTGCAAATTGATGGAAATATTTTAAAATAAAAAAATATAATTAAAATTTGAGATAAATAATTGAAAATTCAAGAAAATAAAAGACAAATAATTTTAAAAATTGAGCATTGCAAAAAATTATTGCAATTTGCGATAAATAATTGAGAAATTTAGGAAAAAGAAAATATTGAATATAATTAAAAATTTTAGAAAACAATTGCAAAATACTAAAAATATTTAAAAAAAAAAAATAATTAAAATTTGAGAAAAATAATTGAAAATTAAAGAAAATAATTAAAGTTTTAAAAAAAGTGATAAAATCCAAAATGAATTGGAAATTGAAGGAAATACGTTAAATATGAGAGAATTAATTGGAAATTTCAAGAAAAATTTTAGAAAAAAGATAATGACAATTGAAAAATATAAAAAATATTTTAAATTTAAAGAATTAATTAAAAATTGAGATTAATAATTAATCCCCCCCCTTCTAAACTGTCCACGTAGTGGATCGTATGTGAACGATTCTTCATATTTTTTTATTTTAAATTATTTTCATCAGTTTGTGAGAAAAAATATATATTTATAATACAAGTATATTTTTCGGAAATTTCAATTAATTTTTTAAATATCAATTACTTTCTTCAATACTTAATTGTTTTTACCATTTTTTAATTATTTGCTTTAATTTTAATTAAATTTTTTGTTTTTCCTTTTTCAGATAGGAAGTATTGTCACTTATTTTTCTTAAATTTCAGTTATTTTCTTTAAATTTCAATTATTTAATTTAAATTTAAATAATGTTATTTAATTTTCAAATATTTATATTATTTTGCAATTGTTTTCCCCATAACATTAATTTGATAAACATTGATTAACAATTTTTTAAATTAATGTTTCCTATTAGATATTAAACAAACATAAAGTTTTCACGATATTGAACTATAAAAAATGCATTTTTTATTTTCTTAAAAATTGTTTAAGATTGATTAACATAAATCATTCTAATTCAGATCACCCATTATAACGTTTGAGTTAAAATCATTAAAAACTTTTGAAGACTTAATTTAAATTTTTATTTATTACTTCATCCTAGGGAAAATTCGACACTTCTTTTCAAATAACTTTATATTCAAAATTATTTTTTCTACACAATATTTCAAAAAGATTGTTTTTACTATATATGTCCAGTCCTCGTTAAATAAAATATTTAAAATATGATAACCTTAAAAACTCAATCGTTTTGTTTTATCTTTTATCTATTTCTGGGAAAATTATATTTATCTTAGAAAAGTTAAATTTGTTTTTTTAAACACTTTTAAAAAGGATTTTCTTAAAAAATTAATTTTTTCTGGCCTACCTGATCAGTGCCAAAGCTGGTCCAGAATAGGCCTTCCAGATCAGATCATTCCAAGGGTTTTCGAATTTTTATTTTGGCAAATCTGATCAGAGCCAGATCTGGACCAGACTCGGCCTTCCAGATCAGGCCCACTTCTGGATTCAGGCTTCCCAGAATTTTTTTCCTCACGGGTAATATAAAAATAATTTTAAAAATTGATCATTGATAAAAGTTATTGAAATTTGAGATAAACAATTGAAAAGTTTAGGGGAGAAAAATATTGAATATAATTTAAAATTTGAGAAAACAATTGCAAAATAATGAAAATATTGAAAAATTGTAAAAATAATTAAAAGTTAAGATAAATATAATTGATAATTTGCCAAAGTAATTTTAGGTTATGTGAAACTACTAAAAGAATTAGTAGATTTCTATTTGCTAATTACATTAGTTATTAGTTATTTAATTCGTTAAATTTAACTACTGAATTAGTAGTTTTCTACTAATAATTAGTTATTTTTTACTAATTGAAGTAAAACTCGTTCACGATTTTTACCCCTAAATAGTAATTTTTAACTAATTCAGATTTAGAGAGTGTAAATCATAAACTGCGCAAAAGTATAGTTTATCCGACTTTACACGTTCATTTAAATAATAAACTGCAGCTTTAAATGGTGGATGAATTTCAATGCTTACTTTTCAAAACACAACTGAGACCCGCTTTCTTTTCGTCTATTTACAAAGCAGAGCATACAGACGTGTTAAGGTAAATTAATTCTGGGCCATTATTCAGGTGGAATAAGTTTGATGACGTTTTGAGTAAGAATTATGTGTTGCGATATGTAACACACGAGAACTGACATACTTCACCAAAATGTGTGTATGTACATCTATTTTCAAGAACAGTGTCTGTTCGCAGGGGTGACACTTAAATAGAAACATCTGTACCGTCTTCGCATGAAAACTAAAGTGTTATGTGTGAAACAGCTGCAGTGCATTTTGCACGCGATAGACGTTAAATTTTAACACTATAATTAGAATACAGTATTCAATATTGGGAGCATGAAAAAAAAACATGCTCGTTTCGCAAAATACTCTTCATGTCGATGTAAATGGTACGTGAAGGACGTTCAGAATTATTGAACCCTTCACTGTTAAACTAAGTATCTTTCTTGGTATCTTGTATATTAAGATATACCTATAAGACGGTAAACTGCGCTATCTTACATTTTAATATAGGACACAAAATAAAGTGTTTTCCAAAAAGGTAAGATCCTTCGCGTCTGCAGGCTGGCCACAAAACTCAATTTACAAATTTTCCTGACTTTTCCCTGACTTAAAATTTTTATTATAAGTAATAAACAAACAGCTAAAATAAAATTGATTTTTTTTTTAATATAATCAGCATATTAAATCTCCAAATGTTTATTTGTGAGTAGTTTATTAAAGAAATGAAAAAAATTTAAAAAAAAAAACAACACAAAAATGAAACAGTGACATAAGTATATATAAAATTAAAGGGCTTGTCCCGTATACAAAATAAATAAATAAATAAAAAAGAAACTCTTTTAAAAAATTAAACTATTTACGGACTTTTGAAATTAAAATAGTAAATAAGAAGATAATTAAAAAAATGTTCAAATATATTACTATAGAGAACAAAATTTTAAAATTAGAAAAATTAGAGAAGTATTTTACAAATTGAATAAAAAAAGAATGAATACAATTTTGGAAAATTTTAAAAAAATTAAAAATGAAAAGAAATTTTATAAAATAGAAGAACAATGTTAACATGAGAATATTTAGTACAAGATTAAATTTACATAATATAAAATAAAAGATAATAAATAAATGAAAGATGAATGAAAAATAAAATGAAAGATGAATATAAAAGATAATAAATACTTTCAGAAAAGTAGAAAACTGAGAAATTTAAAAAATGTAGATAAAAGCATCAATGAATGTTTTCAAAAATTCGTAATTATAAATTAAAAACTGAACAATTTGAAAGAAGGAAAAATGTTTTTTAGAAATGAAAAAATGATGACAAAAATTAAAGAATTAATTAAAACGCAAGGAAGGACTATAAAAATAGTGAAACATCAAGAAAATTTAATAAATAGGAAGAAAATAGAGAAATGTTTTTTTCCTTAATCTAACAAAATGTAAAAAAATGTAAAAAATATTAAAATTCGGTTAGAAGCTACTAAAAAATTAAAATTAATAAAAATAACATAAAAAAATGTATGTATCAAGATATATAAATAAAATATTTACAAAAGAAATTTAAAAATCCTTTAAAAATAAAAAAGTTTGGGCAAATTAAACCAACAATTTTTTTTATAATTTTACACTTAATCAAGTTCAAGAATAAATTTAGAAAAAGAAAAGAAAATTTAAAAATTGTATAGAAAGAACAAGTAAGTTTGCAAAAAATCTCGCAAAAAATAGACAAAATGTGAAAACATATTGAATAAATATACAAAAATTAAGCGTATTTATTTTGAAAAATATGAAAACAATTATGAAAATTAACGAAATAAAAAGTTTAGTTATTATAACAATTAATTAATCTTATTATAGTTATTATAACAAAATTGTGTAAAATAATATTAAATAGTTTGCATAAAAAGAAGAAAATTAAATAAAAGCCTAAAATAAAAAGACAACAATAAAAAAAAATATCAAAAGTAAAAGGAGAAAAAAAAATTCCAAATTATTATTTTTAATGAAAATCTAAATTAGTAGTTAAGAATCATATATATTTAAGTTTTAATTTTTTGGAGTTTGAATTAATCTAAATTTTTATTGGTTATAAGGTTTTAAATTTTTTTTTTTTTTTTTTTTTTTTTTTTTTTTTGCGTAGGATGTGAAAACCTGCCTTCAGGTACCCTGTAGCCCGTACTACAGGGTTATGCGGGGGTGGCGATGTTCTGCCGACCCGCTAAAAACACACCCTTATTTGGGGACCTTAAGACCACTCCCAGGTAGAGCCAGTTTACTGACGTATCGCCTTCAGGAGTGGTCTTATATCCCGCCTCTATCGCCTAAACGATATCATCCCTCGACCTACGGGAACTACCTTTGTTGGCGGCCATGGAGATCCTTAACCCTCATAACATGTTGGATGAAGGTCTCGATGTGCTGCCAATTCTCTTTGGACTCAATCATTAACAGGATCATGTTCTCCGGTGTAACTTCGCAGTTTACACCGGCGAACATGACCTGTCTCTGAGCGTTCCATTGTCCGCATATAAAGAGTGTGTGCTCTGCGTCATCCTTTGGGGATTGGCAGTACGCACACTCTGAACTTTCTCGTCTTTTGAAGCGCTCCAGGTACGAGTTAAAACACCCGTGACCCGAGAGCGCTTGGGTAAGGAAGTACGAGACTACTCCGTGCTTTCGATCTATCCAGGTGGCGAGTGTAGGTATGAGCCGATATGTCCATCGACCCTTCTCATCCCCGCTCCATCTTGCTTGCCATCTTTCGACGAGTCTGCTTCTCGCATCTCGGCGAATTTGGTCCTTGCTGGGTCTATTGTCATCCGTGTAACGGGTGGACATCCTATCTTTGAAAAGGAGGAAAATTTCCTCCCTTTCTTGCGCCAAAAGATCTGCCGGCGGGACGCTGGCAAGGACCTGAGCAGCACTCGCAGATACTGTCCTATATGCAGAGATTATACGCTTAGTGATAATCCTTTGCGAGGACAGTATCTTTTCCAAGATGGTCTTGCTTCTATCTGTTCGCAGGGAGGGAGCCCACACTGGTGCTGCATAAAGCAGCTTTGAGTGGAACACACTCGCCACCAATCTTCTTTTCTTTTCAAAGGGCCCACCGACGTTCGGCATTATACGGGCTAAGCTGAGTGCACATTCTGCTGCTTTTTTGGAAGCCACAGCGATGTGGTGCTTAAAATTCAAGAACTTGTCGAGTTGTACACCAAGATACTTTATATGCGTGCTCCACTTGACCTCGAATCCGTCTACTTCGATCCGGGGAAGTTCGTAACCACGTCTGTCTGTAACCATGAGCGCTTCGGTTTTGTCCAGGGCCATTTGAAGACCTCTGGCATCCAGCCAGCTCTTTGTTCGTCGCAGACATTCGTTCACCAAGATTCCGAGCTCTTCTGCAGTTTCGGCAGAGCATACGATCAACGCGTCGTCCGCGAAGCCGATGATCACCGCACCTTCGGGTAGACCCATTCGCAAGAAGTCATCATAAGAGACGTTCCATACGAATGGTCCTATCCTAGAACCTTGAGGGGCACCTCTTTGCATCTCTTCCTTCAGAGTGCAGGTGTCTCCCTCATATATTACCCACCTGTCGCTAAGATAATTATTCATTATCCGCAACAGGTAGGGCGGTATTCCTTTGTTTCTCATCGACTTGATGAGATCTTCCCATCGCGCGGTATTAAACGCGTTGCGTATATCTATAGCTACCAAAGCGCAGAAGCTCTTTTTCTTCCCCGGGCCCAATTTGTCCTTTCCTTCCTTGGCTAGGTCCACTGCCTTTTGTATGGCATCTACTGTGGACAGGCCTTTACGGAAACCAAATTGGTAGTCGGATAGACTATTCTCTCCATTTAAGTGGAGCTGCATCCTCTGCAGAACCATGTCCTCCAGAAGTTTGCCCATCGTATCTAACAGGCATATTGGCCTGTAAGATGAGACACTATCTAGAGGTTTGTTACCTTTCCTTAGGAGGACCAGCCTCTGTCGTTTCCAGTCCCGGAAGAACTCTCCTCTTCTTAGGCAGTTGTTGAAGCAATCTAAGAGAATCTGGGGTGAAGCAACGATCACTTGTTTAAGTATCTCGTTACTTATCCCATCGATTCCAGGCGCTTTGCCTGGCTTCAATCTTCTGCCGGCTTGATGGAGCTCTGCAAGAGTGAAGAGTTCCTCCTCACGGACTTGACAGTCACTCCAATCCATCCTAGGCCATGGTTCTGCTGGTGGAAACAAGGCCCTGATTATTTGACGCACCCAATCGGGATTGTCCAGGCCGGGGGTCTTTTGCTTCGTTACCAATTTCTTGGTGACGATTTTATAGCCTAGACCCCATGGGTCCTTCTCGACATCCTCGATCAGGGTCTTCCAACACTTTCGCTGTGAAGCTCGAATCTCCTTTCTGAGGATCCTCTTGGCCTCTATATATGCGTCCTTTAGCATAGGATCTCCCTTAGAGCGGGTGTATATCCTTCTTGCTCTGACGCATGCTTTTCGCAAAGAGGCCAGCTCCTCTGACCACCAGTATACATTACGTCTTCTGGGAGTGGTACTTCTACAACGCGGCATTGACGCGTTGCATGCGGTGATTATCATGTTCATCACCGGCCGCACCTCCCCATCTAGATTGTTCGGTCTCTTCACCCATCCAAGTTCCTCAATGAGGCGGGATTCTTCAAGGGACCGACCGAACTTTTCGACGTCTAGCTTCTTAATGTTCCACCTAAGGCCTCTCTTACAGGAAGCATCCTGCTTGTTTGCTCTAGGTGTGTCTCCTCCTGAGACTGAAAACTTAATATACTGGTGGTCACTTTCGGTATGATCCTCAGAGACGTGCCAGTCTTTAATGTGCTTGTTTAGGAGAGACGTTGTTATCGTAAGATCAATAATAGATCCGATATTATGGTCTCTCCTGAACGTCCACTTTTGGCCCTGGTTAACAACCATCAGATTGTTTCTGGAGACCATTTCTGCGATTAGAATTCCTCTATTGTCGAGCCTTGTCTCGCCCCAGTCTGGCGATTTCGCATTGAAGTCGCCTGTGACGAGAACATCCAGCCTGGATTCTCGCAGGCTCGACTCGAGTTCATCTATCTCCGCTTCGAAGGTTGTCAGTGGGTCGTTGGGTGAGAAGTAGCAGCTATACATGCGTATACCTGAAATTTCCACCCACACGAACCCACTGCTCGTCTCCAGGAACTTGTCTACCCTCAAACCGGGATTGAAGACCTGAATGGCTGCCCTACCCGATGAATCCTGGTACCAGGGAGCGAGGTCGTTTCTTTTGTTCTGTTCACTGAGGAACAGAACATCGATCCGCTCCTGACTGGCTGTCACCAGCATCAGGTCTTGAGCCTTCTTAGATTTGTGCAGGTTTATCTGCAGAAACTTTAGGCTTTCGCCTGTTTTAGTTTCTGCAGCTCCTGCTTATAGACTGGGCAGGCGTTACTACCGGCCCAGTGTCCGAGATCAGACTTATTTAAATCAGAGCACGTTAGACATTTTGGCTCTGTTAAAATTTTGACAATTTTAATTGTTTTTTGTAAAAAAAAATTAAAAGTTTAAAATAACTGAAGTTTATTAATATTAGAATATTAGTAACTTTGTAATTCCTATACTAATTAAAGCTTAAATCCATTTTAAAACGTATAAATAAAATTAAGTTTATATATGTTAGTTTGTAAATGTAGGAGATTGAAGTAATTAGGTATATAAAAAAAATTAAATATAAATCTTGAGCCTTTAATAAATAAAAATTTGAATTAATCGAAGTTAAAATAAATTTGAGTCAACATTTCGTTAAAACTGTTTTAAGTTTGGAACTATTTTCAATTTGAAAAAATTAAAACTTAAGTTGTTAGAACTTTTGAAGAATAGAAATTATGTTTAATAGAAGTTTCTCTTTAAATTTTATAAATATTCTTTTTTTTTAGATATTTTGTTCTGTTGTCGATTATTCTCGACAGAATTAAAATTTTTCTTTCGTTTGTCAATTATATTCCTCATTTCTCAAATATTTTTCTAAATATATAATTATTTTAGTTATTTTATATTTTTTCTTTCAATTAACAATTTTTCTTTGAAATTTTATAACAATTTTTCAATTTTCATTTATTTTCTACAATTTTATACATAATTTTCTTAATTGATAATTGTCTTAATTGAGACTTTATTATTCTTCTTCAATTTTATGATTATTCATTAGTTTAAGAAAAATTTTTGTTTGAATCCCGATTATTCTCACCATTTTTCAATTTTTTTTTAATTGTTAAATATTTTTTTGAATAGTTAATTACTTTCATCAATATTTATTAATGATTTTTCTCGATTTACAATTAATTCCTGAATGTTCAACAATTCTCGGGTTTTTTTAATTGTAATAATAAAGAGATACATTTTTTTTGAAATGAGAATAAACAAGACAATGTGTATACTTGTTCTGTGTACACTGTACAACAAAGTCGGGTTATTTTAATTATTTTTTTCACTCATAAAAATTGTTTTAAAACTTCAACTCAATTGTTATTTGTTATTATTATTATTATCGCCTTCTTTCTATTATTATTTCTATTATTTTAATTCTATTCTTCAATTTTTATTTCCATTCTTAAGTTTTCAATTTTTCTTTTCTACATTAATTAATTCTCGGCTTTTCTCAATTACTTTTTTTTTAATTTTTTAGTATATTTTTTCATTTGATGTTTAATTTTTTCAATTATTTTTTCAGTTGTCTATTAATTTAGTCATTTTTCGAATTTTGTTTTAAATTATCAATTATTTTTCGTCATTTTTCACATATTTACTTTAATTTTTCAATTATTCTCGTCATTTTTCAACTACTTACTTCAACTATTATTAATTTTTTTCCGTAATTTTCAATTATTTCTTATAATTTTTCCATTTTCAATTATTATCTGAAAATTTTATAATTATTCGTTGATTTTTAAAATTATTTTCTTCCGTTGTGTATTAATCCAGACATGTTTTGAATTTTGTTTTCAATTGTCGAATATTTTCGTTATTTTGTAATTTTTTCTTTTAGTTATCAATTATTTGTTCAAATTTTAATTTAATTCTTAAATTTTCAATTAGAAAATGCTGTGTATAAAAATGTGGTTACACTGCAGTTTAGGAACGTAAGCCTTGAAGTTGGCTGTAAGTAGATCAGCTGTTTTCAGGATCACAACCTAACAAGCGCGCGAAATTCAAAATATGTTTGTGTTTTACTTTACACAGAAAAAACAAAAGGTGATTATTACCTCGAAGTAGGGTAAAATTTACCTGCATTAAAAATCACTCTGGACATGCATACAAAAACAAAAGGTGAAAAATTACCAGCACCCAATTTCACTTCTTTTCTATTTTCTGTGTTTTAAAAAATATAAGTTAAACGAAATACAGGGGGGTTATATTAGTTTCATTTACACCCCTGTATTTCGTCCAACTTATATTATTGTATATACGCCCTCATAGTTTGAATTTACCGTCAACTATCGTCTTTTTTTTAACAAGGTTGTCATTCTGCTTCACAGATTACGAAGACAACTTCAAGGCTTACGTTTCTAAACTGCAGTTTAATCAAAAATGTTATTAATTTTCACTAATACACGTTTGCAAATCAGGGGACCATTACAGAAATGTTTACCCATTAGCAAAGATTGATTCATATATTTTCTGACAATTTTAATAACCGTACAGAGGTCGTGCAATACTTGAGCTTAAAGTCGTTGAAAACATGAGCATTTGGGTGATAAAATAAATTTGCAGTGAGGTGTGCAAGCCGTTGCAGGAATATGCACATTATACACATTTCAATATCAAGCGAGCGATCAACAGGCGCTTATTAGGATTATGAAAGGTATCGCATAATATCGTCCGCCAATCTCCAAGTTTCGCTTCAACATACATATATCCATGTACGTCGAGATAATTAGTTTAGTATCTCCGCGATGTGTGATTACCGGACGTAACGAACACGTAGATACATGGCATTCTTGATTGTCGTCATTAACGTCACGCGTAGGGTGTTAACTTGTTCTATCTTCCATAGTACCTCGACATACATAGTGCACGGAAGCACGAAATGCAGATCTGGCACATCAAACACATACATTCTAAAAGCGAAATAAATTCCCTTTAGTCAGTGAAAAACATGTTTGTAAAGTAAACATTGTATTCAGTGTATAATATTATTTAAATACGTATAATGATGGAATGATGACGATGGTAATGATGATGATAATGATAATAATGATAATGACAAAAAATTATAATAAGGATAAACTTCCGAAAGTCGTACACCTCGGATTTTAATAAAGTTTCGTATGCTTACGTAATTTGATGCGCTGATTACGAAAATCATAATGAAAATTGTCGACTAGAAAATTTTCATGATATAAAATAAAAATAAGTAAAAAATATAACATAAATCTGAAATACAGAATTTAGGGTGTAGATTTCTGATTGTACAATTTAGGTAAAGGTACATTATCAAACCTTAGAAGAATACCAATCTCTAAAATTACCATATTAGTTAACCTTTCTTACTACAGTACATCGTACACTCACACACTGAGAAAATAAGTTGACTAAATATAACCAATTTTTGATTAAATTAAGCAGTGAGAGGTTGTTGATACAGCACCTGCAAAGCTCTTTGTTTATTATTAGCAGATTAAATGTTACTGTTAACCTTGAAGTTTGGTTGTGATCGCCAGTATCTTGTGTGTTTTGTTCAGAGTTTAAAGAGTTTCTGAATTAGCGTAATTATTTTAACTCAAAAGTTGACAATTTTATTTGATTTCGAGTACATTTTCGGAAATAATAACCAAATAATCAAAATAATATGAAATTTGTGATCAAATCATTACAAGTTACAAAAAATTAAAACTTCACAAACTTAATTGAAATTTGAGAAAAAAATACAAAAATTATTAAAAAATTGAAAATTTGAAAAACAAAAACCATATTTTTTAAAATAATTTAAAAATGTCGAAAAAAAAATTGAACTTAGAAAAATAATTACAACATTATAGAAATAATCGTAAATTAAAAGAAAATATGTAAATAAAATATTGACAAAAGAAATTTAAAAATCCTTTAAAAATAAAAAAGTTTAGGAAAATTAAACCAACAATTTTTTTATAATATTACACTAAAACAAGTTCAACAAGAAATTTAGAAAAATTAAAGAAAATCTAAAAATTGTATTAAAGAACAAGTAAGTTTGCAAAAAATCTCGCAAAAAATAGACAAAATGTGAAAACATTTTGAATAAATATACAAACAATAAGCATATTTATTTTGAAAAATATAAAAATAATTATGAAAATTAACGAAACAAAAAGTTTAATTATTGTAACAATTAATTAATCTTATTATAGTTATTATAACAAAATTGTGTAAAATAATATCAAATAATTTGCATAAAAAGAAGAAAATTAAAGAAAATTCTAAAATAACAAGAAAAATATCCAAAGTAAAAGTAGGAGAAAAAAAAATTTCGAAAAAATTATTTTTAATCAATCCTTGCGTTTTTATTATTCTGAATATTAACAACTAAACATTTAAACTTTTGACAATTTTAATTGTTTTTGTACAAAAAAATGAAAGTTTAAAATAACTGAAGTTTATTAATATTAGAATATTAGTAACTTTGTAATTACTATACTAATTAAAGCTTAAATCCATTTTAAAACGTATAAATAAAATTAAGTTTATATATGTTAGTTTGTAAATGTTGAAGATTGAAGTAATTAGGTATAAAAAAAAACTAAATATAAATCTTAAGACTTTAATAAATATAAATTTGAATTAATCGAAGTTAATAAATTTGAGTCAACATTTCGTTAAAACTGGTTTAAGTTTGGAACTATTTTAAATTTGAAAAAATTAAAACTTTAGTTGTTAGAACTTTTGAAAAATAGAAATTATGCTCAATACAAGTTTCTTTATAAATTTTATAAATATTCTTTTGTTTAGATATTTTGTTCTGTTGTCGATTATTCTCTACAGAATTGAAATTTTTCTTTCGTTTGTCAATTATATTCCTCATTTCTCAATTATTTTTCTAAAGATATAATTATTTTAGTCATTTTGTATTTTTTCGTTCAATTAACAATTATTTTCTTGAAATTTTAATACAATTCTTCAATTTTCATTTATTTTCTACAATTTTATCCATAATTTTTATCAGTTTTCAATTGACAATTTATTATTCTCCTTTAATTGTATGATTATTGTATTATTATAAAATATCGAAAATTTGAAGAACAAAAACCATATTTTTTTAAATTGAAAAATGTCGAAAAAAAATTAAACTTAGAAAAATAATTAAAACATTATAGAAATAATCGTAAAGTAAAAGAAAATAATGGAAATTTGAGAGAAATAATTATAATTTTTGGAATTAATCAAAAAATATTCACAATAATAAAAAATTTGTGAAAATTATTGCAAATGGAAAAAAAATAATTGAAAATTCACTAACGTAATTAAAAATTGAGAAAAATAATTGAAGATTGATTGAAACATTGAAAAGTGGCGACGATAACTTAGATTTAAGATAATAAATAAAAATTTAGAAAATAAAATGAAAAATGATTAATATATCTACTTAAAAGGTGGAGAAAATAACTGCAAAAGTATAAGAGAAAATGAATTTGAAAAAAATAATTGATACATGAGATAAATAATTGAAAATTTAGGTATTGAATTGAGAAATGAATAGTGAAATTAATAAAAAATTGAAGTAATTGATTGCAAAATGATAACAAATATAATTGAAACTTAAAGAAAATTTTATTAAAATTTGAGAAAAATATTTTAAAGTCTAGAAAATTAACTGAAGAGTAATGAAACTAATAAAACATACGAGACAATATTTGCAAAGTAATAAAACTAATTAAAAACTGAAGAAAATTATTCAAATTTAAGAAATATGTTTCAAAATCTAGGAAATTAATTGAAGAGTAATGAAAATAATAAAATATTCGAAACAAAATTTGTAAAGTAATAAAAATAATTATAACTTGAAGAAATTAATTTAATTTGTTGAGAAATAATTTAAAAAATTACAACATATATTTGTAATGAAAGAAAATAATTTCAGAATGATAAAAATAATTGTATATTGTAAAACTAAGTGGAAGTTGTGATAAATTATAAAAAAATTCAAAATTCATTAAAGAATAATTGAATATAACAAAAAGTAATGGAAAAATGATAGAAATAATCGCAAATTGAAGATAATAATGGAAATTTGATATAAATAATTGAAATTTTCGATATTACATTGAAACGTGGATACAGTAACTTACACTTGAGATAATAAATAAAAATGTAGGAAATTATTTAAAAAATAATTAATAGATCTAATTAAAAGTCGGAGAAAATAAGTGCAAAAATATAAAAGAAAGTGAAAATTGAATAAAATGTTTGAAAAGTGAGATAAATAATTGAAAATTGTAAAAATTGATTGCAAAATAATAATAATATTTGAAATTGAAGAAAATTATTAAAATTTGAGAAAAATATTTTAAATTCTAGGAAATTAATTGAAGAATAATGAAATAATATAAAATTGAAAAAAATATTTGTAAAGTAATAAATATAATTTAAAATTTAAGAAAATAATTTTAGTTTGTGAAAAATAATTGAAAAAATTTCAACCTATAAGTATTTGTAATTTAAGAAAATGATTGCAGAATGATGAAAATAATTGTAAATTGAAAAAGTAACTAAAATTTTGAGATCAATAATAAAAAAATAAGAAAATTAATAAAAAAAATAATTGAAAATGAGAAAAAGTAATTGAAAATTAATTGAAAACTAAATTTAATAATTAAGTAATTGATTAAAATAATTGTATATTGAAGAAAATAATAAACATTTGTAAAAAATAATTTAAAAAAGTTACAGAATATATTTGAGATAAACAAGACTACAATTACAATTATTATATATTATAATTCTTCAAACTTCAATTTATTTGAAATTTCATTGATTAAAATTTTACTTAATCCACTCTTTGAGAATAGTAAATTTAAAATTATTTAAAAATTTCTTTAATTTTTAAGTTTTTTTTTTATGATTTTAATTATATTTGCTACAATTCTCAACTATTTTTATCATTTTTCAACATTTTTCTTCAATTTTATTTTGATTATTTTTTATTTTTCCCCCCATTTTTAAATTTAATTTCCCAAGTTTCAATTCTTTTCTTTAATCTTTGAGAATAGTAAATTTAAAATTATTTAAAAATTTATTAAATTTTAACAATTCTTTTGTTTTATGATTTTAATTATTTGATAAAATTGTCAACTATTTTTAACATTTTCTAAAAAATTTCTTCATTTTCCAATTATTTCCATTATTTTTCAATTTTCGCAAGATTCAATTCTTTTTTATAATTTTTTCAAAAAAAAAAAATTCTCAGTTTTAATTATTTTCTTTAATAGCAAATTAGTTACATTATTTATTAATTAATTTTCAACTTCTTTAGTCATATTTCAATTATTTTTTCGAAATATGTTTTTTTTTTAATTTTAATCATTTTCTTCGAATTGTAAATTCATTTATTCACATTTTTGTTAAGAAATTTATTTTTTGTCAGTAATTTTGCCATATGGAATTCCATAGGGCGACTTTTTCGCTCTATGGAATTTGCAGACGTACCATACACAAGTCACCGCCCCTGCACACTAACCATAACCCAAATCCTAAAATTTTCCCTAAATTTCAAGAGAAAAATAATAATAGAAAGAGCCTAATAGCAGCATGAAAAAGGACACCCTACCATTCGATAGAAGCAAAATAAAATACTAAGTAGAAAAAAGTAACCATAACATCTCGAATTTCAGCAAATAAAAAAGGCTACTCTTTCAAAATGGATGAGGATTTTTGGTATCGAGATCCAATCATTTCATGGGAGAGGAGAGAGACGCGATCAAACGATACAAAAGAGAAGTATCCAATTTACAGTGTCGTATTCTGCTTCACGCATCGCCGGTAGTGTGCAGTCCAGTCCCCTGGAATGCGGGGGATTTTGAGTCGAGTTCCAGCGGATGGTGGCCTGATTAAAAGTTGGCCGATCAAGAGGCTCGGGTCAAACCGATGTTCATTTTATGGGAACGGGAAAATAATTAATCTGGAGCGTGGAAGGTGAGGTTTTGTACCGAGAGCGAGGAACGAAACAGCTCAGAGCAGAGAAGCCGTTTTGCGTCAAGTATGCGCAGAATGAAAACTGTCAGCCTCTTGACAGGACTCTGGCTGGGGTGACAGCTTGCTAAATGCACAATCGGCCTCGCACACGAAGGCGTCTACACACTCGCATGCTCTCAACTCGACTCGTGTATGAACATCGCGATATCCGTGTCCGTTCGTGTCAGAATTCCCTGTTTTTACACTGCGGCTGACATGCAGTATTGACGTTTTGCGATCGAAACCTGGACCATTAACCCCTTGACGACAACGCTGATGACAATGATGGGCAGTTCCAGTACACAATTTGCAAATGAAAAGAGTCCCGCTATAGAAATTCCAAAGAAGCTTGCCAAAAAGACTCACGTTTTTTTTTCTAATCTGATTCTGCACTTTTAGCACTCAATATTTTAGGAAAAAATAACATGAACTGTAAAAATTGAGTGAAAATTCCTAAAGTGTAACACATAGTAAGAAATAATTTATTGAATGTCGGAAAAAGGGAACTGGTAGTTTGAAAGTTTTATTTTCTTTCGTTGCATTTGAGGAATTGGAACTTTTAAAAATTTCGTTGCTGAAAAACAAGTTAGAGGAGGGTTTAAAAAGTAGAAAAATAAGTTAGCTGGTTTGATAAACTTACCTTGTATTATCCGAATCTATCCTACTCGACCGTACCTGACCTTACCCGACCGAACCCGGTCTTACCCTACCCGACATTATTTGATCCTGCCTGTCCTCACCTGTCTCTATCTTATCCTACCCTACTCGACTCGACCTGAACTTACCCGAAGCTACCCTACTCGACTGTACCTGACCTTACCCTACCGAACCCGGTCTTACCTGACCATGTCTTGTCCTACCTGACAAGTCTGTCCCGGATATTACCCGACCTTATCCTACTCGACCTCACTAAACCCGATCTTACCTAACCTATCCGACTAACTGACCCTACCCGACATTATTTGACTCTACCTGTCCTTACCCGGCTCTATCTTACCCTACCCTACACGACCTTCTTTGACATTACCCGAACCCGGTTTTAGCCAATCATAAGTATTGTCCTACCCTACCAATCTATACCGGATCTTACCCGGCCTTATCCTATTCGACCCGTCCTGACCTAATATATCCGACTAACCGACCTTACCCGACATTATTTGATCCTATACCTGTCCTTACCCGGCTCTATCTTAACCTGCCCTACTGGACTCGACCTGAACTTACCCGAACCTACCCTACTCGACCGTACCTGACATTACCCGAACGAATCCGATCTTAGCTAACCGTGTCTGATTCTAAACGATCAGTCTATACCGGATATAACCCGGCCTTATTTTACTAGACCTAACTATATCCGACGTGACCTAACCAATTTGACTAACCGACCTTACACAACATCATTTGACCCTACCTGTCCTTACCCGTCTTTATCTTATCCTTACCTACTAAACTCGACCTGAACTTAGCCGAACCTACCCTACTCGACCGTACCTGACATTACCCGGACTTACCTGATCATGTCTGATCCTACCCGACTAGTCTGTACTGGATATTACCCGGCCTTATCCTACTCGACCTTACTGGACCTGATTTGACCTAACCTATCCGACTAACCGACCCTACCCGACATTATTTGACCCTACCCGTTCCTATCCGACTCCATTTGATCTACCCTACTCGACTTTACTTGACATTACCCGAAGGAACCCGGTCTTAGCCAACCATGAATTGTCCTATCCGATCTGTCAATACCGGATTTTACCTGGCTTTATCCTACTAGACCTTACTATACCCGACGTGACCTAACCTATTTGATTAACGACCTTACCCGGCTCTATCTTGTCCTACCCTACCCAACCTATGCCTATCTAACTCTACTTACCTAACTTACTACCTAAACTACCTACCTACTACCTAACCTAACCTAACCCCTACCTACCTAACTAACCTAATACCCTACCTAATCTCCCACTAACCGACTCAACCCCACACTGCTTCACCCGACTATTTCTTACTCGACCCAACTCGACTTTACCCGGATCCATCTGATCCTACCCTACCTGACCGAGCCTTACCCAAAACTACCCTTTTCAATCTGACCTGAACTTACACGATCCTTCCTTAGCCGACTCTAGTTGTGTTGCCGACCAAAATAAATGTAATATTTGAGAGATTAAAATAATGTCTTTATTTAATACCTTATGATTTGAACTCGAGTTTCAAGTTTACTATGAGACAATGACTATTTGTTGACATAACAACCTGGCGTCAAGGTTTTGGGACAATGACCATGAAAGGCGGAGAAAAGGTGTTTCAGATGAATAGAAGAAAAGGATGGAGAATGAGAGGGCTAGACAGATAAGAAAAGTTCAGTTGGAAATTGAGAGTGAAGAGAAGAACATCAAAATAGAAAATGGAATTTGTGCGCGAGTGTGTGATAATTTGCCGTCAGCGAAGTGGACAGTTTTCAATTGGACAAGGAGGCGTTCTTAACCAAAGGAAAAGGATAAGGATAAAGATAAGGATAAGGATAAGAATAAGGATAAGGTATAAGGTGAATCAGGAGAGCAAAGATGGCTTTCTAAGGGACCAAATACGGTTTGTTAAAATTATCTTAATTAAAGTTGTTATTGAAGTTTATTCAAGTTCCTTGAGCCCCCATAACCTTTAAGTAATTAAAATAAAAGAATCCTTCTGGTGTTGTTGGAAGGATAAATAAACGTACACCTCCAGTTGCGAGGGGATCGGAAATTCTAAGGAATTTTCGTGGTCCTAGCTTCCGGAGCCTACATCTGTGCTAACCATTAATAAATAATTTAAGAATATTCCCTAAACAACCTTCTTCAAAAGAATTCCTATAAACCGTAGATTAATTGAGTTAAATGTAACTCATACCCGGTACGTGGTTTACAATTTGACTCTATCATACTCGACCAGACATGCTCTTACACGACTAAACACGGTTTTACCCTACCCGTCCCTACCGGATTTTACCTGGCCTTACCTAACTCGTCCCGATTTGATTTTACCTATTCGACTAAGCGACCCTCCTCGACACTATTTGACCCAGCCTGCCCTTACCCGGCTCTATCTCATCCTAATTTACGCAAGGGGCCTTTCCTAAACCTACCTCACTCGACTCGACCTAACCCGGCCCGACTCCTACCTGACTTTACCCGACTTGTCCCTACCAGACCTTACCTGACCCTTCTCTACATAGTGCAGGCGCTGGGTGGACTTGAGTATGCAAAATATGAGGGCGGATTTTTGACAATTGGAATATGTAGAGAATATTCCCCTGAGTCAGGAAAGTCATGCTGCCACTTCAAATTTTGGCCAAGAGAGCCGCCATTTTGATTTTAAGGGTGAAATTTGTTTTTTAAAATATCTCATCAAATGTCAGAGTCATGAATTTTTTGTAAAGACACTTTTTGTAGAGAATAATATAAGCTACAACTTTTATTCAAAGCTTTTCTTCCTAAAAGAAATAATAAAAAAGTTATAAACAAAAAACAAGTAAATATTAAGGGATGAAAATATGTATCTCTGTCTCTCTTCTCCCTCACTTCCGCACACAACCACAAACATGTGTTGCTATCGACTGGGATCGACGGATGGACAGACAGACGGAAAACAGTGGCGTAACTGGGGGTGCAAGGGCCCTGGGGCAGAAAGGAAAATGGGGCCCCACTTAGATATAATAATTTACAAGTTTTATTAATTAATTAATTAATTCTATCCACACCTGATATTTGTAACTAGATATTTTTTTCTTTTAAAATATTAAATCATATTTTACCTTTTTAAAATGTTTTCAAATTTTAAATTTAGGTATAGCAATTTTAATTTCTTCAAATTTCAATTAATGTGAACTTGCATTCATTAAAAGTTTAATTAATCCACGTTTCAAAAATACTAAATTTGAAGTGATTTAAAATTTTCTTCAGTTTTTAATAATTCTTTTCTATAATGATTTCAATTAATTGAAATACAATTTCGTACTATTTTTTTATCATTTTTCAACTAATTTCTATAATCCTTAATTGTTTTAAATGTTTTTAAATTGATTCTCTAAATCTTAAATTTTTCTTCCTATAATTTCAATTATTTTGTTAAGTTTTCTCAATCACTTTTTCAATTTTATTTATTTTTCCCTTGACATTAAATCAATTTAATTATTTATTCCTTAATTTTATATTTATATTTTAAATTCCGATTTTTAAATATTTTCATTCTTTTGGCATAATTTTCAAATATTTCAATTATTATTTTCATCAATTTCCGATTATTTCAGCGATTTTTTAATTATTCTCTTTAATTAAAAATTGTAATTAATTTTGTAATGATTTTCCTTCTTTAAACATATGTTCTACGATTTTTTCAATTATTTTTCTCAAATTTTATTTAATGTTTTTATTCTTTTATATTTAAATTATTTTTTTTTATAAATTTTAACTATTTTCAGCATATTCTGTCATTTGTTTATTTATTTCACTCAAATGTGATTATTTTTTACAACTTATCATTTTTTTTATCATATTTCAACGGTTTCCTTTAAGTTTTAAACAAAAATCTTATTTTTAAAGTATTTTCTCCATCTTTTATATTTTCATTATATTTCAAATAATTTTCTAAATTTTCAGTTATTATCTCAAATTTAGATTATTATTTTCCATTTTCAATTTTTTAAACAGTTTTGCAATTATTTTCTTTTACTTAAAAACAAATTCTGTAATTTTATATTAATTTCTCCGCTTTTTAATTGTTTTCATTCTTTTGGCTTAATTTTTAAAAATATCAATTGTTTATCTGAAATTTCATTTATTATTTTCATCAATTTTCGATTATTTCTTCGATTTTTTATTTAATCCCTTTAATTAAAATTTTTAACTCATTTTATAATTATTTTCCTTTTTTAAACATATATTCTTCGATATTTTCAATTATTTCTGTCAAATTTTATTCAACGTTTTCAATCTTCCATAATATCTAAATTGTTTTCTTCATAAATTTCAATTATTTTTAGCATATTTGAATTATTTTTTCAATTTTGAATTAATTTTATCATTTTTAAATTATTTTCCTCGATTGATTGTTATTTTCCTTTTGTAAGTGTATTTTCAAAAATTTTTAAGTATTTTTCTAAAATTTCAATTATTTTCATTTGTTTTCTTAATTTCCAAATCCTTTTATTAATTATTATAAATTTCATTTTTTTAGCTTCATTCAATTCTTTACTCCAATTTTAAGTTATTCTCATTTTTTTCAATTGATTTTTAAGACCTTCCTGTATTTTTCTCAAATTTCAATTATTTTTGTTTATTTAAAAAAAATTCGGTAATATTTTCAATTATTTTACTCAAATGTGATTTACTTTTTACAACTTATTATTGTTTTTATCATATGAGTCAGAATTTATGAAGTGGCCCCCTATTTCACCAACATTGACAAAAGATAAAAGTCAATACATTTTTTTGTAGTATTAACTAATACAAATTAGCTGCTAAAAGGGTTTTTGAAAATTTTGAAAATTTAAAAAGTTATAAACAATTAGAATTTTATGTACTCTATTTTTGAAAAATTCATAGTTTAAAGAGTTCAAATTAAAAACGAACATTAATACCCGAAGTTTACTGACAATAATTGTAACTTTTAAGTACCATAACTGATGTACCAAAAAAAAATTTTTTTTATGAAAATTTTTTTATTTTTAATAAACAAATTACATTATTTTCCTGTTCCAAATCGCAAATTAAAGTTTTCTTTTGAGATTACGAAACTCCATACATTCAAGAAGATGTTCATGCAAAAACATTTTGGTATTCTTTAATATTGAAAAAATTACATGGTTTTTTGTTGCGCGCCCTGTTACGCTTGAGTGCAGTGCACCGGCCGCGACGCGACGCCACGGCAGTGGGACAAAACCGGCTTTTCGTGGACAAATTAACTTGTAGGTCAGAATTCTTGACGGATTAACATGTATTTTTTTTTAATATACAGCTTATTAAATTGCGCTAAGAACTATTGTGGCTGACTTGTTTAATTGTTGCTTGTGTCAAACTTCATTAACAATTAAGCAATAAATAATTAAATATATTTTTTAAAATTTTTTCTAAAAGCTTTGAAATCTAAAGAAAGTACACTTTCTTACAATTATAGTTCAAAAATAAACAATTTCTGTCATAAGTATTTGTTATAAACAATTTTTATAAATAATTAAGCAACAAACCATAATTTTGTTAAATTAAAGAAATTTCTTTAGACTAAGTGTCTGAATACGTTCTTTATAAATGCACATTTGGCATAATGTAAGTAAATGTCAATAATTTTATTTGTTATAAATATAAAAATAATCAAAAGTATGGATTGATGCTTAATTGTTTATCAAAAATTTTTATAACAAATAAATTTATTGACATTTAATCACATTCTGCTAAATGTTCATTTATGAAGAACAAATTCAGACAAATAGTCTAAAAAATAATTTTTAATTCATAAAAATTATGAATTGTTGCGTAATTGTTTATAACTAATGAATTTATTGCTATTTAGTTACATTCTAGAAAATTTCCATTTATGAAGAACGAATTCAGGCACTTACTCTAAAGAAATTTCTTTAATTTAACAAAATTATGGTTTGTTGCTTAATTATTTATAAAAATTGTTTATAACAAATACTTATGACAGAAATTGTTTATTTTTGAACTATAATTGTAAGAAAGTGTACTTTCTTTAGATTTCAAAGCTTTTAGAAAAAATTTTAAAAAATATATTTAATTATTTATTGCTTAATTGTTAATAAAGTTTGACACAAGCAACAATTAAACAAGTCAGCCACAATAGTTCTTAGCGCAATTTAATAAGCTGTATATTAAAAAAAAATACATGTTAATCCGTCAAGAATTCTGACCTACAAGTTAATTTGTCCACGAAAAGCCGGTTTTGTCCCACTGCCGTGGCGTCGCGTCGCGGCCGGTGCACTGCACTCAAGCGTAACAGGGCGCGCAACAAAAAACCATGTAATTTTTTCAATATTAAAGAATACCAAAATGTTTTTGCATGAACATCTTCTTGAATGTATGGAGTTTCGTAATCTCAAAAGAAAACTTTAATTTGCGATTTGGAACAGGAAAATAATGTAATTTGTTTATTAAAAATAAAAAAATTTTCATAAAAAAAATTTTTTTTTGGTACATCAGTTATGGTACTTAAAAGTTACAATTATTGTCAGTAAACTTCGGGTATTAATGTTCGTTTTTAATTTGAACTCTTTAAACTATGAATTTTTCAAAAATAGAGTACATAAAATTCTAATTGTTTATAACTTTTTAAATTTTCAAAATTTTCAAAAACCCTTTTAGCAGCTAATTTGTATTAGTTAATACTACAAAAAAATGTATTGACTTTTATCTTTTGTCAATGTTGGTGAAATAGGGGGCCACTTCATAAATTCTGACTCATATTTCAATTATTTTCTTAAATTTCAATTATTTTTGTTTATTTAAAAAAAATTCTGTGATATTTTCAATTATTTCACGAAAATGTGATTTATTTTTTACAACTTATTGTTGTTTTTTATCATGTTTTAATTATTTTCTAAAATTTATATCCTTCAATTTTCAATTTTTTTTCTTTTGTAATTTACAAAGTTTTAAACTATTTATCTGAGATTTTAATTATTTCATTCAAGTTTCAATTATTTATATGAATTTTTATATTAATTTCTTCAATTTTCCGTTACCTTAGTTCTTTTTCATAATTTTAAAAAATTGTTAATTATTTCTTTTTAATTAAAAATTATTCTCTTCAATTTTAAATTATGTTTATCTTGTTTCATTTATTTTCTCTACTTTTTAATTATTTTTTTTACAATGAACTTCTGAAAGTTTTAAGTATTCTTTTGAAAGTTTCTTTACCTTACCTTCATTTAAAATATATTATGTAATTTTGTCAACTATTTTCTCAAATTTTAATTATATTTTTTAATTTTATATTATTTATGCGAATTTTCAATTATTTTCCCTAATCTTTCATTATTCAATTTTTTCCAATTTATTTTTAAAATTTTCAATTAATTTTCTCAATTTTAAATTATTTTCTTTGTTTTTAAAACATTTCTATGAGTTTTTAAATTACTTTCACCAATTTTTAATTGATTTCATTTTCTTTCAATTAATTTGAAAAACCAGCAATTATTCTGTTTAATTTCAACTATTTCTTGCAATTTTTTTTAATTCTAAAATTTTGTAAATTTTTTCCTAAAAAAAGGTTTATTAGGCTTGACTGAGGGCCCCCCGAGCTCAAGGGCCCCGGGTCACTGCCCCACTTCACCCCTTAATAGTTACGCCACTGACGGAAAACCCAAAAAAGTTAATTTAAGGGCATATGATGGATTATGACGTCACTGGTATAGGCAAAATTTGTCCGTAACTTTTCTCTTAAAATTTTGAATATTTTTTCATGAAACTTGGTAGAATTACTTAAAATGTCATTAGGAAGGTCTCTCAGACCCGAATTTGTTTAAATTTCGGCCCAAACTTAATTTTGGTAAATTTTCAAAAAATTGCAAACTTTTTTAAAAATCAATTTTGAGACAAAATTCAAACAAACTCGGGTCTGAGAGACCTTCCTAATGACATTTTAAGTAATTCTACCAAGTTTCATGAAAAAATATTCAATATTTTAAGAGAAAAGTTGCGGACAAATTTTGCCTATATCAGTGACGTCATGATCCATCACATGCCCTTAACCTACAATTTTTTCTACCCTTCCTCCTGAAATTTTTTCTACGTACTCTCCTGAAAAGCGATAATTGTATTTATAAATTAAATCATTTATCAGTTATTTCTAAGTACAAAATAAAAAACTGACACCGGCCTATTTATCACTTTTTGAGGGTACACATTTTACTTCTAATCAAAACAATTTTCTCTGAATGGAACGAATTTCTGCTTTCACGAGATTACAAGTTGAGAATTCATTTTTCACGGCTTGAATGAGGTTAGGAATATGCGGGTAAGAAACTGAGGTTACTTTATGACAGAAACTCTAACAAAGGATCATGAAAAGCTTTGTGCAATCGGATCACGTATATCATCGGTGTTAGCATTAGCATGCCGTCAAACTTATAATTGGCAATGGCTGATCGATATTTTAATTTATACTTAAGGGTTTTTCACCTCAACGACGTTGTCAGGACTCTTAACGAGTAAGAACGACTTTGCGTGGCCTGTGAGTAGAAAATTGAAAACGTGACGCGAACTATTCAGATGTCATACCACCCTGCCGCCTCAAGTCTCGGAAATAATAAGTAAAAATCGTTTTTGTGCCTTCGAGACACCAATTACTTGAGCAATTACGCGTTTCACGTTCAAGAGAGAATGAAAGAATGAGAACAAGAAGAGAAAAGAGAGACTGAATGGCAGAAAAAAAAAAAAATTAGTTTTTGGAAAGACGTCTCGAAAATGAAAAATAACAAGCGGATACATTTATAATCAGTTATTAACCAGAAGTATATAATAATCTCTTACCGTTTTTGTAAAAAACCGCAAAAAATTGAAATTTTGTGAAAACGACATTTCGACGGCCCCCGTAGATAAAATTTTTATTGAAAAGCCAGTGGAATAAAATGCTAATTCAAAAGAGAGTGCTATATAATTCTTATTTAATTGTCTGTGTAATAAAATGACAACTGATTTTCAGTTCAACAAAACGTTATCTCAGAATAATTATTTTAACATAAATGTCATTATTTCTAACTGCAAATTAACTCCGTATTGTATCGAAGAAGTAATAATAAATAATATGTATCTGATGATATAAATATGAAAATTACATTTATATTTGCATACAAAATTAATACTTAATGTTTTAAGATAGCATTTTGTTGCACTGAAAATCATTTGTCATTTTATTACACAGACAATTGAATAATAATTATATAGCGCGCTCTTTTGAATTAGCATTTTATTCCACTGGCTTCTCAATAAACATTTTATCATCGGGGGCCGTCGATTTGGTTACAATTTTCACTTTAACTCGTTATAAAATAAAAAATTGTTTATATTTTTCCATGAAACTTACAGGAGTTATAGTTCAAACTATTCTTTTGATGATATTGAACAAATAATGCTTAATTTTGTAATTGAAAAAAAGTTATTAATTGTTTTGTTGCTCATTGTTGCATTAGTCTTTGCACATTTTCAAGCTTCTCGTTTATCGAGGAAATTTTCACGAAACACAAAGTGTCAGTGGATAAAATATTCATGGATATCCAATAAAGTTTTCTGAAAAGTTTTATTTAAATATAAATTACCGTAAACGAAAAATAAGCAATTTTTGAAGCGAAGAACCTAGGCTGAGAATTGGGATAATTAAATATAGCGCCATGAGTCTTTCCGTCAATTGGATTTTTTAATTTTCTTTATTTTTTAATTGAAAAAATTACATTTATTTATTGTTATTTATTGTTGTACTAGATTTTGGTGATTTTCAAGTAATATTAGAATATGTATGAGGAAAATTTTCTGGATGAAGGAGAAGCTTGAAATTTTCAAAGCCTAATGCAGATTTTAGATTTTTTAGATTTTTAGGAAAAGGCAAAGATAGAAAAAATAAAACATACTTTTTTATGACATTCTTCAATTTTCATAATGAATCTGAACTATACATTCCAAATGTCAATAAATCACAAAATCTGTCTTTCATTCATTATTTTAACAAATTTAGCATCACGTTATTTGATTTCAATTAATTTACTTAACTCGTAAAAATATTCACAATTTCATATATTGTTTATTGGAAAAGATTAAATAACCGATGCGAATATGTCAACTGCAATTGGAACTTCATTTTTGTACAAATTTTCTTAATTCGAGAAAATGAAATATGACATGTCTTTGCAGAAATAAGAGGTTAATTTAATAGTCGATAATTGTCAGGTCATGATGCTGTTAATTTTACAACTT
Source organism: Ganaspis brasiliensis (assembly GCA_037103525.1). Taxonomy (NCBI): domain Eukaryota; kingdom Metazoa; phylum Arthropoda; class Insecta; order Hymenoptera; family Figitidae; genus Ganaspis; species Ganaspis brasiliensis. Next base: position 801,498 of record JAZKLR010000438.1, read on the forward strand.
ATTTTATAAAACTTACAGTCAAGTGAGTTTCTCAAGTATTAAATTTATTAGTACCGAACGTTATTTAAAGGTTATCGAGAAACGAATTATATGCTCTTTAATTTATATAAAATAAGATGAAATTCAATTTATGATGAATTATCGGAATAAAAAGAACATTTTCCGCAAAATTAATTGAAACAAACTGCGACTCGAAGGTTCAGAAGAATTAGTCGTTGAACGTTGACCAATTGAGGTTATGTTATTTCACAATAGTTACTTAAATTGCAGAGAATATAATCTGAACTGGCATCAAATTGAAAAAGTTTCGATATGAGAATTTTCACTGCGATGCAGTTTACTTAAAGAATGCACCCACTTAAAATTAATTCACATCAATTCTTTACAATTGATAGCTATATAAATCATAAATATACTGTTAATGGTCACTTCCAAGAGGATAATAGCGTCAATCTTTTATTGGTGTTCTTCGTGATCCTATTTTTCAATCAACACTCATACACATAATTATTTTTGCTTTAAATGACACTAGTCCATTTTTATTGGTACAAAAAAGAAGCAATAAAGCATTCAAATTCGCTGGAATTATAAATTAATGATACAGACATATAAAATTTTAATTTAACGATCTCAGCGACTGGAAAAATAATAGATGTGACATTTTTTAAATTATTTTTCAGTTTTTATTTTAGGGTTTGATCAGAGAGGTTAATACAATATTAATTAATTGATTAATTAATTTTTATGTCTTAAAATTGAGCCAAATCTTGGGTATTTTTAAGCTATTTAATTAATGTAAGATTAGACAATTGATATTGGTCATGTTTGAGACGAGCGAATTTCAAGGGAACAAGATCAAGTCCAACCGACCCATTGTTTCTCGGAAGATTGGCTCGCGATCAATCGAACCACTTGACGAAGACTCAGAATGCGAGAGGGATGATCATGTACGATTGTACGAGCACGAACTTCAGAAGTCCCTGTGAACTTAATTAAATATTCTCCTTTTAACTAAAATCGAATTCCTTTCTGAATAAAATTATGTTCTTAAAACAAAGTTAAAAATAAATGAAATGTAGGGGTAAAAAATTGCAAAAAAGGGCTACGAAAAGAAGACGAGAAGAAAATGATTAAAAATCGTAGAATATTGGGAAGTTGAGAAAAAGTGATATATTCTAGTGAGGAAAATTTATAATGATTTTAAAAAGTTTAAAGAAATAGAAACAAAATTGTATACGTAACAAAAAATAATGAAACAAGGAGTTTTATAAAATTGAAACACGAAATAAGGTGAAAAATATGGAAATATTTTTCAAAAAAACAAGAAAATTTGTTGAAAAGCATCCGGACTATTTAAGTTGCTCTGTTAAGAAACTCGAGAAACTCTATAAATTGTTTAATTTTTTTTTAAAGTCCACATGGACCAAGTAAAAATTAAATTTTATCACTTAAAATGTTGTTTAACTGCCCTTCAAATATTTTTTACATTTTTCAATTGTCATTATCATTTTTTTATAAATTTTCTTCAAATTTCCAATTATTTCTCTCATATTCAACGTATTTCCTTCAATTTCAAATTCATTTTGTATTTTATCACTTTTTTTCAAAAGTTCAATTATTTTCTTCAATTTTAAATTATTTACCTCAAATTTTATTTATTTTTTTCAATTTTTAAATATTTTCACTATTTTGCAATTGTTTTCTTAAATTTTAAATTACATCCAATATTTTTCCTTAATTTTCTAAATTTTTCAATTATTTATCTCAAATTTCAATAACTTTTTCAACACTCAATTTTTAAAATTATTTTTTTATTATTTTCCTGAATTTTAAATTATTTATCACAAATTTTAATTATATTTTTTTATTTTAAATTATTTTCATCAATTTGCAATTCTTTTCTCGGATTTGTGAGAATTTTCAATATTTTTTAATCAATTATATTAATTTACAATTATTTATTTCATATTACAATAATTTTTATAATTGTTTAATTTTTCATATTATTTTTTAATTATTTTTTTATATTTTAAATATATTTTGTAATTTTATAAATACATTTTTTTGAAATTTTAATTATTATTTCTTAGACTTTTAATAAATTTTACCATTTTAAAATTATTTTCTCCAATTTTATAATATTTTAATTATTTTTTAATTAATATAAGAAATTTTCAATTATTATTTTTACAAATTAAAACTAACGCTATTGTCAAGTTTTACTTTTATCTTTTTATTGTTGTTATCTAATTTTAGAATTATTGTTAAGTACTTATGTACCAAAGGGCTTTGAGCCCGTAAATCGGATTAAATAAATAAATAAATAAATTTTTATTTTTTATTTTTAACTATTATTATTATTCTACCTACTATTTTACCCCACTTTTAAATAATTCTTTAAATTGCAAATATTTTCTAAAATTTTTAATTGCTTTTTTCAATTTTTCAACTATTTTACTTACGATTTCTATTATATTTACTCAATTTTTTTTAATTTCCTAAATTTTTAATTATTTCTATTACATTTCAATTACTTTCTTCAATTTTAAATTCATTCTGTAATTTTTAAACTTTTTTTTCAAAACTTCAATTATTTTCTTCAATTTTAAATTCTTTACCTCAGATTTTAATTATTTCTTTCAATTTTTTAATATTTTCATTATTTTCCAATTGTTTTCTAAAATTTTAAATTATTTTTGAGAAAATTTTCCAAATTTCCAATTATTTATCTTAAATTTCAATTATTTCTTTTAATACCTATCAACTACTTTCTTCAATGCTTGATTTTTTTACCATTTATTAATTATTTTCTATAATTTTATCAATTTTCAAATATTTTCAGTTGTTTGCAATTTTTTTCTCAAATTTTAAAATATATTCAATATTTTTTTCAAATTTCCTAAATTTTTCAATTATTTATCTCAAATTTCAATAATTTTTATCAATGCTCAATTTTTAAAATTATTTTTCAATTATTTTCTTCAATTTTCAATTATTTATCACAAATTTTAATTATATTTTTTATTTTAAATTATTTTCATCAATTTGCAAATCTTTTCTCCGATTTTTGAGATTTTTCTATATTTTTTAGTCAATTACTTTAATTGACAATTATTAATTTCCTATTTCAATAATTTTTATTATTATTTAATTTTTTTATATTATTTGTTAGTTATTTTCTTCTACTTTAAATATATTTCGTAAATTTATCACTTTTTTCAAAATTTTAATTATTTTCTTCAATTTTTATTTATTTACCTCAGATTTTAATTATTTTTTTCAATTTTTAAATATTTTTATTATTGTGCAATTGTTTACTCAAAATTTAAATTATATTTAATAAAATTTCCCGTAAATTTTTTAATTATTTATTTCAAATTTTAATAATTTTTATCAATGTTTAATTTTAAAAATTATTTTTCTATTATTTTCTTGTATTTCCATTTATTTATCACAAATTTCAATTATATTTTTTTATATTAAATTATTTTCATCAATTTGCATTTTTTCCCCCGATTTGTGAGAATTTTTTAATATTTTTAGTCAATTACATTAATTTACAATTATTTATCTGACATTTAAATCATTTTTATCAATGTTTAATTTTTTATATTATTTTTTTATTATTTTTTTATATTTTAAATATATTTTGTAATTTTATAAATACATTTTTCTAAAATTTTAATAATTTCTTAGACTTTCAATAACTTTTACCATTTTAAAATTATTTTCTCCAATTTTTTAATATTTTAATTATTTCTTTAACTATTTTTCCTAAACATTTCTATTATTTTTCAATTAATTTAAGACATTTTTAAATATTTTTTTACAAATTTTAATTATTTTCTTCTAATTTCAAATTATTAATATTCTATATACTATTTTACCTTACTTTTAATTAATTCTTTAAATTGCAAATATTTTTTACAATTATTAATTGCTTTTATTATTTTTCAACTATTTTTCATACAATTTCTATTATACTTTTTCAATTTTTTATTAATTTCCTAAATTTTCAATTATTTCTCTCACCTTTCAATTATTTTCTTCAATTTCAAATCCATTTCGTAATTTTGTCACTTGATTTCAAAATTTCAATTATTTTCTTCCATTTTAAATTCTTTACCTCAGACTTTAATTATTTCTTTCAATTTTTCACTATTTTCATTATTTTGCAATTGTTTTCACAAATTTTAAATTATTTTTTAGTAAATTTTCCAAATTATCTATGTCAAATGTCAATTAGTTCTTTAAATATTAATTACTTTCTTATGTGTTTAATTGTTTTTATTATTTTTCAATTATCTTCTTTAATTTTAATATTTAATAACATCTTTTGATTTTTGCTTCTCATATAAGTAGTATCACTTATTTTTCTTAAATTTCCATTGTTTTCTTTAAATTTCAATTATTTGCTTGAAAACTCAATTATTTTATTGAATTTTAAAATATTTTTATTATTTTGCAATTATTTTCTCCAATTTTTAATCATTTTCTTATTAATTTTCTAAATTTCCAATTGTTTATCACTAATTTCTATTAATTCTTTAAATATCAATTACTTTATTTTCATTTTCCATAGTTTTTACCATTTTCCAATTATTTTCTTTAATTTTGATTAAACTTTTTGATATCTTGCCTTCTCATATGAAAAGTATTTTTTTCAAAATTGTAATATTTTCTTTAATTTTAAATTATTTATCTTAAATTCAATTTATAATTATTTTCATTATTTTACAATCAATTTCTCCAAATTTTAAAGATTTTAATTTTTTTTAAATTAATTTTTTAAAATTTTACATATTTACTTCAATTTTCTATTGTCTTCATCATTTTTCAATTATATTTTTTAATCTTAAATATATTTTATACTTTCACCACTTATATTTTTCTCAAAGGGTATAATTATTTTTTTTTAGTTTTTCATTATTATTATCATTTTTAATCATTTTCTCGAATTTGTATTTTTTAATTAATTTTATAAATTTTGCTTTCTCCTAGAGGAAGCTTTGTGATCATTACGATTTTCGATTTTCCAAAAAGAATCTAAATTGACTCATTTTCATCTGAAATGCAAAAACTTTTTATTCTTGAGCCAATGTCTAGAAATGTGTGTGTGTGTGGTGACGTTTTTTTTGTCGCCAGGTTACGGATAAATTTTGCCTATGCCAATAACGTCATGATCCATCACATACCCTTAACGAACTTCAATAAAATATTTCTTATAAGTATTAAATATTAATTTATTTACCATTTTAAGATTAGAATCCTTCTTTATAGTTTTAATTTCTCATAACATATAGAAAATCACATTATTTATAAAAAAAGTCCACGTGGACATTTAGAGGGGGTGGGGGGAGGAAGGGATTAAAAAGTGAATAAAAATTGTCCACGTGATATATCAACTGAGTCAAAAACTCTGGTATCCAAACCCTAAAAATCATGCAAAACAATTAATTTCTGACTATTTAAACTTAGATCAGTTACAATTTTAAAGTTTAAATAAACACAAAATTTGGATAAATTGTCATTCATAGTGGTTTATTTAACCAAATTACAATGTATTTGCTATTTAAATAATGAAAGTTTGAATGACTTTTGTATAAAAGTGACACTGGGGTGTCTTCCTGTCGATTTTTAAGCCGACAGAAAAGTAATAACGTTTAAATTGAAATAAAATAGTTTTCTTTTATTGGATAGAAGAACAAAATACAAATCGATGTTGATTCCACGACGAATTTTAGGGAAGTGTTTTCACTATGGCTGTATCACATACTGTATGACATTTTGAACATGGAAGGGATACAATAAACAATTTCGTAGGTTTTCTTTCTCCTTAGGAGTTTCTCGGTATTTGATAAGTTCTTTAAGTGGACACGCAGAACGCAGTTTCTTAAGTGGACCATATAATATAAACAGACGTTGCGTCGAATGTGCAACGTGAAACTATAGAGTCGAAGACACTTTCATGCTAAATAGTATTTTCAAAAGAAAGAAACAATAGTTTATTAATAATACAAAATAATGATGATATATATAATTGTTACATATAAATTGAATATACAGAATAATGTGAACACGTAATCAATAAACTAAATTGAATCAAATTGTCCTTTAATATTTTTACAGAGTTCATGATTTATACAACTTTAATCAAATTACAATGTACTTGCTATTAAAAAAACGAAAGTTTGAATGACTATTACTTTTTTTCTTTTCAATGCATTTTCATGATTTTTTAGAATTCACCACCAATTCCCACACACCCGTATCGAAATGAAATGCAGTTCATTCTTCTTTTTATTCATTCCTTTTTTTTTCACTCTTCAAGTTACTTTTGGCATGAAAAACGAATGTGTTGATGAGCAGCGGGTTGAACTCAAGTTCGGACAGCATTGCCCTTGGGAGTTTCAATCATGCCCAAGTCTTTCAATGTCATTTATAACTGTCAGTCGCGGACTGCTCCTATCTGCAGGATATAATATACCCGTGTCTTACGTGATTGTGCGACATACGTATATAGAATTTCTACAATTTAGCTTGTCTAACTTCCCAGTCATTTCTCCGGGAATATTGCATTAGACAGACGACTTCTCACTGCGGAACAGATACCCGCTTGTTCACGGCTTCTGGATGTAATACTTAGAGTTATGACTGGGAGGAGACAGTCAAGTCGTAATTTTCAACTCGAAGAATCTTACTGCACACCTCAGGCGATATTCAGTCGTTAATAATATCATCCGACTGACAATGAGCAAAAAGACGTGACTGCCTAACTAGAGGTTACACAAGAATTATTATTGATTTCTCTTTTCTGAATTTATGATTGCCTTTCATACTGCAAGGCCTGTTTCTGTTCATCTGTCCATTTTTCTACTCCATTGGGAATATAAATTTGCAAAAGAAACTTGAATATAATCTTCATTATTTGGGAAGCAGGATCTCACTTCAAGATTTCTGATCAAAGAAAGTCCGATTCTGCATTACAGATAATACAAAATTGGAAACAATACAATTTTTTATTCTTTATGAACTACTACTCCTCGTAACTATACTAATTGATTGATTGATTAATTAATATTAATAAATAAACAATTTATTGAATATATACGGGCTATTCTATTTCAAACCGTTCAACTAGCAAAAGACTATCGCGTGAAAAGGATTTTTTAAATCGGTTTAATTTGAATAACACTAAATTAAAAATAAAATTTAATAGGCGAATTTGAAAGAGAATTTCTCAAGCTTTAAAATGACACTAAACTTTTTTTAAAAAAATTTCAATTTTATGTAAAATTTTAGGTTTAAAAATTTCAAACATTAATATCTCAAAACACCCCTTCTTATTGGAATTCGATGTAACTTATACTAAAATAATGTTTAAAATTTCTATTTTTTACTATGTAAAGACCATAATGGACTTTTCATGGAGTTTGTAGAAATAAATTTTAATAAAAAATCATTTTATTTTATTTGACATATCAATATTAATAGAAAAAGAAAAACAAACGAATTCTACACTGAGAATGGTTATACTACGCGACTTCAAATTAATGTCAGATTAAATAAATTGATCTTTTAAATAATTTTTTTTTCTAAAACCAGTGAAACGTCCATTATGGTCTTTTTATAGTAAAAAATAGAAATTTTAAACATTATTTTAGTGTAAGTTACATCGAATTCCAAGAGGGGGTGTTTTGAGATATTAATGTTTGAAATTTTTAAACCTAAAATTTCACATGAAATTAAAATTTTTTTAAAAAAAGTTTAGTATCATTTTAAAGCTTGAGAAATTATCTTTCAAATTAGCCTATTACATTTTATTTTTAATTTAGTTTTAATCAAATTAAACCGATTTAAAAAATCCTTTTCACGCGATAGTCTTTTGCTAGTGGAACGGTTTGAAATAGAATAGCCCATACAATTAAGTGTAATAATTGATCGATAAAACAACCCTTTTTTGTTTTTTGAAAGAAATTAATGAGTAAGATTATAAAATTACACAAGTAAGATTATAAAATATTTTTATTAAAAATATATTTATAGATTTAAGTTTCATAATTTGTTTCTGATCAATATAAAGTTCTTAAGATTGAAAATACAGAAGCTTGAATAAATGAAACTGCTAATTTTAAGGTTATTAAAGTTGATTGAACGGAAATCAATATAATAGAATTATAATTAAATTTAGAGAGGAGGATGTTTGTCTTATTAAAGTAATTAGTAAGTGTTCTCCAATAATAAATATAATATTGGCTTAAAGTCGAATAGCTAATGTTAAAGAGCGAACAATAATACTAATTGATTCAATTATTACTTTAAATAGTATTAGAATGTAGGGAGTTCAGCTAGATGAATGAACATATGAGTTGAATTTAAAATTCTTCCATATATTATAAAACTAATCCATAATGATAAGGATATTGAAACAGAAAAAGATATGTAACAATTTAAAGATATAAAATAGTTATTGGATCGAAAATGGAAAATAAATATGTTATCATTTAAATTTAAATAAATTTCTTTTTAATGTAATTTTTATATTTATTATTAATAAGGTTGGGTTTCAATTATAAAAATCAGAATAAATCAATTGGATAGTTACTATAAAAGATATAATAAAAATATTATCAGAAATAATCAATTTATAGTATTTATTTGAGGAATTTTATAATATTAAAGAATTATTAAAATTTATTATTTATAATTCATTAAAAATGCTATAAATTATTTAAAAAGTCATTACTTTTATTTAAGTTACTGAAAAATAAGCTAATTAATTGAATTTATCATTCATTTAATAAAATTATTTGTTGAAGTTGATTTAATTGAAATACTCATAAATAAATTATTAGCCTCAAAAATTATAGAGATGGTCTGTAAAGGGTCATATTCTGATGGTCGGTAAAAACTAAGTAGATCAGGAAGCGATACGTATTTTTACAATGAATTTGTTTCTTTGTTATTCCTCTACTATGTTCCTCTCTTTATTTGGTGCGATTTAAATCTTGATTGTATGGTTTGAGTAGATCGCAAAATTTGACTATAATTTTTTGGCATTTCTAATCTCAGTGACGTCACTCGTAATCATTTTATTCAAGTAGATATAAAATTTTTTCTTGTATCATAATTTTGTTGTAATTTGTACATAATCGACATTTTTCCATCTGACAAGTAAATTAAATCATGATTCACTTACATATGTTTCATTTTCTTTGCCTTGATCAATTATTAGTTACAAAAGGTATTCAATTTATCAAAATACCTATATATAATTTGAGTTTTCTTGATTAAATTCACAAAATTATTTTTTTTTTTCTAAGTATTGTTCATTGACAAGTCTGGCTAGAATGTTACTAAAAGATCGTTAAAATTCATATTCAACGGGAAAGCCCACAAAGGCAAAAGGGTTTGATGTTGGAGACAAATTTGCCATAAACTAGGGCTGTAATTTTAGGTCTTTTTAGTGGAGGGTTCTTCCGCTGCACACAGTGTATAGAATGTAGAAAGGCAATAAGAATTTATGAGGCGCGTTATCACAGAGTTGCAAGTCAGCGCGTGAGAAGGGATGCTGATCTTGGTTCCCTACAGTACATATACGGATGAGTTCAGAGCGAGTCCAGTTTCGCTGTACGCCATTTGTTTCAATCTATGGACAGGGCTAATTGCGAAGAGCACCAAGAGTAACGCTCCGGACGAGTCTCTGCAAGAGCGATGCTTTTGCAAGCTGGTCTGTTTCCACGACATGTACCGGCAACGTTACTTTACAGGACCGTCGCTCTGTCAAGCTTTCATGGAGACAAACGAGCGACCGGCAATCAGCCGCTGTTAGCCCGTCCGACCTTTTGCGACCATTCCTTTTTTCCTGCCGCTTCATCATAATTTATTGTGACACTGTCACGTTAATAACTCAATTTATTTCACTGGAGACTCTTATTATTTTTATGGCTAGCTGTCTGACAGTGCCAGCTGGTCACTGGTCACGCGCGTCTCTTTAAGCCACCACTCTGCTGACAATTAGTCAAGAAACAACTCAGCCAATGCCTACAACCAACGTCTCTTATTCCACATACCACATGAAAAATTCTAGGTTCCGGATTTCATATCTCAGATTTTATATCCCAGTGTTCAGGTCCAAGATTTCAAGTTCCCGATTCGTACGTTCTGGATTTATTATCCTAGACTCCATATCACCGAAATTAAAAACAATTTTTGACATCTTGGTTTCCCTATTTCAGTTTCCTGATTTCAGATCCAAGATTTCATATCCCGGAATTTAAAAACCAGAATCCGTATTCGGCATTCTATTTCCCAGAATTCGCATTCTAGATTCCAGATATTGGATTTCACATTCCATCTTCCTCATGCCAGAGTTGATATCCCACTTTCCAGAGTCCACATTACAGATTTTACATGTCAAATTTCGCAGTGCTAATTTCATATCCTACATTCCGTATTCTGAATTTTACATCCTAAATTTAACCTAAAATGCATTGAGCCTAAATCCCATTTAACCTAAATCTTATTAAGCCTAAATCCCATTAACCCAAAAATGCATTCATTCTAAATCCCATTTAACATAAATGCCACTTAACCTAAAATGCATTGAGCCTAAAACCCATTCAACCTAAAATTTATTCAGTCTTAAATCTAATTTAACCTAAAACGCATTTAGCCTAAATCCCACTGAACCACACATGCATTCAGTCTAAATCTTATTAAACCAAAAATGCATTTAGCCTCAAACACATTTAACCTAATCCCATTTAACCTACAATGCATGCAGCCTAAACCCCATATAACCTAATATGCATTCATCCTAAATCCCATTTAACCTAAATGCCACTTAACCTAAAATGCATTGAGCCTAAAACCCATTCAACCTAAAATTTATTCAGTCTTAAATCTAATTTAACCTAAAACGCATTTAGCCTAAATCCCACTGAACCAAACATGCATTCAGTCTGAATCTCATTAAACCAAAAATGCATTTAGCCTCAAACACATTTAACCTAATCCCATTTAACCCACAATGCATGCAGCCTAAACCCCATATAACCTAAAATGCATTCATCCTAAATCCCATTTAACCTAAATGCCACTTAACCTAAAATGCATTCAGCCTAAAACCAATTCAACCTAAAATTTATTCAGCCTAAAATCAAATTTAACCTACAATGCATTTGGCCTAAATCCCATTGAACCTATTATGTATAACTTGTAGATATACTTCTAAAAATCAATTTTTTACGGATTTTCTTTAAATGGTGAGAAAACGTTATTTAATATGTGCCTTCTATCTGGTTAAAATTTCACGACTTTTTACAGTCTAAAATTTAAGATATTAATTTTCGAAATTTTTAATTTTACATGCAAAATAATGAAAATTGAAATTTTGAATATTAATATCTTAAATTTTTAACGGTAAAAGGTCCTGCAATTTTACCCAGATAGAAGGCACACATAAAATAACGTTTTCCCACAGATTAATAAAAATCAAAAGAAAATCGATTTTTTCGAGTATATCACTGCGAGAGAAATACCTTAACCTAAAATTCATTCAGCCTAAATCCCACTTAACCTACAATGCATTCAGCCTGAAACACACTAAACCTAAATCCCATTTAACCGAAAATGCGTTCAGCCTAAAAACCATTTAACATAAAATGCATTCAACCTAAATTCCATTTAACCTAAAATGTATTCATCCTAAATCCCAATTAAACCTAAATGACACTTAACCTAAAATGCATTCAGCCTAAAACTCATATAACCTTAAATTTATTCGGTCCATAATCTAATTTAACCTAAAATGCATTTATTCTAAATCTCATTGAACCTGAAATGTATTAAGCCTAAATCTCATTAAACCTAAAATGCATTCAGCGTGAATTGCATTTGACCTAAAATGCATTGAGCGTAAATCCCATTTACCCTAAAATGCATTCCGCCAAAATCCTACTTAACATAAAATGCATTCAGCCTAAATCCTATTTAACCTAAAATGCATATAGCCTAAAACCATTTACCCTAAATGACATTGAAAAAAATTTATAATTTAATATTTAGGCTCAATGGGATTTAGGAAAAATAGTTTTAGGCTAAATGCTTTTTGAGATTTAGCTTGATTGCAGTTAGGTTAAATGCGATTTATGTCAAATGGGGTTTAAGTTATGTAAGGTTAAGATAAGAGGGATTTAGGCTGAATACATTTGAAGTTAAATGCGATTAAGGTTGAATGCAGTTAGGTTTAATGGGATTTAGGATAAATTAAATTTTGGGTAAATGAGATTTATGTCAAATGGATTTTAGGCTAAATGAATTTAATTTAAATGAGATTTAGGGTAAATAAGATTTAAGTTAAATGGATTTCGGCTGAATGTATTTTAGGTTCAATGGGCTGTAGCCTGAATGCATTTTAGGTTATATGTGGTTTAGGTTAAATAGGACATAGGATGAATGCAGTGTAGGTTGATGTGAGTTAGGTTAAATAGGATTGTGGTTAAATTGGTATTTCGCTGAATGCATTTTAAATTAAATAGGTTTTAGGCTTAGCGAATTTTAGGTTAAATGGTTTTTAGGCTAAATGTATTTTAAGGCAAATGGGGTTTAGGTTTAATGAGATTTAGGTTAAATGGAATTTAATCTGAACGAATTTTTAGTTAAATATATTGTAGGCTGACTGCAATTTAGGTTAAATTAGTTTTAGGCTAAATGCATTTTAGGTTAAATGGTTTTTTAGCCTGAACGCATTTTAGGGTAAATGGGGTTTACGTTTAATGAGATTTAGGTTAAATGGAATTTAATCTGAACGAATTTTTAGTTATATATATTTTAGGCTGATTGTAATTTAGGTGAAATTGTTTTTAGGCTGAATGCATTTTAGGTTAAATGGTTTTTAGCCTGAACGCATTTTAGGGTAAATGGGGTTTACGTTTAATGAGATTTAGGTTAAATGGAATTTAATCTGAACGAATTTTTAGTTATATATATTTTAGGCTGATTGTAATTTAGGTGAAATTGTTTTTAGGCTGAATGCATCTTATGTTAAATGGTTTTTAGCCTGAACGCATTTAAGGTACATAAATGGAGTTTAGGTTAAATGGGATTTAATCTGAATGCATTTTTCTTAATTGGGTTTTGGGCTTAATGCAATATAGGTTAAATGAAATTTTAGCTGAATACATTTAAGGAAGTGGGTTTTAGCCTTAAGGCATTTTAGGTTGAATGGGATTTAGGTTGAATGCATTTTAGGTTGAATGTTATTAGGTTAAATGGGATTGTGGTTAAATGGAATTTTTGCCAAATGAATTTTCGATCAGATAGTTTTTAGGCTGAATGCATTTTAGGTTAAATGGTTTTTAGCCTGAACGCATTTTAGGGTAAATGGGGTTTACGTTTAATGAGATTTAGGTTAAATGGAATTTAATTTGAACGAATTTTTAGTTAAATATGTTTTAGGCTGAATGCAATTTAGGTGAAATTGGTTTTAGGCTGAATGCATCTTATGTTAAATGGTTTTTAGCCTGAACGAATTTTAGGGTAAATAGGGTTTAGGTTAAATGGGATTTAATCTGAATGCGTTTTTCTTAATTTGGTTTTGGGCTTAATGCAATATAGGTTAAATGGAATTTTAGCTGACTCCATTTAAGGAAGTGGGTTTTAGCCTAAAGCCATTTTAGGTTAAATGGGATTTAGGTTGAATTTTATTAGGTTAAATGGGGTGGTGATTAAATTGGTTTTAGGCTGAATGCAGTTTAGATCAAATGGGTTTTAGGCTGAATGCATCTTATGTTAATTGGTATTTAGGCTGAATGCATTTTAGGGCAAATGGGGTTTAGGTTCACTTAGATTTAGGTTAAATGTGATTTAATATGAATGAATTTTTGGTTAAATAGATTCAAGGCTGAATGCATTTTAGGTGATCCGGATTATTCAGTAATTCAGGATAAGTAACTTAATCGACTTTCGATCCCGAAGTTACCAAAAGTAACTGGATTAAAAAAGCATTATATTTTCTTCCTTTTCCTGACAAATTTATTATAAGATTAATTATAACGCTCCTGTCGGAACAAATGGAATTTCTCTACTACACTGTATCAATTTGTTACGGAAAAATGGACCATTTAGATACGGGATGACTTTTATATTTATATTCTTTTCGGGATGGGCTGCATGAAACTTTAATGAAATTTATGTAACCGGCGCTTCATCAGAAAGCAGGCAGGAAATGCTGCGAGTAAATCATGTGGACGATCTGACCACACAGCGGAAGAACCACCCGCAGTTCGCGATCGAAATCATATTGTGGTTCTTTATCACTAGCGTGCCTTTCGTTTCGCTTCTACACCGTGTCGGCATTACATCACGTGGCTAATTAAGCTCTCATTATTCTCCATGAATTATGGCAGCAATTCGCCGCCTTTCTCTAGACAGAACCGACAAACACGCAAACCCGGGCCGTCATTGGATCAGCTAGTTCAAATTCGAACGGATGTTCCTTCTGACGGACTTTCAGATCCGACAAAACCCTCCCACAAATTCTATCTGGCTTCTAGACATCCTTATTCGTGTTTCAGTCAATTTCTCGGTTTTGCTCAAATTAAGTTGTCGAAAATTAGATTTTTCTCGGTATTGTACTTAGAAGTGATTTATACATTTTATTCACAGTATAAGGTAAATTAAAAATCTAGTTCTTTTTAAAAGACAGTTCTCTGGTCAGAAAAAAAAACTTATCTGGAGTACTCTATACCAGTGTTCCCAGGTCAATTTTTCTATATATTACTAAAGGAAGCAGAATGGCCCTCTTAAACTCTTAGTTTATTTGGAATCTTAAAAGGATTCCAAAATAGTCCTAAATTTATTCCTTGATTTTGAAAATACATATTTATGTAAATAATGTACCACAATTATAAACAAAAATATATAATTACTACGCAATTTATTTCTATAAAAGAAATCAGGCAGGTTTGGACAATAGCTGTAGATATACCGCTGTGTTTAACACTGTTACCCGTAACGACTGTAACGCAATAGCTATAGATATACTTCTGTGTTTAAGATTGAAGTAAATAGCTTGGAGATAACAAAGTTTGGTTCTATGAGATGGCAGACAGAGATACAACTACAGATTTAATTTCTTGTTGTCTTTCTTCTACTTTCAGCTTGACCATTATTTTCTCGTCATTTTTCGACTCCAGACGTAAAAATTAATTTATTAACAAATTAAAATTATTGGAAAATATTAAAGAACGTAATGTGTTATTTAAAACGTGACAAACTAGAAACCTTGGTAAATTGAAAAATTGGAGAATAGGTTATTGGAAATTGACAAATTAGACAATTTTTTAAACTGATAAATTGAGTAATTGGCAATTTGGTTATTGGAAAATTGGAAAAGTGATGAAATTGGAAAAATGGTTTTTGGAGAATGGAAAAATTGGAAAATGGTCAAATTCGAAAAAAATTTTAAACTAGTAAATTAAAAAAATTAAAATTTGATTATTGAAAAATTAACAAAGTAAAGAAATTGGAAAATTAACAAATTAGAAAAATTAGTAAACTGGTAAATTGAGAAATTGGAGATTTAGTTATTAGGAAATTGGCAAATTAGAGAATAGGTTATAGGAAAATTAAAAGGTTAGACAATTTTTTAAACTGGTAAATTAAGAAATTAAAGATTTAGTTATTGGAAAATTGGCAAAGTGAAGAAATTTGTAAATTTGAAAATTGGAAAAATTGTTATTAAAAAATGAAAAAATTGGAAAATGGGCAAATTAGAAAAAATTTTAAACTGGTAAATTGAGAAATTGAGAAATTTAAGATTTGCTTATTGGAAAATTAGCAAATTAGGAAATTCAAAAAGTCGTTATTGGAAACTTAGAAAATTTGAAAATTGGATAATAGGCAAATTAGAAAATTGTTTTAACTGGAAAATTAAGAAATTGAGAAATTTAAGATTTGCTTATTAGAAAATAGGCAAATTAGAAAATTGGAAAAAGGTTATTGGAAAATTAGAAAAGTTAAAAATTTTTTTAACCGGTAAATTTAGAAATTAAAAATTTAGTTCTTGGTGAATTTTCAAAGTAAAGAAATTGGTTAGTTGAAAAATTATCAAATTAGAAAAATTGGTAAACTGGTAAATTGTGAAATTAAAAATTTGGTTATTGAATAATTGGCAAAGTAAATATATTGTTAAATTGGATAATAAGCAAATTAGAAAATGTCAAAGTAAACAAATTGGTATCTTGAAAAATTATCAAATTAAAAAATTGTTTAATCTAGTTAATAAAGAAATTAGAGAAAAAGTTATTGGAAAATTGACAATTTAGAAAATTGGAAAAATGATTATTGGAAACTTAGAAAAATTGAAAATTGGAAAATAGGCAAATTAGAAAGTTGAAGTTTTCTTCAACTGGTGGATAGAAAAATTGAAAATTAGAAGATAGGCAAAATAGAAAATTGTTTTAACTGGTAAATTAAGAAATTGTGAAATTTAATATTTGCTTATTAGAAAATTGGCAAATTAGAAAGTTGAAGAAAAGGTTATTGAAAATAGGAAAAGTTAAAAATTCTTTTAACTGGTATATTTAGAAATTAAAAATTTAGTTCTTGGAAAATTGTCAAAGTAAAGAAATTGGTTACTTGAAAAATTAGAAAATTAGAAAAATTGGTAAACTGGTAAATTGAGAAATTAAAATTTTGGTTTTTGAATAATTGACAAAGTAAAGACATTGTTAAATTGTAAAATAAGCAAATTAGAAAAATTCGTTAACTTGTAAATTTAGAAATTGAGAAATTTAAGATTTGCTTATTGGAAATTTGTCAAATTAGAAAATTGGAGAATAGTTTATGAAAAAAAAAGAAAAGTTGAAAATTGTCAATTTAGAAAATTTTTTTAATTGGTAAATTTAGAAATTAAAAATCTAGTTCTTTAAAAATTATCAAGGTTAAGAAATCGGTTACTTGAAAAATTATCAAATTAGAAAAATTGGTAAACAAGGTAAATTGAGAAATATAAGATGGGTGCTTATTGCATAATTTGTAATTTGGAAAATTGAATATTAGAGAAAAAGCAAATTAGAAAATTGTTTAATCTAGTAAATAAAGTAATTGAAATAAAGTTTATTAGAAAATTGACAAATTAGACAATTGCAATTTCTCCATGGAGAAATTATAAAATTTTTTAAAATTTTAAATTGATAAACTTAAAATTTGGTTATTGAATAATTTGCAACGTAAAGACATTATTAAATTGGAAAATAAGCAAATTCGAAAAATTAATAAACTACTAAATCGAGAAATTGAATAATTTAAGATTTGTTTATTGAAAAATTAGCAAATTAGGAAATTGGAAAAGTGATTATTGGAAACTTAGAAAAATTCAAAATTGGAAAATAGGCAAATTAGAAAATTGTTTTAAATGTTAAATTAGGTATTGGGAAATTTAAGATTTGCTTACTGGAAAATTGGCAAATTAGAAAATTGGAAAAGTGATTATTGGAAAATTAGAAAATTAAAAAATTGGCAATTTTGAAAAAATTTTTAACTCGTAAATTAGTAAATTAAAAATTTAGTTCTTGGAAAATTGTCAAAGTGAAGAAATTAGTTACTTGAAAAATTATCAAATTAAAAAGATTGGTAAACTGTTAAATTGAGAAATTTAAAATTTGCATATTGGAAAATTGACAAATTAGAAAGTTGGAAAAGTTATTATTGGAAAATTAGGTAAATTGAAATTTAGATAATATGCAAATTAGAAAATTGTTTAAACTAGTAAATTGAGAAATTGGATTACAGGTTTTTGGAAAATTGACAATTTAGAAATTGGAAAAATAAGAAAATTGTTGAAACTAGTAAGCTCAGAAATAGGTGATTTGGTTACTGGGTAATTGGAGAATAGTTTATGAAAAAAAAATTTTAACTGGCAAATTTAAAGTAAAGGAATTGGTAAATTGGAAAATAAGCAAATTAGAAAAATTGTTAAACTGGTAAATTGAAAAATTTGAGATTTGCTTATTAGAAAATTGGCAAATTAGAAAATTGGAAAATCCAAAATAGGCAGATTAAAAAATTGTTTAAACTGGTAAATTTAGATATTAGAGACTTGGTTATTGTGAAATTAGCAAATTGGAGAATAGGTTATTGGAAAATTGTCAAATTAGAAATTTGGAAAGATTAGAAAATTGTTCAGGCTAATAAATTGAGAAATTAAAAATGTGATTATTGCAAACTGTCAAAGTAAAGAAATTAGTGAATTGGAAAATTAGCAAATTAGATCAATTGATAAACTGGTAAATTAATAAATTAAGAAATTTGATATTTGCATATTGGAAAATTGGCATATAGGAGAAAAGGATATTGGAAAATTGCCAAACTAGAAAATTGGAAAAATTAGAAAATTCTTAAAACTGGTATATTAAGAAATTACAAACTTGGTTATTGGAAAATCGGCAAAGTAAAAAATTGGAAAATTAGAAAAATTAAAAATGACAATTTAGAAAATTGTTTAAACTGGTAAATTGAGAAGTTGGAGATTTGGTTATTGGGAAATTGAACAAATATGAAAATTGGTAAAAAATCAGATTGGACAAGTATATTGGCTTTCTGGCCTTGAAATAGTTGAAACCGAAGTTAAAATTAACAAGAATATTATAATTTCAGGAAATCTGTTTACTAATTCTTCATTTTGATAATTAATATTCCAAAATTTTTCTTCTTCACAGATAACATGTCTGACACAATTTTGTCAATTTTTATCATTTATTCCTTCCAGTAATAAGTTTTTTATATCTTCTACTAAAAATCTAAAATTGTTTGATTTAACATAACCTTTCACCATAGACCAGATAATTTCAATTTTATTTAACTCACTTATGAGAAAGAGAACCAAATCAATCATTCTCCCAATTTCTATATTCTTCCACGTATTCTAGTACAATTCATAAAGAAAACATATTCATTTCTGCAATGGTCAGACTAATCGAGATTCAGCATCAAAAGGTATTTAAATGAAAGGTTCAAACACAGCAAGAAACTTAGTGGCATGGAAGTAATGAAAGTGGGACTTTGGGAATAAAACGACCCTGCATAAATGATTGTCTGCGGCGTATCAAAGAGATGGGAATGATTTTGCGGTGGAGGAATCGGTAAATCGTTACGCCTCATCGAAGTGCACCCCACGTCTTCAGGATGTTGTCACGCTGAAAACTACATCGTTACGCGCACTTACTCGCCTATAATCACGCCACCAAAACGTCCGCAGGACATTTTCATACACACGAGGCATTTCCACGTGTGTGTTTGTGTGTGTGTGAGTGTGCGAACACTCGAATGCGGATGCACGTGTGCGAATATACGACGACACAAAGGGACCGCTGTGGTCGCCACATTTACCAGGGTGCAACCCTCGAAGGACAGACTGCCTTTGATAGCTCACTTTGCGGCGTGGCCGCAGACCGCGTTTCCCGTTGTGTGTATTCGTTTCCGGAAACCGTACGAATAAGCGCGTGCTACGTGCTTGTGTCACAATATCCGGTCAACGATGTCGAGACCTATCGACATGAATTATTCACCAAAGAATGAATAGAATTTCATCGCTCTTCCTCCTCTGTCACGCCTTTTCATACGCTCTGAATTCCGCTTTTGGGTTTCAAATCAAATCACCACAAAATAATCAAGTAAAATGGCTTTTCAAAACCGTCACAAATTTATTCTTTAATTCTGTTTATTCATTAAAGTTCATTGAGTTGCGCATCACCTTTTTTCAAGCTATTTAAGAACATGTGATGGAATATGATGTCACACAGTGGAAAAAAAAATTTCCTGTGGACAAATTGATTTTTAGATCATAATTTTTAATTGATCATAGTTGGCTGGAAAACATTTTTACCCTAAAGTTGCATCCCTTGGACGATTTCTATTGAAACTTTTGAATGGTCCTTCACTTACCATTTTTCGTAAATACTAGAACTAAATATTATTGTTCTGTGCTCTGTATTTGTTTTTACTTGTCCAATTTAATTTTTAATTGATCATGGTTAGCTGGAAAACATTTTTACCCTAAAGTTGCATCCCTTGGACGATTTCTATTGAAACTTTTGAATGGTCCTTCACTTACCATTTTTCATAAATACTAGAACTAAATATTATTGTTCTGTGCTCTGTATTTGTTTTTACTTGTCCAATTTTAAACTTTAAAAATTTCTTTCAATTGACAATTTCCCAGTAACAAAATCTCCAATTACTCCATTTATCAATTTACAAATTTTTCTGTTTTGCTAATTTTCCAATTTACCAATTTTTTTTCTTTGACAATTTTTCAATGACCAAATTTCCAATTTCTTAATTTACCAGTTTAAAAAATGTTCTAATTTGCTAATTTTCTAATTTACCAATTTTGAATTTTCCCACTTATCCAATAACCACTTTTCCAATTTTCCAATCGCCAAAAACGTCAATTTATTAATTTATCAGTTTACTAATTTTTCTAATGTTCCAATTAAACAATTTTTTTACTTTTTCAATTTTCCAAAAACCAACATTTTAATTCCTAAATTTACAAGTTTTAACAATTTTTTAATTTGCCAATTTTCCAGTAACCAATTCTTCAATTCACTAATATGTTTATATTTCCAATTTTCTCAATTATTCCACTTACTTAATTTACCAGTTTAAACAATTTTCTAATTTGCTAATTTTCAAGTTTACCAATTCTGAAATTTCGAATTTTTCCAATTTCCTAATTGGCCAATTTTCCAATCATCTAAAAAGGTCAATTTTTCAATTTACCAGTTTACCAATTGTGCTATTTTTTCTATTTACCAATTTCTTTACTTTGCCAATTGGCTAATAACTAAATTTTAAATTTCTAAATTTACCAGTTTAAAAAAATGTTTAATTTGCTACTTTTCGAATTAACCAATTTGGAATTTGCCCACTTATTCGATAACCATATTCCCAATTTTCTAATTTGCCAATTTTCCAATCATTAAATCGTCAATTTATCAATTTATCAGTTAACCAATTTTTCTAATTTGCTAATTTTCCAATTACTCATTTTTTTACTTTGCCAATTTTCCAATAACAAAATTTTTAATTTCTCAATATACCAGTTTAAATAATTTTTTAATTTGCTAATTTTTTAATTTACCAATTATGAAATTAAGCACTTTTCCAATTTACTATTTTGCCGATTTCCTAATAACCAATTCTTCAATCCACTAATTTGTTTATATGTCCATCTTTCTCAATTATTCCTATTCATCAATTTACCAGTTTAAAAATATGTTTAATTTGCTAATTTTCCGATTTACCAATTTAGAATTTGTCGACTTACTCAATAACCATATTGCCAATTTTCCAACCAATTAATCGTCAATTTATTAATTAATCAGTTTACCAATTTTTCTAATTTTCTCATTTTCCAATTTACGAATTTTTTCACCTTTCCAATTTTCCAATAACCAAAATTTTAATTTCCCAATTTACAAGTTTAAATAATTTTCTAATTGGCTGATTTTCCAATTTACCAGTTATGAATTTTCCCATTTTTGCAATAACCACTTTTCCAATTTTCTAATTTGCCAATTTTCCAATTACCAAAAACATAAGTTTTTCAATTTACCAGTTTAAGAATTGTACTAATTTCCCAATTTTTCTATTTACCAATTTTATTATTTTGACAATTTTTAGTAATAACTAAATTTTAAATATCTCAATTTACCAGTTTAAAAAAATTTCTAATTTGCTAATTTTCCAAATTACCAATTTTGAATATGCATACCTATGCAATAACCATTTAACCAGTTTTCTAATTTTCCAATAATCACTTTCCCAATTTTTTATAATTTGACAATTTGCCAATAAGCAAATCTTAAATTATCTAAATTTCTTAATTTGACAGTTAACCAATTTTTCTAATTTGCTAAGTTTCCAATTGCCCCTTCCTTTTTACTTTGCCAATTTTCCAATAACCAAATTTTTAATTTCTAATTATACCAGTTTAAAAAACTTACTAAATTTCTAACAATCATTTTTCTAATTACTCAATTTACCAGTTTAAAACATTTTCTAATTTGTCAATTTCCAATTTTTCAATTTTTCTGAAAACCACTTTTCCAATTTTCTAATTTGCCTTTTTTCCAATAATATATTCACCAACTTTTTAATTTACAAATAACTAAATCCCCAATTCCTTAATTCACCAGTGTCGCAACGCGAAAATAGAAAATTCAAGTTAGATTTAAAATGATAAATTCAGTGACTAATTACTAAGAATAAGAGAAGGAAGAGGGGACACAAACGAATTTGACGAATCGAGTCGAGCTAGAAATCAGTTCCTGACGAGAATTTAACTACGAAAGACAAACCTTGTCTCGATGACGCATTTTAATTAATCAATTATATATTTTATACTTAAATCAATCTTGTTTTTGACTTTGTGGAGTGACTTTTTTTAAAGTGACTGTTGAAAATATATTTGTGTAAAATAAAAGCCAGATTAGTTTTATAAATAAATGGTGACTGTTAAACTAAGTGCTAAAGTGTTTTTAATCAGTCGCCCTTATTACATCCAACAATCCAACTTAGGAATAAAGGATGAACAACCAGATTTAAACAATTTTCTAATTTGTATATTTTCCCGTTTTTTTTAATTTTTCAATAATCACTTTTCTAATTTTCTAATTCGTCAATTATACAAAAAGCAAATTTCAAATATCTCCATTTTTCAATTTACCAGTTTACCAATTGTGCTAATTTGCCAATCTTCCAATCTGCCAATTTACTAATTTTCAATTTCTCCAATTTTACAATAAGGACTTATCTAATTTTCTAATTTGCCAATTTTCCAATAATCAATTCTCCAATTTCTCAATTTATCAAATTCAATTTTCGAATTACCAACTTATCAATTTTCAAATAACCAATTTTCCATTTCTGAATGTTCCAGTAACTTCTAAGATGCCTACTGTCTCTGTCTCTCTCCCGTAACGGACAAACAGTATTAAACTACGTAACAAGCTTATAGCTGCCTGATTTCTTATATAGGATAAACAAAATCCCACGAATGCTTTTTTTAATTTCAATTTTTGTGTTTTTTACGCAAAATAAAAAAAATTAGTTTTGATGATTACATCACTTGGTTTTTTTGTCTGCTTTCTTTTGCAAAATTTAGGAACATGTACAAACACTTTGTGCTTTGGACGTAACACTAATAATTGAAAATCTGTAGCTGCTTTCAAATAATTTAATTTTTTTAACATAATCAGACTTAATTTCTTTTCCAAAACAAGAATTCACAACACTTGTTCGATTTTGAAATTGTTTGGGGGTAGGATCAAAACATTTTAAAATTTTTTATTTCACTAGTGACGGAAATGGACAATTTCGACTATTAACATTAATTAATAAAAATAAATTTTCCTTTAAGCTTCCATAAAAAAATTACAATACAAGAATTGATTATTATCTTAGTTACGAATTTCTCTTCAAGTTCTATTTTTACCAAGAAGAAGCATTAGGAGTTATCGGAGAAAAATTGAGTCACTGAAAATAAAATTGTCAAAACAATGAACTTGTTTTACGATAGTGAAGAAAAAATAACGCATGGTTATCGCAATAAAAAACCTCTAAGTGAGGAAATAAACTGACTTACGATAAATAAGCATAAATATTGTAAAGTTTAACTAACAAGTTGATACAGCATGGTAAGATCCGTTTTCATATCATTATAGTTTGCCGATTTCTTAATCATTGCTTTCTGATAAATAAACATTAATTAAAATTCAAGAAATGACAAGTTAATTATAATTCTGCTTAGCACAAGGAATGATAATATAGTTACAGGTTTAGAGCAAATGAAGTATCAGAATCAAGTTCTAATCCGAAATAATATCAGATCACTTTCACATTTGGTCGTCGGTATAGAATTAACTAACATCTGCGTGGGCGATGGAATCATTATGTGCGAATGTCAGTAGTGGATGTTTAACCTTGCCAAGAAATGTATTCTGCAAATTTATACACTTGTCATCGTAAGCTATTTTGTGCCTAATTAACCAGAAATCTTTTAATATTTAACATCTGTTAAAAATTCTATTTAAACCAATCTTAAAAATAGAAGTTTAGAAGTTACATAGTTACGGAGTTTTATTTATTAGGTGGAGATTTTTTTTATTTCTGGTACATTCAAGTTTATATTCTTGAACTTGCTTTTAATTTAATATTTTTTTCACAAAATAACTTTAATAACAAACTCAAACCTACTTTGAATTTTAGCCAATTTCACTGTTTACAAAAAACACGTGGCGAAACTGAATTGCTAATATAATTACATCCAATATAACAATAGTTATTTAAGTAAACGACAATTTATTTTAACAACAATTTTCACAAAATTAATGTAGATATATATTATTAATAACAAACATTTGATTTAAACAATTTAAATAAATATTAATCGAAAAATTCATTATCGAAAGTATCGACCAATAGGAAACACAAGAAATGAGTTACACGTGAACGTAGCCGAAAGGGTTTTCGTTTTTCTTTTAGGATTAAAAACTTAATGAAATATATTTACAATAGTTTTAATTTTTGAAATCAATTAAAATCAGTTTGATGTTAATTTAAATTGGCTTTTTTTTAGAAAGTAGTAAAAAAGTAGTAAAAACGAATCAACTAACACCGAAATAACACTAATGTATCTTCCGTTATTGGTCATCATTGCACGGAGATTGGTCACGAATTTTATTGGGATAACGTGGAGATTTTCGACTATGAATCAAATTGGAAAAAAGGAGAATTTCAGAAATGATTCACATAAATTCTAATCACTCCACTATTAATATAAAAGTAGATAGCTTTGCTCTAAATAAAATTTTCTTCCCGTTACTCAGAAAATTAAATTCTTGATCACTTTCACGTATTTTTGTTTATTATTTGTCTTGTGAGTTCGATGACTTCCGTTAGTCATTGGCACTGTTTGTATACAAACGAGAAATTTTTAAATTTTAATTTTAGTTCTGATAAGACCGATAGAATGTTTAGATTACCAATAACAGTGATTATAATGGGAAAAGAGAAAATAATTAATTTACTTTCTATGGTGTACAACTTGACGTGTTAAACAAACTATTATGTTTTAACTAATTAGGTAATTCTGTGTTTTTTTTGTTTTTGACTTACATGAGAAAATTATTTTGTTATTTGTGTTGTGGTTAATGAAGTGTTAATTTTCTAAATAAATTCTAGCCTGAGTCAAACCCCGGCCAATGAAACGTTGCGTTCATGCAAAAATAAAAATTGTGTTATAATTTTTATTTGACTTACCTTCCCGAGATCACTAAAAACAACTTTCTGTCTTCTTATAAAAATTTTGGAAGGAAACAACTCTCTATTTTAGAATACTTAAAGTTTCATATATTTAATGAGATGACAAAGAACATTCACTTTCTGTATTCAATAGTTTCTTAGAATGGAGATAAACTCTCAATGTGCTTATTTCTGGCATACACCAAAGTTTCCAGAGTTCATTAGAGTGCGGACTGATCCTTCCTGATTGCCTGCATTAAGATTGTAAAACGCTAAGATAGAGACCGTTAACCGTTTCATAGGTATCAAGTCTCCGGACGTAAGGGTTGGTAGGATAACACGATGAAGATAACTTGGGTTAAACCCTCCCTCTTACTTAGAAACTCTTATCACTGGTCGCCGCCGTGCAGACCAAGTTTCCTCATCAATGTCCCATCCGCAGTGCTCCTACTTCCTTGCGTCTTCAGCAGCTCTCGTTAACTCAACATTTCCACAGTGCTTTAAACCGTTCGCGATTCAAAAATTATCTGAAACTAATGCTTAATCAACTCTGAACGTATTTTTGGGATGCATGGACATTAAAGTTTCAATTAAATATTACAAAATTACAAAATAAAAAGAGAACATATTATTTTTAGGAAACTACCACCAAAATAACAATAAAAAACTATTAATAAATATCGAAGATGTTGTTGACCAATAAGAGAGCGAAAAAGGGTCTTACACGTCTGAAGTTTGTCGAAAGGTATTTCTTTCATAAATTTCAAGACTTTCAGGACCTTGAGGTATAATGATATGCACTGTCGGTAATCGACCTGTGGAGATCACTAGAACTCGACTGTCGATAAAGCGGTTGTACTCAGGAGAGGTTTTTTTTGTTTCAGACGATACTGAAGAAAGTTACCCTGGCAACCGTCAACCCGTGAATTTCCGGAGGAGTCAGCTTTATTCCCTGCAAATAATTATTAAATAATTTCAAAAATCATTAAAAAAATTTTTGTGTATTCTGAGACACCAGTTATAACACGTATACTAAGTTATGAAGTTATATTTTATTTTCTCTGAAAAAAAAAATTCCTGAAAAAAGCCTAAAATTTCGGCCGTCACATAGGACGTCACAATATTTTGATTTTACAAATACTGATTAATTAATCCGTCTATTCAAATGTCTAGTGACGTCACCTCAAAACAATATGTCACTTTCAAACCAAGGAGATACCGAAATCAAATAATATTTTATAATTAATTACAATAAAGTTTAAATTTTCTAATAAATGATACAAAACATAGAAATGAAATAAAATCAGTATCAATAAATACACGCACTCGCACCAACACACTGAGAATTAAAACACAATAAATATTATAAATGTCATCAAAAATTAATCTTTTACATTGACAAAAAATTGAAGAAAGATTTAGAATACAAAATATTTGAAAATATATAAATGTCAAGAATTTTAGAAAGAATAAACTCTTTGTCAGTAAAATTTAGCAAATAAATTAGATTGATTGAATTTCATCAATTCTTATAAAAAAAATACTCATCAGTCAATCCTGAAGCTGGCTGCTTGAAGCAATGGCGATCCCGGAAAAATGATTTATGCTTTCTTAGACCAAACAAGTTTCACCAAAAATCCTGGGCCTTGTAAGGAAATGAATATGAAGTCTTCTCTAAATCCTCAATCGTTCAGCGTTGACGGACTTACGAAATGGACTTTTCCAAAAATACTAAGAAATCAACAAGACGAATCTCAAAAGTCCTCCTCGATCCACGCCCAATATTTACTCCACACTTTAGTGATTAGAATAAAAAAAAATATAATTATGATTTACGATTTTATTATTAATTATGAATAGAATTCCAAACATTCTAATTTTAATAATTAATATAGTTTAAAGAAATTGATTCTATTTTCTTAAAAAAAACTCCTAAAAAGCATAACACAAAATTAGAATTATTATTAGAGAAAACAATATTCAAAGTATTTAAAAAAGAAAAACCAACCTTAAAGCGTCCTCGGCGAGTGCTTCTCAGTGTGGCGTGGACCAACAGCCAGCTCTCAGGGGTGATGATCAATCAATGATTAATCAATGGACACCCGGAGATATCGACCGCAGGCCCACAATCTGACTACGACACGCCGATGACGCTCATTTGCTAATTTAAGCACGTGGTATTTTAGATTCTTATCAAATTTTCATATGAAAATTTGCTTATTAATTATTTCTGAAATGAGCGTGAAAAGAGGAAAACGATAGCCCCCGTCAACCCGTACAACAAGGAAAGCCACCGCCTCAACCTAATTAACACACAACATGATAAAATTGAACTAAAACATCGGGGTAAACATTATTATTTCGCACCATTTAGAGTAATTTTAGAACTAAATCAGTTTATCGAATTGAGTGGATCACTCTTATGAAGTCAACACATCAAGCACATCAATCATTGCCCGAAACTCTCACTCCAAGAGATTTAGATTGATGTCTTTTTAGAGGCCGGGAGTTCTCAAGGTCCTATTATTTTTCTCTTAGGTTGAAATCCCTAAAAACATTAATTGTCATTAATAGATTGCCGCCGACTACCATCTCGCCGTGCAAAGCTCGAAGCCGCCAAGAGACAGAGACGTATTACATACAGCCGTTAGCGAGATCGTTTGCTGGCTCCGTTACACCAATCACAATTACTCGGCGGCTTCTTTGTACTTGCCTAGATTGAGAGATAACCCGCTCTTTCATGCTGGATCCAATAATTTTACGTAATTAGGAGCGTGGCATGCTGTAGGTAGCTTGATAAATATGCTCCAACCTTAAATGCAGCATCGGAGGTTACGAAATTATGATCCAAGCTTGCGTGGAAAAAAATCTCGTGTCGAATGAAGCGCTTCTTCGTTATTAAGTCGTTCATCAAACCGAAGATTTAGGGATCAGCTGCATCTCGCATACTCAAACCTGATCCTCGGCGTAGATCCATTTTTGATTGCACTTGAAACAAGAACTCTATCTTGCAGCCTACTTTTTACCCGCAATTCCAGTATCAAGATCTTGTTAAGGTTTCGATTCACTGGAGAGAAATTTAAGACTTTAAATCTGTCGGGAGAAATCATATCATGAGAGTTGAAACTATTGTTGCCACTGAAAGGACTTGTTGAAGGTTTAATAAGAAATTGAAGAGATGATTCCGGATGATGGATTATCAGTTTCCCGTATCGTTTCAAGGTGGCAGTGATGGATTATCGGTCATGCAGTCAACAAATGTCTTCGATTCGACACAAAAGGCTTCTCATTATTGCTACTGAATTTAAAGATGCTTTGAGAGAAATAATTTTTAGATAATATCTACGAACTTATGATTGGGAGTTATATTTGAATTGTCACTGAAATGTAGGTTCTGTTTGTCTTTTGTTTCTTTTAACGACGAGGAATAGGGGTGAAGGTTGTAATTGAAAAATTTGTCACCAATTGCTTTTATTTATGATCAATTGTAGATTGACCCTTAATCTAATAGAAAAATTCTAAACATGAATGAGACTCCTAAAAATATGTTTGTTGAGGCTAATTTGTTTATCAAAATCTACGAATATTTCTATAAAATATAACTGGTATAAACAGGTCGACATTTTTTTTGTGTTTATTGGCGAAACAAAAACATGGAACTCGCAATATATACAAGCTAACAAAATCAGATTAATAAAAACATTATGAGGCTTTTCTTCGAGCGGAGGATGTAAATTCCCTAACAAACTCACGGTATCTGCAACTCTTCCCTCATTTAACTTTATGTGAAGGAACACAAAATTATTTAAAACCGAAAGTCCCATTAACATTTATTAAAATTATTGCACAAATTTGTTTACTAAACAATTATAACTCTAGATTTATAAATAAAAAAGAAATTAATAAAATTGATAATGAGTATTACTGTTGAGATGGGGAGTTAAAAGAGAAAGAATTGTATCATGTATTAATTGAGTGCGGTTTATGTAACGATATTAGAAAGAAATATATATGTACGAATGAAATATCACTTGATAATAAGGGACACTTGGTTCGATATGTTAAACTTTCCCCAATCAGAAAATATTAAAGCAATCGTTTTCTTCGCAATAAACGCGTTTAAAAAATAACTACTAGGTTAAAGGATTATTTTATGTATTTGATGTTTTTCATGTATTTAATGTATTTAAGGTATTTAATGACATAAAAATAAAATGTTCTTGAGATATGACTATTTATCAATTCTCTTTTTAAAATATTTGGGAGAGAAATTAAAAATCAAAAAGACATGTATCCTATTTAAGAAATCAGCCAGTGATAGGCCTATTACGCTTTCAGTTGTTACGCAGTTTCAGACTGTTTGTCCGTTACGGTATAGAGAGAGACAAAGATTGTAGGTAGCTTAAGATAAAGAGAGATAAGAAAGGTAGGTATAATGGGATAACAATAAATTTCAAAGCAAAAATAATAATAATATCCTAACTGCTTAATTTATTTTAGACCTTTTTATTTATTTTTTTTATTTTTATTATTATTCATTCTCTCCCTATGACCCCTTGACTTTCTCTACCATCAAATTCCGAGAAATCTTGAGTCAGACATATTTTCTAGTTTCTAAAAATTTTATGTCATGAAAATGACATAAAATGATTGGTTTATAGCCAAATTCGTTGAAAATTGATTTTATTCATTTATTTTCGTAACTCAGAAAGCAATTAGCACAATAGCTTCTTTCTGAATAAAATAAAAATTTTAGTGGAGGTTTGACTAAACTTTATTTTTAATAAATTTGTTACCAAGATGTACCACAAGAAGGTATTATAAACTGTAAAGAAGTTAATATTTATTATAAACCAATTTAACAACTTACCTAAATAAAAAAAATATGTAACAAAATGTTATTAATTTCAATTTAATTAACTATAATTAATAATTATGATTAATAATAATTAATTAATCAACTTAAATTCAAAAGTTTCAAATTTTATATAATAGAATTTAATTCATTTAATTAATTGGATAATCTTTATAAAACGTTACTAATTTATTTTTATTTTGGTTTTAAGATACGAAATTGGTTACTTCCCCGTACTGTAATTTAGAAACAAATTAATTGAAATATAATATATTTAATTAATTAATTTAATTTTAAAAAAAGTAATTAGTAAACAACAAAATATTTGACTTGTAATTTAGTTTCAAGGAAATTGGCTAAAAACGAATAGAAATAAGAAAAAAATCATATAAGGCTAATAAAATATTAATTTTATTAATTTGTATTTGGATTCACAGAAAATAAGATGTCTTTAATGCCAAAAAATTAAAATAGATCTAACTCGCTGTACCAATTTTATGTCAAATTTTAAGTCATTTTTAACATTAAAACTCTCTAAGATTTTTGGTTCAAAATATAGGTCAAATTTTAGGGTTTCTGTTACCCGAAAACTCCTAATTTTATTTTACGTTAAAACTTGAATCAAATTTTTATAATTTGAAATTATTTTAATTATATTTTTACAATTTAAGTAAAATTCAAGTTCAATTAATAAATATTTATAAACCAATTGAAAAAATCTCACTTATTTTAGTACTAAACTAGAAAATCCGGTGGGAAGGTTGAAAGAGTTAAGTAGTTTTTTTTTTATTTTTAAGGGGAGACAGAGACGGTATTTTTAGCTATATGAAGTAATTAATTTAAAAAACCGACACTACAGTAATTGTAGTAATTTTTTGCGAGAAATTCAATGGACATAAAATAAAATAGGTCAAAAAATTTTTTGACCACCTTTAAATTTTTAATTTTTGTAAAAATTCAAAGATTTTTAAATCCATCCGTAATTTTTTAGAAAATATGTTTTTCTAATAAGAAAAAAATTGACTATGCAAAATTTTGAATTTTACTATTTTTGAAGCATTTTTTTCAAAAAAAAAATTTTTTTTTTTCTAAACAGAGATGGTTTATTAGCAGAATTTTTCAAATTTTCACAAAAAAATGTATCCAAAAAAATTTCTATAATGTTTTAGAGTATTTTCGATAAAAATAATCTCGGCTAAAAAATTTTATTGAACAATTTATTAAAATTATTCTTAGTTTACGGTAAAAAAAATTATTTAGAAATTGACAAGTTAGTTTTGGTTTATTGGAATCTAAAAAATCTTTAATTTGAAGCTAGAACATTCATTTTTATGAGTAAATAATTTTTATACTCACATCAAAATGCTCCTGCCTGGTACGTTGTACCTTCAGACCTCTCCAATTGCAATTCTATACTCCTTTTGGTGATTTTCTTTGCTTTCCTTATTTTTTGGAATACTTTTTCTCGGTTCTTGATGCCTCTATAAGACCTTCTTTGGTCTTTTCGGTGAGCGACTTCTTGTCCAGCATTTCCAAATGATAAGTTGGTTGTTTGTAAAATTGCGTCAGCAGATTTGCGAAAACCATCATTATATTCTGCAATCGCTTCAGCTACCGCTATCTGCAATCGTTGCTTCGAAACAAATTTTTGTTTGGAACACTTGTTCCAAATGAGACTGTGCAAACTCTCATTTGCGTTTTGTGTTCTGCAGTTTCTACAACGTTGCAGTAAGGTTTCATCAGATAACCTTTCAAAAGTAGGAAAAATTGCTTCGAAAACCTATGCAGGGAAGAAAAATTAGAAATATTAGCTCTACACAGTTCAGTAATAAAACAGTAAATTTGTAGAATTGAAAAATCTGGGTTATCTATCTTTTTACCACTCTATTTATGGGAGTTTTGATATTTTTTTCGTGAGACCCGACTGAAAGGCCTTTAGCTTGTCTTGATTGATAAAAGCACCAAGAGTCTTCTCCTGAGGGACAAAATTGGTGCTCTGGCTTCTTATCAGTGGAAACAGCATGAAAGATTATAGCCATAATATCTTTCTTCATTTCCTGCACATTTTCTCTATTCCTGTAAATAGCTAGCTGATAATATTTGCAGAACTTGTCAATAGTTGTAGCTTTCAGAGCACCATATGCACGTCCACCAAGTGTGACACCACGGTTTCGCGATGCTTTTATCACTTCCCGAAGACCTGTACCTAATCTATATAATAAAAATAAAATTGAGAATTTTGTAAGATATTTAGATAAATGAGCGTCCAAAATAGGATTCTTTGAAAGGACCTACGAGTAGATATTTACTCGTAGGTCCATCAAAAAATCCTATTCCAGATTGTCCTTTATGATCGTGTTACCTCTTATTGACATGATTTATGCATTCTTCTTTATCGATTTCAAATTAGGCCCATAAACTTTTGAGTCATTCAAATGCCGTAAGGTTTTAGCATCACCATCTGAGAGCATCACCGAGTAACGAAAACCAAGCTTCATTGATCTTTTCCAAATTTCAACAGCAGCTGCCATTTCCATGGCACCTGAAGATCCGGTATGATTATTTTGGCAATTACTTGCATGCCCTTCAAACCAAATATCAAACTCAGGACT
The DNA here is from genome assembly GCA_037103525.1 of Ganaspis brasiliensis. Taxonomy (NCBI): domain Eukaryota; kingdom Metazoa; phylum Arthropoda; class Insecta; order Hymenoptera; family Figitidae; genus Ganaspis; species Ganaspis brasiliensis. The sequence goes on from JAZKLR010000438.1 coordinate 834,279, forward strand.
ATCTTCTCCAAGTTCAGTTTTAGCTACGATGCATTCCTTACAATATTTTGACATAATTTTAAATCAATGACATAGCCAGTATCTACATCTATGACACAGCCTACTCCAAGAAGAGATCTGTGGCCTCGGGTAAGCCAACTACCGTCGTAACTAACAGTCAAATCTGAAGTTTTTATTTCTGCGTTCTGAGATGGATGGGCCTTCCTCACTTTTTCACGAGCAACTTCAAGTATTTCCTCAATTTGCTTATTCGTTGATTCGCTTATCGAATGCATATATCTATAAAATGTGTTATCCGAAAGTGGCTTCATGCTCATAATCATGCAAAACAATTCAATTCCGCTGTAATTCTTTCCCATTTGAATAAATGCCAAAGTTATTCGAAAATTGACATCATACATTGTACTTTGATCGTTTTTATCTTGAATTTTGCTCGAAGTAAACGTTGACGATAAATTTGCCTCTAGACCACTCTCTTCACAATTTGTACATAAGACATCAATTTTTTTTACAAATCCACATTTAATATCAGAAATCTTCATCTTCACTTTATTCGAATGACATTCTTTGCATACTACACCTTCAAGAATATTTTGAAGAGAAGAAACTTGAAATAAAACGTAATCTTCCTTATCACCTTTTACTTCTTCTATCGGCGTTTCTGCTTCCAAAAAATTTGTTTCAAGCCTTAGATTCATCGCATTTGCAGGCAAAATTATGCCGGCAAAACGAAAAAATTTCAAGCGTTTCTCTGACCTGTCTAAAAACAGGTGGAGTACGAAGCATTCCAATTCGGACAAAAACGATGAAGTTGTAAATGCTTCAAACATACAAGCAGTGGATGATATTGGGCCTGCAAATGCGATGAATCTAAGGCTTGAAACAAATTTTTTGGAAGCAGAAACGCCGATAGAAGAAGTAAAAGGTGATAAGGAAGATTACGTTTTATTTCAAGTTTCTTCTCTTCAAAATATTCTTGAAGGTGTAGTATGCAAAGAATGTCATTCGAATAAAGTGAAGATGAAGATTTCTGATATTAAATGTGGATTTGTAAAAAAAATTGATGTCTTATGTACAAATTGTGAAGAGAGTGGTCTAGAGGCAAATTTATCGTCAACGTTTACTTCGAGCAAAATTCAAGATAAAAACGATCAAAGTACAATGTATGATGTCAATTTTCGAATAACTTTGGCATTTATTCAAATGGGAAAGAATTACAGCGGAATTGAATTGTTTTGCATGATTATGAGCATGAAGCCACTTTCGGATAACACATTTTATAGATATATGCATTCGATAAGCGAATCAACGAATAAGCAAATTGAGGAAATACTTGAAGTTGCTCGTGAAAAAGTGAGGAAGGCCCATCCATCTCAGAACGCAGAAATAAAAACTTCAGATTTGACTGTTAGTTACGACGGTAGTTGGCTTACCCGAGGCCACAGATCTCTTCTTGGAGTAGGCTGTGTCATAGATGTAGATACTGGCTATGTCATTGATTTTGAAATTATGTCAAAATATTGTAAGGAATGCATCGTAGCTAAAACTGAACTTGGAGAAGATAGTCCTGAGTTTGATATTTGGTTTGAAGGGCATGCAAGTAATTGCCAAAATAATCATACCGGATCTTCAGGTGCCATGGAAATGGCAGCTGCTGTTGAAATTTGGAAAAGATCAATGAAGCTTGGTTTTCGTTACTCGGTGATGCTCTCAGATGGTGATGCTAAAACCTTACGGCATTTGAATGACTCAAAAGTTTATGGGCCTAATTTTGAAATCGATAAAGAAGAATGCATAAATCATGTCAATAAGAGGTAACACGATCATAAAGGACAATCTGGAATAGGATTTTTTGATGGACCTACGAGTAAATATCTACTCGTAGGTCCTTTCAAAGAATCCTATTTTGGACGCTCATTTATCTAAATATCTTACAAAATTCTCAATTTTATTTTTATTATATAGATTAGGTACAGGTCTTCGGGAAGTGATAAAAGTATCGCGAAACCGTGGTGTCACACTTGGTGGACGTGCATATGGTGCTCTGAAAGCTACAACTATTGACAAGTTCTGCAAATATTATCAGCTAGCTATTTACAGGAATAGAGAAAATGTGCAGGAAATGAAGAAAGATATTATGGCTATAATCTTTCATGCTGTTTCCACTGATAAGAAGCCAGAGCACCAATTTTGTCCCTCAGGAGAAGACTCTTGGTGCTTTTATCAATCAAGACAAGCTAAAGGCCTTTCAGTCGGGTCTCACGAAAAAAATATCAAAACTCCCATAAATAGAGTGGTAAAAAGATAGATAACCCAGATTTTTCAATTCTACAAATTTACTGTTTTATTACTGAACTGTGTAGAGCTAATATTTCTAATTTTTCTTCCCTGCATAGGTTTTCGAAGCAATTTTTCCTACTTTTGAAAGGTTATCTGATGAAACCTTACTGCAACGTTGTAGAAACTGCAGAACACAAAACGCAAATGAGAGTTTGCACAGTCTCATTTGGAACAAGTGTTCCAAACAAAAATTTGTTTCGAAGCAACGATTGCAGATAGCGGTAGCTGAAGCGATTGCAGAATATAATGATGGTTTTCGCAAATCTGCTGACGCAATTTTACAAACAACCAACTTATCATTTGGAAATGCTGGACAAGAAGTCGCTCACCGAAAAGACCAAAGAAGGTCTTATAGAGGCATCAAGAACCGAGAAAAAGTATTCCAAAAAATAAGGAAAGCAAAGAAAATCACCAAAAGGAGTATAGAATTGCAATTGGAGAGGTCTGAAGGTACAACGTACCAGGCAGGAGCATTTTGATGTGAGTATAAAAATTATTTACTCATAAAAATGAATGTTCTAGCTTCAAATTAAAGATTTTTTAGATTCCAATAAACCAAAACTAACTTGTCAATTTCTAAATAATTTTTTTTACCGTAAACTAAGAATAATTTTAATAAATTGTTCAATAAAATTTTTTAGCCGAGATTATTTTTATCGAAAATACTCTAAAACATTATAGAAATTTTTTTGGATACATTTTTTTGTGAAAATTTGAAAAATTCTGCTAATAAACCATCTCTGTTTAGAAAAAAAAAAATTTTTTTTTTGAAAAAAATGCTTCAAAAATAGTAAAATTCAAAATTTTGCATAGTCAATTTTTTTCTTATTAGAAAAACATATTTTCTAAAAAATTACGGATGGATTTAAAAATCTTTGAATTTTTACAAAAATTAAAAATTTAAAGGTGGTCAAAAAATTTTTTGACCTATTTTATTTTATGTCCATTGAATTTCTCGCAAAAAATTACTACAATTACTGTAGTGTCGGTTTTTTAAATTAATTACTTCATAAAGCTGAAAATACCGTCTCTGTCTCCCCTTAAGAAAAACTTTAATTTTTTCAATACATTTTTGACAATTTCAGTTTTCTTTTGCAATATTTGCGAATTTTTGATATTTTCTTACAGGCCAAATATTTTTCCACTTATTATAGTACCAAATTAAAAAACCCGATAGGGGAGTTTAAAAAAGTTGAGTAGTTTTTTTTATTTTTAAGAAAAACTTCAATTTTTTCAATACATTTTTGACAATTTCAGTTTTCTTCTGCAATAATTCCGAATTTTTGATATTTTCTTACAGAGCAAATTTTTTTCCACTTAATTTAGTACCAATCTATAAAACCCCGGTGGGAAGGTTGAAAAAGTTAAGTAGTTTTTTTTTATTTTAAGAAAAACATTAATTTTTTCAATACAATTTAGACAATTTCAGTTTTCTTCTGCAACGTTTCTAAATTGTTGATATTTTCTTACAGGCCAAATATTTTTCCACTTCTTTTAGTACCAAATTTAAAAATCCGATAGGGGAGGCTAAAAAGTTAAATAGTTTTTTTTTATTTTTAAGAAAAACTTTAATTTTTTTCATAAATTTTTCACAATTTCAGTTTTTCTCAGTAATATTTCCGAATTTTTGATATTTTCTTACAAAGCAAATTTTTTTCTACTTATTTTAAAACCAAACTATGAAAACCCAGTAGGGGAGGTTAAAAAAGTTAAGTAGTTTTTTTTATTTTTAAGAAAAACTTTAGTACCAAACTATGAAAACTCTGTAGGGGAGGTTAAAAAAGTTAAGTAGTTTTATTATTTTTAAGGAAAACTTTAATTTTTTCAATGCATATTTGACAATTGCAGTTTTCTTCTGCAACGTTTCTAAATTTTTGATATTTTCCTACAGACCAAATATTTTTCCACTTATTTTAGTACCAAATTAAAAAACCCGATAGGGGAGGGTAAAAAAGTTAAGGACTTTTTTTATTTTTAAGAAAAACTTTAATTTTTTGAATAAATTATTCACAATTTCAGTAATATTTCCGAATTTTTGATATTTTCTTACAGGGCAAATTTTTTTCCACTTATTTTAGTACCAAACTATAAAACCCCGTGGGGGAGGTTAAAAATGTTAAGTAGTTTTTTTAATTTTAAGAAAAACTTTAGTACCAAACTATGAAAACCCTGTAGGGGAGGTTAAAAAAGTTAAGTAGTTTTATTATTTTTAAGGTATTTCTCCGGCAAATCGATTTTCGTTAGAATTTTCTTAAACTTTGGATAAATGTTCTTTTTTGTATGCTTTATGTTTTGGTAAAAATCTCAGGGCCCCTTGCGATGCTAAAAATTGAGAAATTTACCTTCAAAGTTTCAACATTTACATGGGAATCATACACTAAACGTATAAACGTAGCACACTATTATTAATATGTGGAAAACTACTCGCTAAATTTTTTTCAAAAACTAGTATGTTATAGGGCCAAATAAAAGAAATAATATAAAAAAAATTTATAGGGGTATCGATGCTCATTTTTTAATTATACTAATCTGAAATTCGAAACCAATGTGATTTTCCATTGAATTTACAAGCGAAAGGAAATCCAACGGTCGCAAATTGCCAAAATTCTTTCGTTTGAAGCACATGTGAAGTGTCACGAGACTAACATATTGCTTTAAATTACGTTTTCAGATTTAATTTATTAGTTTTTTATTTATTTGTTTTTATTATTTTTTTTTATAGTATTTGTGCGGCCCTGAAGCCGAAGAACTACCTTAAGAAAAACTTTAATTTTTTCAATACATTTTTGACAATTTCAGTTTGCTTCTGCAACGTTTCTAAATTTTTGATATTTTTTTATAGGCCAAATTTTTTTCCACTTATTATAGTACCAAATTAAAAAACCCGATAGGGGAGTTTAAAAAAGTTGAGTAGTTTTTTTTATTTTTAAGAAAAACTTCAATTTTTTCAATACATTTTTGACAATTTCAGTTTTCTTCTGCAATAATTCCGAATTTTTGATATTTTCTTACAGAGCAAATTTTTTTCCACTTAATTTAGTACCAATCTATAAAACCCCGGTGGGAAGGTTGAAAAAGTTAAGTAGTTTTTTTTTATTTTAAGAAAAACATTAATTTTTTCAATACAATTTAGACAATTTCAGTTTTTGGTAATTTTTCAGAAGAAGGACTTTTGCAAATTTTTGATATTTTCTCACGGTTCAAATTATGCGTATTTTATGTGAAAAACATTATCAAGGAGAGTAACTTAGTCGCGAGGAAGACTTTGAACAAGTAGAGGAACCAAATGTCGCATTGCGCCCTATCGATGCTCAGAGTAATGTTGAAGCTTGAGACTAACGACGTCACATTTCTTTCAGCAAAAAGGTCTGATCTAAGTTAGTATTTGACGATTTTTCAGGATCTGTTTGAGATTATCAGTCCAAGTCAGGAAGATGTAACTAATAGGATTGGATGTTAAGACAGCACCGCGTGGAAGACGTCGATCAAGATTGTAAACTCGTTACGGGTAAATTACCTTGGGCGTCAAACGGTGGACGTCTTTCAAATCGAAAGAGAGAAGTCAACGCCCATGAGAGAGGCAGATGGACAGGAGGAAGAAGAAGAGGTGAGGTCAAATAACAGGGCGCGCTCCGATCGACATTAATCACTATCCGGAGTGAGTAGATAGCCTTCGAATGCTCGCTTTCTAAAGCAAGGTGAAGGGGTAGGTGATAGAGGTGATGAATGGCTCCGTGACGCGAGACTATCCATCATCTCGGTCGACATCACAGGAGCTGCCTACCGCGAGAGCGAGCAGGAGAGATTTTGCGCGAAAGGTCACCACAGCTAATTCATCATCGGGACGTCGTCGTGAGCTCCTCCGAAGCTCTTCTTCTCGTTTCCGTCCTGTGGACGTCACCCTCTTGCATGGATTGCGTGCAACGTCTGGGACGACAGACTGTTCCTCGCTTCACTGAAAGGGATCCTCGAGACTACTCAAGAAACCATCAAGGCAACATCTAACATCCATCTGACTCCTCGGTTGGAAATGATCGATGGAAGTTAAGTGGTAATTATCGTCGATTCAAGCACGCAATATTTCTACATCCTTCGCCCTCTTTGATTTCTATTTATGCCTTGATCAAACACGCTTTGTCGTGCTAATTATTATCATAAGAGGTCCAGTTTAATTGTACTTTAGTCGATAGGGTGCAAATAATAACAAATTAATATTCAATAATTTAAATTTTAACAAGTTAAGCATTTATTTCAGATTCTCGGAGCGAGGTTGTGCTCAGGAGGAGAACGGGTCAAAGACTAAATTCAAAAATGGCATCTGCACTGCAAATTGCTGTGGAAAAATAGCTTCTAGAAAATTCTAGAGGCTTTAGAAAGAGAAAACTAATAAAAATCTTAAAGATAGAAAAAGATCGAGATAGTGGCCTGTCCGGGCTGATTTTATGACCGGTCGCGGGGGAGGTACGAATTCGTCCTTGGCAAGGGATCATGCGATTGCCAGGTAAGAAGGATGCAGATAAAAGTGCAGATGTCGTAGAAAGATTGAATTTTAAGGAAAATTAAAAATTTACATTTAGAAAATTCGAAATTTCAGAATTAATCGTTCCTGAGCACAACCTGAAAAAATACATGAAAATACAGTAATAAAGCAGTGTATTACACTATGTGTTTGAGTGTATGTGTGAATGTTTGTGTATGTAAATATTTATTTATTTATTTAATTAACATCACCCGCAGTCCATTAATGGACCATAAATGGGTTACAACAAAAAGCATGATTATTAATACTACGAAAATATAAAAATATAAGGTATTTTACAAATAATGTGGTTTATAATGGTTTTACAATGTTCCTTAATTAATACTAGTACAACAATTCGCCTCATTACCACACAATACAAACAATCTTGTCGACAGAACTAATACTTCTTGATTTTATTACGTGTGATTTAATATTCTTAGTCTTTCAATATACATGTTTATCTGATTAAGAAATTCCGCGTTTGAAGAAAAGTACATATCAGGGCTAGGTCTTAGTAAGTTAAAAACACTATTAATATGATCACAAGCAGCATAAATTGGTGCGGTGTAGCCTATAGAGGCATCCGGTAGTTCAAAATAAAAAGTAAGGTAACATTTTGTTTTTGATATTAATATTATTTTTAATATCAGCAGAAAACCATGGTGGATATTTACTGCCTGAATGATTCACATTCTTATAAAGGGGCACGTATTGTTCAAACGCATCAATAATAATAGAAACAAACTTATTGCATGCATAATTAACATCGGAACATTCGTCCAAGAAAGCCCAACTTAGAGTACATAGGAAAACGTATAAGTCAGGAAAAGACGCCTTTTTAAAATTAAAATTACATTGATTAGAATTAGTAGGTAATTGAAAGGAAGAAGGCTGAATATGAAATATATTGAAATATTAATATAAAAGATTCTCAATATAAAATTATATAAAATGTAAATGCGTAATACTCACAACACAAAAAATTAATATAAATATTTATATTTTAACAATATAAAATGTCTATATTAAAGAATTCAACCACAACACTTTTAAATACTTAAAAAAGTCTTTAAAAGGAGTCTTTTGGAATATTCTTACGCTGTAGCCAGTATTGGCCAGTACTGTAACTCAGTCGCCACAGTACGGATAACGAAAATGAATTTTCGAGAAATTAGTACATAAGCTGAGCAAGAAAACTTAGTCAGTCTTACTCGACAGAAATAGTTAAAGAGAACTAGTCGGAATAACTAAATAACCAGTTAGGATAACTAAAAGAATAGTCAGAGTTACTTTTAAATTTTAAATATTAAAATTATTTTATTTTATTCCCTTCAGCTCTGTTCATTTAACACTCATATAAATTGTATATATACTCTCTAAATTTCTTAGAGTGAATATTTCACTCTAATTTAGGAGTGAGATGTACATTCACTCCAGATAGAGTGAAAGTTCACTCTAAAAGAGTGAAATCGCTCACTCTAATGGAAAGAGTGCAGAAATTCACTCCAGTGGTTGGAGTGAATATTCACTCCAAGACTTAGAGTGAAACTTTCACTCTGTTTTGAGTGAACGTAAGCACGTATAACTTATAACGGCAGTTCGTAAGTTTTGTACCAACGAGCGTATAGCATAGTGGTTAGAGCGTTGGGCTTTAGGCCTGGGGGTCGCACGTTCGAGACCCCTCAGCGTCAAATATTTTAATTATATAAGTTTAGCGTTAGTATTAAGTTGTATGTTTTATTTGTAAATATAATATAATAAAATGTTATAAAATAATATAAATAACAAATATCCTTGAGACTAAATAAATACGAAAATACCACAGTACTGACAGAAAGTTATTCAAGAGATTCAATATTTATTTTTATTTATTATTTTTATTTTTCAAAAATAAGATATTATTCCTTTAAAGTTATGTTATGCAAATTTCCAAAAGCTTTAATTTACCCAATCTAAAATTGGAGTGGGAAATTCGATCTAAGAGGAATGAGCCGCCATTTTAAATCAGCTGAAAAATTCACTCTAATTAGAGTGAACTCGTCACTCTATCTATAGAGTGAATAAATTCGCTCTTTCAATGAGTGAACATTCACTCCATATGGAGTGGCTCAATTTTCACTCTTGCCTGGAGTGAAATCTCACTCTTTAAGAGTGAGGTTTCACTCTAAGAAATTTAGAGAGTATTAAGTTTGCTTTTTCTTTCCTTGGTTCCTGGGTATTGGCTTAGAGTGGGGAGCAATTAAGAATTAAGCGAATTTGATCGTCTCATCGGGTAAATTCGAGTGATAATTAATCACTCGATCTTCGCCTTTTGATAACGATCAAACGGCTACGCTCTCACGTGTCGGCCGAGGACACGGAAAGGTAAGAATTTAAGTCTTTCTTGCGATTTATTAAATTTGTTATATTTATTTTTTATTTTATAAAGTGTGGCAGTTAAATTTGTAATAATTTGAAAGGAAAAGAGATATCATCAATTATTTGGATCTTTAGTGTTTGAAAAATGATAAATGGACAGAATTGAATCGGAATTTGCACCTCAATGGGATAATTTTGGAGAACCAATCCAAGAATGGTTGTGGAGGATGCTTAAATCCTGTCAAATTGTCTATTCTGCATCCTGTTCTACTTTTGGATGAGTATTTTTCTTTTTTTAATTAATTTTATTTATCAAATTGTTTCAATGTTGAGAGCGAGTACCATATTTACAGAAACGCGAAGATCGAGGATATTTTAAATATTGACTTTGTTTATTTTAAATAACGAATTATATATTATTCATTTATATTAACTTCTTGTGTGCGTAATTGTATACCGTTTTCTGCGCAGGATAAAGGTTATAATTTATGCGTGATCATTGTGCGAATTATTGATATTTATAAAACTTTATAATTTTGGACGGAGATATTTTAAATACATTGTTACAAATTATTTCGGTGATTCTTTTTTCTTAACATGTTTTATGCGCATATGTATTTTTTTCATATTACTTATTTATAATTTATATGTCTTAATTTGTATTTAATTTTATTTTTTATTTAATGTTTCGATTTATTAATAACCAAAAGGAAAGAAATCGTTACACTGTTTAGTTCTCATTTTCATAGTATGTCTTACTAAGCACATAGTTCGAGATACTAAACATCAAAGGATAACATGATCTTAGTATTTTCAACCTAACCGTTTAGGATGTCTTACAAATTGTTAAGTTTTGATAACTATGTCGTGTTAGTCGTATCTAATTTTCTAAAAATAAAAAGAGGGTAAAAGGAATGCACACTTCTTTATCGAGTTCTTTATTTAACCATACACAATAGGGTGTGCCAAAAAACCAAAAAATTCCTTTTTCTTTAGTCTCACCCCTTAAAAACCTTTTATTTAGTGATAAAATAATTATCAATTTTTTGCAGATTTTTAAAAAATGGTTTAATCTCAGTCTAGGGCCTTTGAAGTAACTTTAATTATCAACCGAGAATCAAGCCAAAAATGGGTAAAATGTCATTTTATTTGGTTAGAACTTTTTTTATCAAGGTTTTTGAGGTTGCTGAACAAGAATCTGTAATTAGGTTTTAAAAATTGAAAAGGATTGATTTTTAAAATCTAATGTCAGATATCAGATTCGTGCTCATTGACTTCAAAAACGCTACAAAAAAAACTGTAACCGAATTACATGACATTTTACTCATTTGTAACAAAATTCCCGCCCAAACATTCGATTTCTTAAAAAAATTATTCGCTATATTGAATCGGCCATTTTAAATTTTGGAAGTTTAATGTTAAATTCGTGTACAGCGACCCCAGAAACTCTGATAGATTTTCCTGTAAACAAATTACATGACATTTTACCTATTTTTGGCCTGGTTCATGAGAAAAGAGGATATTTAAAAATATCGTCCGCCATATTGGAACCTCCATTTTGAATTTTTAGTGATTTCAGATTCATTACCCAGGCACAAAAAAAAACTTTTTTGGCCGAGAGACTACACTAGTGTATTTTTGCTAATTTTTTTCCACTGGATCCGAATTCGAAGTCAGAATTGCTAGATTGGCTAAATTTTTTGAAATAATAAATAATAAAAAACAAAATCTCAACAAATTTTAAAATCACAAAAAAACCCTAAAAAATTTTTTTTTCATCCGGGACGCAGCATTAATGTATTTTTATATATTTTTCTCTGACAAAAAAAATTTGATTAAAAATTAAAAAATGATGACAAAAATTGAAACGAAATAATTGAAATTTAAGGAAAATAATAGAAAAGTTTCAAAAATACTTGAAGTTACAAGAATATAATTAAAAGAATGAATAAAATAATAAAAATTTGAAAAAAAAATGAGACAAAAATTAAAATTATGTGCACTATAATAATTATGGAGATATTGATGAAATAATTTAAATATTAAGAAACTAATTGAATAGTGACATAAGTAATTGAAAGCTGGTTTAGAAATTAAAAATTTATAAACAACAATTCAAAAATCGAAAAAAATATTAGAAGTTTAAGAAGAGTAATTAAAAGTTGAAGAAATTAATTAAAGTTTGAAGAAAATGAACGAAATTTGAGGAGAATAATTAAACAATATCAAAAAACATTTAAATATGAAGAAAGTTATTAAAGTTTGAAGAAAATAATTGCAATTTGTAGAAAATAATTGAAAAAGTTGTAGAAATTTAATAAATTAATGACAATAAGAAAAAGAATAAAGAAAATGATTGAAATTTGAAGAAAATAATTGAAAACTGGTGTAAAAAATTTAAAAATTCATGACAATGAAAAAATTGAATAAAATAATTGAAATTTGTGAAGAATAATTCAAAAATGTTAAAAATAATTGAAATATAAAGAAAATAATTGAAAAATGACAAATATAATTAAAATTCAAAAAATAAATTGTTAAATGACAAAACTAATTGAAAAATTATTTAAAAATCAAAAAATGAAGACAAATTTCAAAATTTAAACTAAACAATTGAAATTTGAAAAAAATAATTGAAAAGTTTCAAAAATAATGAAATTTACAAGAAAATAATTTAAAAATGAATAAAATAATTAAAGCTTGAAAAACACTTGAGACCGGTGTAAAAAATTAAAATTTTGAGTACGATTATTGAGATATTAACAAAATAATTAAAATGTTAAGAAACTAATTGAATACTGACATAAGTAATTAAAAGCTAGTGTAAAAATTAAAAACTTATAGACAACAATTGAAAAATCGAAAAAATAATAGAAGTTAATTAAAAAATGTCAACAAAATTTATAAACGAAGAAAGCAGTTAAAAAATGACAAAAATAACTGAAATTTATTAAAAAAATTCATGGCAAATGAGAAATATATAATTTAAAAGTGGAGTAAAAATTAAAAAATATAATTTATTAATTGAAAAATTGTATAAAATAATTTAAATTTGAGGAGAATACTTCAACAATGGCAAAAAAATTAAAATACGAAGAAAGTAAATGAAGTTTAAAGAAAACAATTGAAACAGGTGTAAAAAATTAATAAATTCATGACAATAATAAAAAAAATGAGGAAAGAGATTAAAATTTGAAGAAAATAATTGAAAACTTTCGTAAGAAATTAACAATTCATGACAATAAAAATCAATTGAATAAACTAATTGAAATTTGTAGAAAATAATTCTAAAATGGCAAAAATAATAGAAATATGACGTAAATAATTAGAAAATAACAAAAATACTGAAATAATAACAAAAGTAATTGAAATTTGAAGAAACTAATTGAAAAATAACAAAAGATAATTAAAACTTGTGTAGAGAATTTAAATATTCATGCCAATAATAATCTGAAGATTAAAGAACATTATTAAAATCTTAAGAAAATAATTGAAAAATGACAAAAATAAATGAAAAGTTAGGTTATTTTAAATATTCATGGCAATAATTTAAAGACTGAAGAAAATAGAAGTTGATATTTGAGAAAATACAATTAAAAAACGCAAAAATATTTGAAAATTGACAAAAGTGCTTTAAAGTTGACAAAAGTACTTTAAAAATGCCAAAAATAATTAAAAAAAATTAACGCCGTTAAGGATTAATTATTCACAGGACATGATCAAAATTTTCAACAACGATTTTTCAACAAGGGTAGAGGTACCAATTATTAGATACTTAGTGGTAGGGCATCAAATATTAATTAATTTTTTACATGTAAAATTTTTTGTTGAAGTTAAATTAAAATAGAAGGAAAATAAAAAGATAAGTCACTTAACAAATTATTTAAAATATTTGAAAATTAAATGTATTAAACATGAATAGCTTTAAAAATCGTTTAAATTAAAGAAGAATAAAAAAATAAAATAAAATAATTAAAGGTTAAAGAGAATTTATATTTATTAGACAAAACATTCTTAGGTTATAATTAAATGTAGAACATATCAATATACTTTAATTTAGTTAATAATTTTTTTAAAATCATAAAAGTAAACAATTAATTATTTAATATTTTGGAATTTATCACTCGGTAATCGTTAATAGGAAGATAGGAAAATTATTAATCTTTCCGAGTCAATTTATTAAAAAGTTTTTATTTTGACATTTTGACAAAACAATGTTTTCTTTCTCAGAAAAAAACTAGAAATATGTATATATATATATATATGTTTGGTAAAATATAATTTACTAAAATATAATAATCAATTCTGACAAGTTATTTTGCACTATTTACCTCGGATGTTGGATTACAAGTACTTAAGATTTTTCGTCACAATTTTTTATAAATTGTGATTCGTTAATTTTATACAGAATTTTTTAGTTAGAATTCATAAAATTCAAGTAATTTTTTGACTTTTATCAACGTCATTGTGTAAGGTGTATAGTGTATACACTATGAAGTCTGCCGACTTACCGAGGGGCTACTCACTCTCGAATCAGTCCGAATCAGTTGAACACTAACAGATGATTTCAACTGATTCCTGCTGATTGCATTCACTATTTAAGTTAAATAAGTTAAATAACTTATCTTGCACAGACGACACTCTTTGCGTTGAGCGTGCGTTATTTTCACTGTTCGATCCTTATTTCCACTACCCTCTCACTATTCCCACTATCCGCTCACTAAATACAGTATTTGCAGTATTTACACTATTCGCTCCTTATTTTCGTTATTCGTGCTTTATTTCTTTTGTCTCTGCTGTCTCATTAAATATCAATTACACAAAATTTTTGTAAAAATACTTTTTGTAGAGAATAATAGAATCTACAATTTTTATTAAAAACTTTTTTTTCTAACTAAAATAATAAAAAAGTTATAAACAAAAAACTGATAAAAGTGAAGAAAGTGAAGAAAGTGAAGAAAGGAAAATCTTTGATATTAATTAACTCACTTATTATTAACTTTAGGACTAAAATAGTTTAAATATATTTTAAATTGTACTCTTTAACAAATTGTTTAAATGGCAAAACTTAACAAATTTTAATTATCTTTATTTAATAATTTATTTAATTACTTTTACATAACATAAAAATGAATTCCACTAATAATTAATTATTTTCAAGTAAATGATTAAAAAAATCTTATTATTGAATCAAACTGACTTTTTGTTACATAGTTAGTTATTTTTAATTAATATATATATATGGGGCAAAATTTCTCAACTGTACCAATCGAAAAAATAAAAAGGGCTAATATTTGCACAAAATGTAGTATTGTAGGTCAGTACTTTAAGCACCGATTATTATAAAATTCTAATAAAAATTGTAGAAGGGGGAGGGGGTTGAAGATTCTGGTCCAGTGTGAAAAGGCTATTTTTTGAAAAATCGTAACCATTATGCAAAAAGGTGAACAAAAATTTGGCCTACACTCTAAAAACAAGTGTCTTATTTTGTCCTCACTTTTAAGATATTTTAGAGTGTCTTAATTTTAAACCATTGAGAAAGTGTCTTAAAAATACCTGTAAGACGCTTTCTAAACGTCTTATGTCTTAAAATAAGACACTTGTAAGACACCTTTTTTTACAGTGTATATGTTTTCGAAAGTCTTTATCTTCCTCTTTTGAATGGTAAAAATTTTTTTTTTAAATTTTAACCTATTTTTTTAAAGAAGAAACATTTTTTTATACATTTTTTAATAAAAATTTGTAAAAAATAAAATATTTTACAAACAAATAAACTTTTGGTAATTTTAAGCTTACTAACGTAAAGTTTATTAAATTCCGGACCCAACAAGCATAGTGATGCATGTCGAGCAAACGATCTGATCGATTTTGATATCGATCGTCAGTTGTTTGCTTGGATCGTCTCGATTTTATTTTATATAATTAATTAATTTTATAATTAATTATACAGGCTTAAATAAAACTTTTCTTTAAAAAAGAATGTTAATATATGTGTATTCTAAAGATTTGTTTGTAGTAATTTATTTTATATAAAGCATAATTATAATAAGTAAAATCGATTTAAGATTGATCTAGAAATTGACGATATTTTGTCATATTGAACAGCATATTTTTTTATTATGAGGACTCAAAATTAGTATATTTCTTTTGCTTATCCAGACACAATTGCTTAAGAACAGTAATTTAATTATTACAAAACTGAATTTCATAATTCTATATTTAAACAAATGACATATTTAAACACATCATATCTTTTTTCTGAAAGCTTGTAATAAGTTCAAACTTTACGCACATTTAAATTTGTACAAACAGTTTTTATCAAAATTTTACTAAGATATTTTGCTTAATTTCTTAAATATTTGAGTAAGAAATATATTACAAATTTAGAAGTCCTTCAAAATTGGTTGGTTTGGCAAAAAATTACTTGAATCGATTTTATTTAAATTAAATATCGTAATTAATATTCATTTAAAAGGTGTAATAGATTTTATTTAAAGGTGTAACATTTATTTTCTTATAATTACTTGCAAATTAATGTTATTTATGATAATTATTATTTCTGGATAAACAAAGTAAATGTACAAACTAATTTTAAATTAAATTAAATTTTCGTAAGTATCCAACTTTCTTATTAAATAGTTTTAAAAAAATATGCTGTCAAATATGCCAAAAATTGTCTATTTTTAAATCAATCTTCAATTTATTTTACTTACTATAATTGTGCTTTATATACAAAATAAATTACTACAAACAAATCTTTAGAATATATTTATTAACATTCTTTTTTAAAGAAAAGTTTTATTTAAGTCTATATTTATTAATTAAAAAAATTACTCATATGACAGTTCAGTATAAATGCGTACTGAATAAAATATGCCAACAAAAACAAGCATAATTTGAAGGAATTTTGATAAAGGAATGATAATTTTTCATCATTTTTCGTTAACAGCAATGAGGCAAATTGTAACTATAATGTAATTGTGTATTTTATCTTGTAGGAACTGAGTACAGCATCCCACTGTATTATAAAACATTTTACAATCTTTTAACTTTTCAGTCAATGCTAATATATCATAAAATGGAAACTGTCAAAATAATGATTTTTATTTTCTTATGAATTGTTAATTATTTGAAACTATTTCTTATCTATTTGTGGAAAATTGACTCTCTAAATCTGAATTAGTGGTTTTCTACTAATGAATTAGCGAAAAGTGAGCTACTATTAAAATAGTAAGAATTTTACTAATTCTTAGTAGAAAACCACTAATTCTTAGTAGAAAACTACTAATTAAATTAGTAAAAAAATCTACTTTTTTGTAATTAAGAATTAGTAGTTTTTTACTAAGAATTAGTAGTTTTCTACTAAGAATTAGTAGTTTTCTACTAAGAATTAGTAGTTTTCTACTATATGAATTAGAGAAAAATGAGCCATGAATTTGACTAATTCATAGTAGAAAACTACTAATTCAGATTTAGAGAGGATGAATTAAAATCTTCAAATAACTTTTATTTTATCGTTTAACATTGCAAGGAATAATTGTATGACAAAAAAATACCAATAACAAATGTTATAGCTATATTTTTTCAACTTATGTTTGACAGATAGAAAATGACACAACAAATTTAAGAAGAACCGATTGTTACACAAATGTGACTTGGAAAGTTAAAAGGGACCTTGCGTCAAAAAAATCGATTTTTTGATGTTTATTTCATTCAAAAAAGTGAATTTTTTTCTTTAAGAATCACGTATCAGTAAAAAAATCGATTTTTTGACGTAAGGTCCATTTTAACTTTCTAAGTCACAAATACACAATATTTTCAACGGTGTAGTTACAGTGATTCGTGCAAAACATTCATACCAGGCTTTTCACCGGTTAATGCTTCAAATTCGTCTGTAAAAACAAATTTAACATTTTTTTTAAGAGGTACCGGGGGATTCTTGTGATACCTACAATTGTTCTTTTCACCAAAAGATACTGGGATAACAGCGATTTTTACAAAAAGAAATACTGTGGTAATTTTCTGTACGAATAGTCGCTCTATTTAGCTTATTAGGATTAGCAGCAACTATAGTTCTACTAAAAAAAGCACTGATAGTAATAAGCATTAATAAAAACATACTCCACATTTTTTATATACCGTCACATTCTATGACTGCAGCAAAATTTGACTGTACATAAAAAGGATGGGGTATTTGGCAGTAGTAAATTTAAACGGGTTATTTGGACGGAGGGGTAGGCAGGGCCCAAGAGTGGGAGAAGGCCCCGAATGAGTTTTCCTCGCCGAGCAGGTGCACGGGAATAAGTTGGGGATGAATCGTGAATCTCCCATTTCGACACTATTCGTACGTTATTTTCACTGTTCGTTCACTAACTGCTGATTCGTACCTTATTAAACACTGCCAATACTGTAAATACTGTAAATACCTTAAATACTGAGTTTAACTTAGTGACACTAAATCGAGAACTAAATTACTGTAAATACGTAAACTATTCGTTATTTGAACGTTAAAATTGACTGATTCGAGAGTGAGTAGCCCCTCGCGACTTACGAAATAATAACAACATTGATTATCGATCTATTAGAAGTGATTGGGAAAAGCAATTAATATTATGATTTGGAATTTTCAACAGAAAATAAATTTTGTAATTTAAAATTATTTATTTTGACATTCTGGATATTAAATGATTGTATTGTTTATTTAACTTATTTATATCTTCTTTTATATTTATTGGAGATTATTCTATTTTTATATGTATCATTAAAGAAATACATCATTTTTTATAATTTGTTTCTGTGTCTAAGATTTTATAATTATTCCAATCGAAATCATGATTATTAATATTTTTATAGAGTGAGATTACCGCGGTTTTTCCATATTTATGTTCATTTATACGTGTTATTACTATTCTCTTTGTTGCCAATTTGTTGCGTCACAATTCTTACATTCAATCTTGTATATAGAGTAGGGTGTCCCAAAAAATAAAAAATTTTTTTTTTTCTTTGGTCTCACCCCGACAAAACCTTTCATTTTACGTCAAAATAAGTGTACTGTATATAAAAAGAATTAATTTTAATTTCGACCCGTAGTCCAGGGCCTCTAAATCATCAAAAAATTAAAAATTTGTTTTCATGTTTAAACCAAATGTAAGTAAGAATTACTTTTAAAATTATATAAATTAATATAAAATAATACAAATTAACTGCTAAAACACATAACTTGCCTTTTTTTAAAGTATCAACTATATTGATAAATTATTGTTTAAAAAAGATGTGATGACTTTTTAAACAAAACTTTATTAAATAACAGTTGATACTTAATGAAAATGAAATTTAATTTGGTTCAGCTGTTAATTTATAGTATTTTATCCTAATTTTTATCATTTTTAAGTCTTTGGTACTTACATTTTGTTTACATCTTAGAAAACTGGATTTTAAACGTTTTAATGATACAGAGGCCCTGAACCAAGGGTCACTAAAAATTAATTAAAATTAATTTTTTTTACATACAGTACACTTATTTTGACGTAAAATGAAAGGTTTCGTGGAGGTGAGACCAAAGAAAAAAAAATATTTTTATTTTTTGGGACACTCTAATATAGAGTTTATGGTGTAATTTTTTTTCAGTTTTGTCTTAATCTTTTTTTATAATGTTATAGATTGTTAATGATTTTTGGAGTTGTGCAAATGTTATGTTTTCAAATAATGTGACATTTTATTGTAAAGTCCATCAACAAATGGTAAGTTCACACTGTAAAAAGAAACATCTTAAAATGCATTGTAGTCACTTTTAAGACGTTTAAAGTATCTTATATTTTAGCTTCTATCTTAGAAAACTAATGCATTTTAAGATACTTTTGCTAACTTTTCAGGAACATCTTAAAAGTGACTACAAATGTATCTTAAATTAAGATACCTACTTTTTGCAGTGCACCTTGGGTGAATTCTTCTTATTATCGTAATTAATTTAAAATATACTGAGTCAGTACATCATTTTTGTGTCATTTGCAAGTTTTAATTTCTTTAATAAAAAAATATTATAGACAACTTGTAATTCGTATTAAATTAAATTAAATTATTAAATTTATCTCTCCACATTCACACATTTTACCTAAATTTATGTCTCTCTGTGTTCACAAATGACAAGAATTAAAAGTGCCCGATGTGAAAAAAGACGCAATTTTTTTTTTTTACAAAAGTTACTAATCATCTCCTTGACATGAATTTGGGTTTGAATTTATTAAGACCCTGGAGAAGTCGACTTGTGTGTTACGAAGATGAAAAGCAGTTGCGAAATCTGCCAGATGTGTCAAAGAAATTGCGCTTTCTCGCAGGAAGTCTTAGAAAATTAAATGTGTCAGTGTAGTCGGTGGCTCGGATACACGCTGGGTGTAAATGCGAATAACAAGGACGATGTAATATATCAACATCGCGTTGGCGGTCTCGAGTCTCTGCACGTTGGCACTGCAGGAGGCCACAGCTCCAAGACAGAATCGGTGTATGGCTGTCATGCCTAACCCCTGCCAGGCCAGAAGGAACAATCGCTCTCAATTCTTGGGAGAGCTGTTAAAGTCATGCAGGTTTCTTTAAAAAGAACCTCGTGGAAGATACTCTTTAATCCTGAGCAGCTGCCCGCGAAAATAAATATATTCTCTGTTCCTGTCCCCATCCTGTCACGATAACAACGTCCTCGTATTATTCATGAGACGTCTGTCATTTTCAGTACATGACATCCACTTTATGATGATAATTTAATAAGCACACAGATCCCTTATCAACTGACAACTTTGTCGACTTTCAGATTACTGATTAAAAACTTTCCTCTGCAAAATTTATATACGGATGTTTCCTGACTAATTTTAAACAGGCAAAAGATCCAATTTTATCCTTGGCATCTCGGTTTTTCCATTATTCATTTTCAATTTGCGATCGTGAAATTTGTCAAAGTGTCATTTGTTGTTATTAATTACTGAAGATGATATGAAGATTTCAATGTGCGCTTCTCTCATCTTATGAATGTTTCAGTAGACTATTTTCTGATTTAATTACGAGATAATTATAGTAAATATCGAGTCACTCCTTTCACGATCACCCTCTTTGAGATTCAATTTAGATTTTAATTAATGAAACGTATTTTCTTCACGGTCTATACAAATATGAATTGGTATAGTGGGAAAACAGTTCGGTGAATAGCGCAACGTTTAATTGATAGTGAACGTATACGGTTTTTATTGTACTAACAAAGTTTTCTGTTGTTTCAGTTAGATTCTCGTTGATGCAACCAGAAAAATTCGAGTTTAGTTGTCTCATTAAAAAAAAAAAAACTATTTGGAGTTTTAAAATATGTACAATATGTACTTATGGCTTAAAAGCAAACAAAAAGTACCTGAAAATAAGAGACTTGTTCTTAAAGTTATAGTTTTTATTTATTTTAACAAAACTTACAATTTTGTCCTCCAAATTGTTTCTTAGGGAGTCTAGGGAATAATCATTTTTAATTTCTAGGTAAATTCACGGAACGTATACTACAATTTTCCCACATTTGATGGCTTAATAATAATTAATAAAAATTCTAGTTACATATTAATTGGTTTGAATAAAATATTAAGAATAGCCTTAAAAAATAAGTACAAAAACAAAACAAACTTAAAAACTGTTAAATATCTGGAATGTATACTATGAAAAAAAATCAATGGAAGAAAAAATAAAAAAAACAGAAAGAGTCAAAAATACTGAATAAATAAAAAAAACTAAGAACATTTATTGAGTAATAAAAAAAACCTTTAAAAAATCTAAAAAGTTATGAAAAAAGGATAAAATTACAAACTAGGTGAGAATTATGTCCATTTCATGGACATTTCGCTTCCAAGTAAGCAAAATAATTTGCTTCCTCATAGAGGAAGCAAAAAATTAATAATATATAAGTTAATTGGGGAAGTTATTTAAAAATGAAGAATTTTAAATGCAAAAAAATGTAAAAATATGAATTATTTTACGAATTCTTGATCAATTATAAAAGTTGTATAGGTCAATCGATTCGTTTTGAGATAAGGAATATGATTTTCGCATTTATTAAGTTGTATTTTTAGCATAAAAAAAATTTTTGGCAAAAAACGATTTTTTCGATGAAAAAAGGTGCTTAAAAAAATTTGGTTGGGTATTTTTAAAAATCCTTGTGTCCAAATTTAGATATTCATGAGCTTAATAAGTCATCCAAATTTTATTGGAATCCGTTTAAGCGTTCTCAAGATATCTTGTACACAAAAAACGCTATACACACACACACACACACACACATACATACACACACACACACACATCTGGACATTTGCTTAGGAATGAAAATTTTCGCTTTTTAGATGAAAATAAGTCGATTTGGAATATTTTTGGAAAATCGAAAATTTTAACGATCACAAAGCTTCCTCTATGAGGAAGCAAAATTATTAAAAATCTTATATTTTTATATTAGAAACGCAAAAATAAGGAATTTGGAAATAATTTACTTTAAAATGGGAATTTTGAAACAAAAGGATAATTAAAAAGCCTACAAAAAATAAAACTTTAAAATTAGGAAAATGTAAGAAAATTATTAAGAATTATTATTAATAATTGGGAAAATGGTCGGGAAAAAAGATCACATTTACATAAAATGGAAGAAAAACAATACGAAAAATTCGTTACATTAAATGCATTTATTTCCCGCTGAGTTAAATTATGGGTTTAATATGTCGAAATTTGATAAATGAATTAACAATTCATTTATTTATTCTTTCCTTCATTCATCCATTCGTTCACTCACTCTCTCATTCATTCACTTATTCACTGACTTACTCAATCGTTCCTGTATTCACTGACTGACTCATTCACTCATTGATTGATTCATTTATTCACTAACTCACTCATTCATTCTTGCGTTCACTCATTCATTCACTAACTCACTCATTAATTCATTCACTTATTTATTTATTCACTCCTTCTTTCATTTATTCACTTCTTCATTCACTCATTCATTCATTCATTCATTGATCCATTTATTCACTGACTGCCTCGTTCATCCTTCCATTTATTTATTCTTTCATTCATTCCGGCATTCATTCTTTAACTTAATTATTCATCCGTTCACTCATTCACTCATTCATTTACTTAAGCACTGACTGATTCATTCACTTATTCATTTATTCACTCCTTCATTCATTTATTCACTTCAATCATTCATACTTTCACTCACTCATTTATTCATTCATTCATTGATCCATTTATTCACTAACTGACTCATTCATTCTTCCATTCATTTATTCTTCCATTTATTTTTTTATTCATTTTTGCATTAATTAATTCATTCACTTATTCACTGACTGACTCATTCATTCTTGCGTTCACTCATTCATTCACTAAATCACTCACTCACCTATTCATTTATTCACTTATTCATTTATTTACTCCTTAATTCATTCTTTTACTGACTTATCCATTCGTTTATTTTTTATAAATAAATGAAAGATTGAATAAATTAACAATTCATTCATTCATTCATTCATTTATTCACTGACTGACTTATTCACTCGTTTATTCATTTATTTACTCATTTATTTACTCATTGATTGATTCATTTAATCACTAACTCACTCATTCATTCTTGCGTTCACTCATTCCTTCACTAACTCACTCATTAATTCATTCACTTATTTATTTATTCATTCCTTCTTTCATTTATTCACTTCTTCATTCACTCTTTCACTCATTCATTCATTCATTCATTGATCCATTTATTCACTGACTGCCTCGTTCATCCTTCCATTTATTTATTCTTTCATTCATTCTTCCATTCATTCTTTAACTTAATTATTCATCCGTTCACTCATTCACTCATTCATTTACTTAAGCACTGACTGATTCATTCACTTATTAATTTATTCACTCCTTCATTCATTTATTCACTTCAATCATTCATACTTTTACTCACTCATTTATTCATTCATTCATTGATCCATTTATTTACTAACTGACTCATTCATTCTTCTATTCATTTATTCTTCCATTTATTTTTTTATTCATTTTTGCATTAATTCATTCATTCACTTATTCACTGACTGACTTATTCACTCATTTATTCACTCATTGATTGATTTATTTATACGCTGACTGACTCATTCATTCTTGCGTTCACTCATTCATTCACTAAATCACTCACTCACCTATTCTTTTATTCACTTATTGATTTATTTACTCCTTAATTCATTCTTTTACTGACTTATCCATTCGTTTATTTTTTATAAATAAATGAAAGATTGAATAAATTAACAATTCATTCATTCATTCATCCATTTATTCACTGACTGACTTATTCACTCGTTTATTCATTTATTTACTCATTTATTTACTCATTGATTGATTCATTTAATCACTAACTCACTCATTCATTGTTGCGTTCACTCATTCATTCACTAACTCACTCATCAATTCATTAACTTATTCGTTAATTCACTCCTTCATTCATTTATTCACTTCATTCATTCATTCACTCACTCACTCATTTATTTATTCATTGATCCATTTATTCACTGATTGCCTCATTCATTCTTCCATTTATTTATTCTTTTATTCATTCCGCCATACATTCTTTAACCTAATTATTCATTCGTTTACTCATTCACTTATTCATTCACTTAAGCACTGACTGATTCATTCACTTATTCATTATTTCACTCCTTCATTCATTTATTCACTTCATTCATTCTTTCTTTCACTCACTCATTTATTCATTCATTCATTGATCCATTTATTCACTGACTGACTCATTCATTCTTCCACTCATTTATTCTTCCATTTATTCCTTTATTCATTTTCGCACTAATTCATTCATTCATTTCTCCACTGACTGACCCATTCACTCATTTATTTACTCATTGATTGATTCATTTAAACGCTGACTCACACATTCATTCTCGCGTTCACTCATTCATTCACTAACTCACTCACTTACCTATTGATTCATGCACTTATTCATTTATTTACTCCTAAATTTATATTTTCACTGACTCATTCATTCATTTACTTTTTATGAATAAATGAAAGACTGAATAAATTAACAATTCATTCATTCATCCATTTATTCACTGACTGACTCATTCATTTATTTATTCACAGACTGACTCATTCACTCACTTATTTACTCATTGATTGATTCCTTTATTCGCTGATTCACTCAGTCATTCTTGCGTTCTCACATTCATTCATTTACTTATTCATTTATTCACTCCTTCATTCATTCTGACATTTATTCGTTCACTCACTCACTCACTCACACACTCACTCACTTACTCATTCATTCATGTATTTACTGACTGACTCGTTCACTCATTTATTTATTCATTCACTCACTTATTAACTAATTAAATTTTCCTTTATTCATTCTTTCATTTACTAATTCATTCATTCGTTCACTCACTCACTCACTCATTCATTCATTTATTTACTGACTGACTCATTCATTCATTTACTCATTTAATGATTGATCCAATTATTCACTGACTGACTCATTCATTCTTTCACTTAATTATTCATTCGTTCACTTATTCACTCATTCTTTCACTTATTCACTGATTGACTCATTCATTCATTCACTGATTCAATCATTCACTCATTTACTCATTCCTTCGCTTATTTATTCTCTTACTCACTGATTCATTCTTGCGTTCATTTATTCATTCACTAACTCACTCACCTATTCATTTATTCATTCCTTTATTCATTCTTTCACTTACTCATTCATTTATTCATTTTTTTTTTTTTATTCCTATATACATTCTTTTACTCATTTTTTCGTTCACTTACTCTCTCACTCATTCATTTATTTACTAACTCATTCATTCATTCATTTACCCATTTATTCACTCATTGATTAATTCATTTATTTACTGCCTCATTCTAATATAGAAAAAATTTGTCCGTAACCTATTTCTTAAAATATTGAAAATTTTGTCACGAAATTTGATAAAATTACTTAAAATATCATTAAGAGTGTCCCTCCGACCTAACTTTGTTGAATTTCAGCCCTAAATTAATTTAAAAAAATTTCTAATTTTTTTACCTAAAATTCAAACAAACTCTGATTAGATTCATCACATGCACTTAATTTTCGCCACTCACATCTGCGCAATTTTTTCAAGTCCATCTTATGAAGGATCAACTATACAGTTAATGGTACAAGAGCTTACTGGAATTTTCTTAGTGTGTGTTCTAGGACAGGTAGCGCAGTGGGGACGACATTTCCACACGATCTGACAACACTGATTCCTGCTCGAATGGCATAATAATTGAAGATGTTTCTATTGGTGCATCAATAGGAGACCACAAATGCGTCGGAATATCGGATTTGAGAATAATCTATCGATTCCGTCCTCCGCAATTTTACTTGGAAGGATTCAGCATAGTGTCGGATGAGTTATAGATGCTCTTTGCTGTCGCGCATTCAGCGGTGATGTATGACTCAACGGTTAGGTGGAAGCCAGCAGCCACGATGTACAGCAGGCAGTACACAGATGCCGCAGGCGGCTAGAGTCCCTTTGTGTTTTATTACAAACGATACGTCAGCCCACGATGTATGGGCCGCTTTTATCTGCGGCATGTTATTGATGTGCTACATTGTCTGCGCTGACTCGCAAGAGTGGGCAGGATGCTTGATAGACGTCGCTCAAGACATGAGCCTGTCTTGACCCATCCGGCGATAAAGAGCCAAAGAGACACGCATGACCATGACGACTCTCAATGCTTGTACTTCAATGTTATGCTATCCACTAGACAGGTCCCACGTTTTCAACCCGAGGTCAATATTAAACATATACAACACTTATAAAAAAGAAAGAAAAAAATTAGGGGTGTGCTTCCAAATAATGGGTACTCTGATTTTTTTAAACTTGGTATCGCTACTTATTTTAATGCGATGTTTACGAAAATAGTGGTGAAAATTGGCGACTAGATCATTTTCATGGTGAAAATCATAAGAAACTGATAAACATTGAGTATTTTGCAATTATCTTAAGAAATATGAAAAATTTTGGAAATTGATTAGTACAAAAGTTGTAGGCCTTCTAAAAGTACACATTTTTTGTTTTATACTTTTTTTTATATCTCTGGTAGTTTTCGAGAAAATCGGTAGTGAAGTTGATTAGCAGCGCGTAGAGCTTCTATGAGAGAGTAAGAGATAACACTATAGTGCCATTTCTTTCTCTCTTATGTAATAACCTCTCTAAAAGCTTGTCTTGATCCGCAACTGATATTGCCCGGGTATCTTCTGGTAGAAAACCACTATATATTTCAAAAGGACCCTCCCGTTAAAAAAGGAGATTGGGGGAACCAAGACCCTCAATAGAAAAAAAGAACAGAGTTTAAAATTTTGATTATTTACATTTCTAAAAGAGGGCGCAGTTCTCAAACGATTGGAGCAATTTCGCTATCAATTTTCTCTAAAACTATCAGAGATATAAACAAAATACATATTACAAAAAATATGTATTTTAAGAAGACTTACAACCTTTATTCAAATCAATTTTTCAAATTTTTGATATTTATTGAGATAATTGCAAAAACCTGACTTTTTATGGGTTTTTTTTGTGATTTTTTAATATGATAATTAGATTTGCGCTAATTTTCACTGTAATATTCCTAATCAGGGCGTCAAAATACGTGAGTATAGCAAATTTCTTTAAAATCGGAAAGGGGTCAATCTGTTGAAATCGAACTGGTCGCCCTGTCCGCTAAACGGTCGCTCCTGCCTCCACTTCGACACTCTTCGCGCTACACGAGCAACTTCACTGACAATTTTCTCGAAAACTATTAGAGATGTCAAAAAAAGGTATACAACAAAAAATATGTATTTTTAAAAGGTCTACAACTTTTGTAAAAAGCATTTTTCGGAAGTTTCAATATTTATTGAGATAACTGCAAAAGGACTTCGCTCCTGTCTTCACTTCGACACTCTTCGCGCTACACGAGCAACTTCACTATCAATTTTCTCGAAAACTATTAGAAATATCAAAAAAATACATTTTATATAAAATATGTATTTTAAGAAGACTTACAACTTTTGTAAAAAAAAATTTTCGAAATTTTTAATATTTATTGATATAATTGCAAAAACCTGAATTTGTATGGGATTTTCATGGTTTTTTTAACATGATAATTCAATTTGCGCTAATTTTCACTATGATATTCCTAATCAGGGCGTCAAAATACGTAAGTATACCAAATTTCATTAAAGTTGGAAAAATGTCGAACTGTTAAAATCCAACTGGTCTTCTTCGAATCCTAGCCGATCGCTCCTACCTTCACTTTGACACTCTTCGCGCTACACGAGCAACTTTACTATCGATTTTCTCGAAAACTATTAGAGATATCAAAAAAAGGTATACAACAAAAAATATGTACTTTTAGAAGGCCTAAAACTTTTGTAAAAGCCAATTTCCAAAATTTGCAATATTTATCGAGATAATGGCAAAAACTCTAATTTGATTTTTATTGCTTTCACCATGAAAATGATCTAGTTCGACAATTTTCACTACGATTTTCGTAATCAGCGTATCAAAATACGTAGGTATTCCAAATTTAAAAAAAATTTGTATTATCCATTATTCTGAAGTTTATCCGAAGATTCCTAAAGTTATTTAATTCAGAAGTAGTTTCAAATACAATTTTAAGACCTTAAACCTTAAGGTTTCAACGAGCCTCGTTTCAAACTGAAAATTTCGACAGTGCACTTGGCAACGACAGTTGAGACAGAGACAAACAAGAACTTGACGTAGACTTTGAGAAGGGCATTGTATGCAAATATGGAAATAAATAACGACGAGACATGTGACTGTGATGGATGCGGACAGAAAGAAAAATGTGATGACAAAAATTGAGGATCGGTTATGAAAGTCACGCGGCAGGCACTGAAGATACGTGAGTTTGTCGTTAAGCACGACACGTTACTAATTGAGATTCAGCGGCGCGCGTAATGGTTCGAAATAACACGAATTCCAATCTGAAGAATGGCCGGGCGAAATATGGGTAGCCATTCATCTTGGCTGTAAAATCGCCGAATATTTTATGCTGCTGAGCCAGCTGAGCTGCCGCCATCGTGGCGACGGCAGTGAAAAGAGCAAACGAGGGGAAAAAGAGCGAGAAAAGAAGTAGAAGAACTGCTGAAAGAAAGAATGAGAGAAAGAGAGGGAGTGTGTGAGAGGGGGCACAAAAGACTTCCTACCCTCGCAAGTAGAGTAACCACCCTCTCACTCTTTTTCACCCTACCTGATATCCGAGAACTCACGACTCGCTCGGCTGGTAATGAAAGAAATAAATTCACTCTCTGGTGCCCCGGGGATTGGGTCCCGCACATATAAATGCAGTCTCAAGAACTTGAGACGCGTGAGCGAAAGTCTTCTGCTTTACGGAAGACACATTCATTCCATTACATGCAAACGCCCACGTTAATCTTCCCTATCACACTATACGCGGGGTAATGCGCCATTGCGAGTTATGAAGACACGGAGGGTGGATAAGGTCTCCAGACAAATTACCAGAAGGGCACGATATTATCCATTTTATAAACAATTTTAATATATTTCTGCTTTGATAAAGTTGTACTCAAAAAAGATTTGTTGTATCAAGATCAATATTGATAATGTAATAGGGGATATGAATAACTGCTTTAACTAGATGATCTTTAGATGATCTAACTAGATATCCAAAACAATTGTTTTGACTTTTTTCCTGCAAATGTCAACTCTTCTTCAAATAAATATGTAAAAAAAATAAGTATTTAATCCTAAGTATACCATCGGAACAGCGAAAAACCATACAATTTCAAAAAGTCTTAGAGAACCATACCATTCGAGATGGTATGGTCAAACTCTTGTTGACTAAATTGTATGCTTTAAACGACATTTTTTTTTTAAAAAAGCTTTAGCAAATAGGTATTTTTTATAATCAGCACACGGAATGGTATGGTTTAAACGTTTATCTGAAATGGTATGGTTTTCTAAAATTTTTTGAAATGGTATGGTTTTCCGACAAGTCGGAGATATACCTATAGTTTCGGTTGAAGTTAGGGTTAAACATTAGGTCAACCTTTTTTTAGATATTAATTTGAAGAAGAGCAGACGTTTGCAGAAATAACAAATAAGTGTTTTCTTTTATATCTAACAAAGAAATTCCCATTGGTAACTACAAAAAAAAATGTGCAAAGTATTAAATTAATTCTATACTTACCTTGGTTGACAAGAAACGCCTGCAAGTCTGGATCATATCGGCTTCAATTTTCGCAGAAGTTAGAAAAATGTAAGAACTCCAAAAATGGTATTATGCATGATTGTCATATAAGACTTTAAGATTAGCATCAATTTCTTTAAAAAAGATTTAGTAACCGAAAAGTAAGGATTTAGTGTTAATGCCACAAAAATTTGAAACAATTGTTAACCTCAGTTGTGAATTTTAAGAGATTGTTGTGTATCTTAATTTTAACCTATGATGAACACCTGTTTTTGCAGTATAGGTACCTTTTTTAAAAAATTCAAGTTAAATGACCAATGAAACATTAAATACAAAAAACATTACTTCTCGGTTTTCTATGTAGTGTTCAAAGTTACTTTATCAACATTGCTGAAATCATGATTACAAATGTAGTAACTTTTAAAATCAAAGAATAAAAATGCAGCTTAAAATTTGAAGCAGTGATTTTAATTTTTTCGACCCTTCAAAATTCCTCAATTTTTATATTTAAAATCTTTCACTTCCATTTTATAAAATCACTTCAGTTTCGAAATTTCTTTAAAAAGTGGCATTGAAATATGCAAAATAGAAAATTTTTCATCTCACCCCAAAATCTATTCTATGCAGTGTTAGGGAAAAATTATAAAAAACATGTACGTCAAAATTTATGATTCTACAAACATGTTTATTAAAGCAGTATGGAAACTCAACGATATATTTACAAGTCATATTTACAGGATGAATGACATATCGTAACGCTATGCGTGCACTGTTGCATTTAGCATATAAATCATCTGACAAAGTAATTTCTGTGATTGCGTACTCGCGTTTGCTCATTGAAAAACATTGTTACATAAAGATTGAAGAAATGGTACTGTTCACATTTAAGATTTATTATTCAATAAATAAAGTTTTATTGCTCTATCATAATTCAAAATTTGACAAAGTTTTTTTTTGTTTTAATTTGACAATTGCAATCGACTCAATTTATCGCGAAACGAAGGTACCATCTAATATTCTTTTTGAAAAAATAATACAATATCACAGTTACAGTATGGACAGTGTTTCCTTCTGTAAAAGTTTCTGAAACTCATCGAGTCGACCGTGTCACCTGTTATGTGTGCTTTATCACTGGCGCGTTATCTCTTCAACACTTTGTAACAAATGTACGTGCAGAACACTTTAGTTTGATCCAAACCTGACAGTGTGATGAATCGTAAAATTGGACAAACAAGAAAAGAGAATAGATTAGTGTACTTGAACCAGGCAAAATTGCTGCATAATTTATACCAGACAATTGTGAAACGAGTCGCGCCGGAGTGGAATACTGATCGTAAATCGCTCAAAGCTGAATAGGGCTATAATTTAGAGTACAGACACCTCACAAGAGTTGCCTTGCAACGCGTGACATTACGTTGATACACCATCAATTTGTAGTAATAATTATTTTCATATATAGATCTTCTTTTTTTTTAAATAGATTCCTACTTTACAAAAACACCGAGGGCGTTCTATATACAATTAAAGACAGTCTCTTTAACGGGACGTCTTGGTCCCACATTTGGTCCGTCGGAAGAGTCAACTTACGGATGGACAGCGGCACCAATTCGTTGACCATAAATCGCGTACGGTGAATAATACGGTCCTAAGGCATTGAATGCACTGTAAGGTGATGCCGCAAGAGATGCAGGAAGTGGTCCGGTTGGTGGTTTGCCATAGGGATGATATCTTGCACTAAGTGGACTGAGAGAAGGAGCTGGGTAAGCCCCTCCAGCTGCACGATGAAGAGCCGCCGACGGAGAAAGTAGAGGATGTGGATGAGGTGATCCCAGAAGAGCAGCTGAAGCAGCGTGTTCGCCACCGGACAGACTCGTGTGGCTGCGAAGATGCTGCAAAAGTTCCTCCGAAGTGGTGAAGCGTTTTCCGCAATAGGACTCTCCAGCAATCCAGTTGCACACATAGGGTCTTCCACCGGCTAACGAAGAAGGATAACTGAGAGATGGTGGAGGCATTGGTCCCAAAGACGAAAGAGCCATGGCAAGTCCGTATTTCTGGTGGTCACACTGTGTACAACCACTGGGACAGGAACCAGCGCCCATCATCATCTGCACATTGTGCATGCTGTATTGGCACCCAGTACAGTACGGATCCTTGCACACTGGCACCAGAGCTTCACCACCGGCTGGAGTCTTGACACGTGCATAACTCAGGTACGGATTGCTGGCTGCCGCAGAAGAAGGAGGATATCCAAGAAGAGCTGCAGTGGCTGCATGATGATGGGAGAATGGAGAAGCTCCCGCGAAGGGAGGCCTGAATGCGGGATTTTCAGAAAGACCCGGGGGACAGCACAAAGGATTTCCACCAAAAGCGGGAAGACCCGATACTGACTTGTAAGCACCGAGATCCTTCGTGTGCCCGGACAGAACTTCCATTCCTGATCTGATAATCGGACTAGCACCATTATTTTGTGGCGATTCACTCACTTTTTCCCGATCAGAGGGCGTTTTACGATCACTGATTGTAGTAGTTGAGTTCGAACTGTTCGTGGACGTCGGAGCATGACTCGACGGAGAGATCGACTTCCTTCCAACAGGCGTTCGACTTCCTGACGACTTTTTCTCCGAGTTACTCAGATCACTTGCACTCACACTATCCTGGCCACTAACACTGTGCACACTCGCCTTAGAGGCAGGCCTCCCATCATCGGAGGACTTTTTAGACACTACATTGGTTTCATAAGGCTTGAAAGCCAGCGGCTTCGAATCCGTCGGACTGCATCGTGTGCGCTCCAACTTCGCTGCCGGCGGGGATCTCGCGTTTGAAGAAACTGCAGAACCTTTCGATGATTTATCCAAAGACGACATCAGCGGTTTTGACGGGGAATCTGCTCCTATTTGACTGCACGTCTGTGCCAAAAGGGCCAGCGGACTCTTCTTCGCATCCAACTGCAAACAACAAAGAAAACATTTAAAAAACATGAATCATTTATTATTTCTAATTGTTCTTTCGATAAAAGAGATATATATAAAATTCGAAACAGAGAACCTTGTCGAAGGTTTTAGGTTTTATTAAACGAAGTGTCTATTAGTCAAAAAATACCTCCCGGTATTTCGTCAATTTTTCACAGCCAAAACAAAAGGTATTATGCTGCCAAAGACATTTCAAAATAAAAACAATGTAACTGTGATGTTCTTAAGAGTGAAAAACTTTAAGAAATAGCAAGGGACATAATTTTCAGGAATGAAATTGAAAGAACGTTTTTAATGGGAAATAAACACAAGAAATGTTATCTTAGAATAGTAAAGTATCTTTTTTTTTTAGAAGAAAGAAAATAATCGAAAAATATTTAAACTCACCGTAGTTGGAAGCGGAGAAAGATAATCCGGCTGGAGGTACTGATTATGTCCATTGGTCAGCATACCTCCCTCCTCGAGCACAACCATTTGGTAAAACACTTTGTCTGTTCACAACACCAGAGTAAACACAGAACACAGAACTGAATGCAGACGGTTCCTCCAGATTTACGATACACGAATTCACTGTATGCGTTAAAGTCGAGAATCAATAGAACGACGCGTACTGCACAGTATCCAGGAAAGTAGTGGCGGCCGCTGCGAGACCTTCGGAGTTGGGAGCTGCGGTCGATGCTGGCGACGCTCAACGGAGATAAGTCGAACTACGAAATAACCTGTCCGCCAGTGCTGTCCCCTCCACTTATCCTGAAATGGGAGAGGGGCGTTGATGGAAAGAGAGGGAACAGTGTGTTCTATGGTGTGGGGAGGCATTCTAATTCAACACGCCACCCATGATGTTGGCTCGACGATGACAGCTCCCATCCTGGCTTTGATATTTCACCGCTTTTCAGCCCTGTCCTCCCGTCCCTCGCCCTGGCGCACCCCACTCCCCAAGAGCCGTCCAGTTCCCCGCACCTTCTGTAACAACTACGATATTTTATACCGCGAAACCTGTCTGTCTCTCAGGGGCAGGCCCAGCTTAATAAGCAGCTTTCAAAATAGAAATGTAATGGGCTGACTGCAGGGATGGCGGGTGATTGATTGCTCGTCGAGGCGACTTACTGACTGCCACAAGTAACGAATGACAGCTACTTAAGCACTGTTTGCCTACAATTTCATGAAAGTGTTTTAATCATCAGTGACGCAACTCTGTGTGATTTGGTGCTTGGGGATAAAAATCTTTGTCTCGAGTATTTCTTGCTGCGTGATATTTTTCCTGCATTAAATCATTTGGTATACATAACTGTTATTGACGGTACTTAAAGAGGAGGCATCGGTACAATTTTAACACATCCAAATTTGTGTCGCCTAGAAATGCAAATTTTTTTCTTGCTTAATTTAGGTATATGACGTTCTCTTTTATTGTGTCAAAAATAAAATAATGAAAATTATAACATGGTTAGAGTGTTTTTAGTTTTGAAAAAATGAACATTTTTGGAAATCTAACTCTTGCAGTTTTTACTATTTTTTACAGGCTTTTTTACAATTCTGAACATTACGTAGGGGTAAGAAAGAATTTTTATTTTTTAGAAAAAACAAACTATTTTTTTCACGAAAATTTATTTTTTAATTTTTTAGAAAACACTGTAATTAGTAGATATAAAAAAATCGATACCCTTCAGCAACTAGTTGATTTTTTTTTTTTTTCTTAAAATCTAACTCCTTTTACAATTCTTACTGTTTTTTATCGACATTAAGCTACGGGCGTCAAAAAGCAATCTAAAATTCCTGTATCGAAAGAAATTCAAAAATATAATATTACACTAGCAACATTAACTTGCAAACTTTCCATTGTTGTTGGTCATGTAAAACTATAAATTTTTGAAAATTCAAGTAATGGAAATTTTGAAATTGAAGAATATATCTGAAAAATGACTAAAAATAATTGACAGTTTGAAAAAAATTCAAAAATGACTACATAATTACAGAATTGAAAGGAATAGTTTTAAAAATTAAACACTGAATATTAAATTTAAACAAAATAGTTAAAAAAATTCTAGGAATAACTGTTCCAAATAATTTCAAATTCAACAACTGGATTGGAAATCGAAAAAAAAAATTAAAATTGAAAAAAAAAATACAAAGTAGAGGAAACAAATTGAAAATTTAAGAAAAAATAATTGATAACTGAAACAAAAATTAGAAAATGACGAAAATATTCGACAATTCAAAACAAAGTTAAAAAAAAGTCTAGATTAGTACACAACAGAACAAAATAATTTAAAAAATCAAAGAATAATTATAAATTTTAAGATAATAATTAAACATTGAAAAAATTGTAAAAAAATAATTGAAAATTGCGGAAAATAATTAATAATTGAAAGAAATAGTTGAAAAATGACGAGAATATTTAAAAAATTGATAAAAATTTGTAGAAAATAATTAAAAAAAACTGTCAATGGAAAACAAAATTTGAAAAATGACTAGATAATTAGACAACTGAAAAAAATAATTGAAAAATTAAACAAGTAATATTAAAATTGGAAAAAATAATTGCAATTGAAAAATTGAGAAAATTGAAGGAATAATTGTTGGAAATAAATCCACATTTAACAACTGGATTAAAAATTGAAAAAAATAATTAAAATTGAAAAAATAATTAAAAATTGAAGAAGGCAATTAAAAATTGAAGCATTGAATTTAGATTTATGGAATATACTAGAAAATTGAAGATTGGAATTGAAAATTAAAGAAAATAATTGGACAATTAAATTTAAAATTAAAGAAACCTAATGATAATCGAAATAATAATAGAAAAAAGACGATAATAAAAATAATAATAAAATAACAATTGAATTGAAATTTTAAACCAATTTTGATGAGAGAAAAAAGTAATTAAAAAAATCCAAGAATTATTTAATATTGATGAATTAATGGAAAATCGATAAAAATAATTGAAAATTAAAGAAAATATTTGAGAATTGAAGAAAATAATTAAAAATTGAAGAAATAAATTTAAAATAGAAGAATTACATAGAATGAGAATAATCGGGATCAGAATTTTTTTTTAATTAATGAATAATCATAAAGTTGAAGGATAATAGTAAATTGTGAATTAAAATCTGATGAAAATTATGGATGAAATTGTAGAAAATAAATGAAAATTGAAGAATTGTATTGAAATTTTAATAATATAATTGATAATTGAAGGAAAATTTACAAAATGAATAAAATAATTAAATATTAAAGATAATAATTTAGAAATGAGGAAAATAATTGACAATCCAAAAAAAGAATTTAATCCATTGAGAATAATAAATTGACAACAGAACAAAATATCTAAATAAATTAAAGATAAAAATTAATTACACATTACAAAAAGTTAAAACATTTTTGTTGGAAAAATAGTTTTTTGAACAAAATGTATTCAAATTTCTATAATTTATACGAACTTAAATCCTTCCAAACTTCAATTGAGGATTATTTCTGTTTTTCAAAAGTTCTAACAACTCAAATTTTAATGTTTTCAAATTTAAAATAGTTCCGAACTTAAAACAGTGACAACGAAATGTTGACTCAAATTTATTTTAACTTCGATTAATGCAAATTTTTAAAATTAATTTATTATTAAAACTTTTAATTGATTAAAGTCTTAAGATTAATATTTAATTTTTTTTAAATACCTAATTTTTTTAATATCCTACATTTACAAATTAACATATATAAACTTAATTTTATTTACATGGTTTTCAAATGATTTAAACTATAATCAGTATAGGAATTACAAAGTAACCTATATTTTAATATTAATACGTCAGTTATTTTAAACTTTCAATTTTTAAAATTTTTATTAATAAAAATTTTAATTAATTCAAATTTGAATTATTATAAACTTTATTTATTTTCAATATCTAATAAAGAGTATTTAAATTATTTTAAACATTAACCATTATATAAAAACTTCTAATTATACAAAAAAATTTCATTGTAAATTAAAGTTTTAATCAGTACAAATTTTAAAAAAAATAATTTACACTATAATTTGAATCAATGAAAATTGGGCCTAATGAAATTTGAAATTAAGTAAAATTTATATTTACAATAAAAAAAAATTAAAATTGTGAAAAGTTTAAATGTTTAATTATTAATAATCAGAATAATAAAAACGCAAGGATTGATTAAAATTTAGTTTTAAAGCCTTATAACCAATAAAAATTTAGATGAATTCAAACTTCAATAAATTATAACTTAAATATATATTGTTTCTTAATTTCTAATTTAGATTTTTATTAAACATAATTATTTCAAAATTTTAATGATCTTAATTGAACAACATAAATAAAAATTGAGGTAAATAATTGAAAAAATTGAAGAATATATTTGAAATAAAAGAAAATCACTGGTAATCGAAGAACATCATTGAAAAAATGAATAAATGCGACTTGCAGAAAAGGACCTAAGCAGAAAAAAAATTATAGGTTATGTTTGTGATTTTTGAAATGAAAATACACAAAGATACACATATCACTGAACAGAACCTAAAATTTGTTGCTGCTTAGGTCCCATTCTTCATATTGCGTCACAAATATATTTGACGGTTCAAGAAGAATTAAATAAAAATTTATAAAATGTGTTTTTAAATACATGAGAATAATTGAATATGTTGATATGGATAATTAAAATTTGCATTATGAATTATAAATCAAAAAAATTAATTTCAAAAATTGAGAAATGATGAATCTACTTAATAGCTACGAAAAAAAAGTTAAAGTATCATTAAAATTAATTAAAGAAATTGAGAATTATAATATTGTAATTTGAAGAAAAAGAATAAATGATTAAGAACCATTAGGAAATTAAGGACAGAAAATTCATTAAATTTTTAATTTTATAAAAAATAATGGAAGAATCTTAAGAATATATGTAATTGAAAATTGCGGGACAAATTTTTTAAAATTGTAGAATTGGAATATGAAAAATTAATTTAAAATTGAAGAATGCAAGAAAAATAATTAAAAATTGAAGGGAAAATAATTGGAAGAATGACCAAATGTTTAAAAATTAAGGAATACAATAAAAATTAAATTCACTGAACAGTAGAAATTGATTTATATAAAATTTACATTTTCAAGCTTTTTTTAGAAAAAAAAAATTTATAAAATTCTTATTCATGATTATTAATAAAATGTAAAAAGCAAGAAAACAACTACTTAAAAAAATAAAAATTAAACTACATTTTATTTGCTTGTTACAACATCCAGATATATTAAATACTTTATTACATGCTATTTTTATTACAAAATTTAAAAGTCAATAATTTTTTAATGATGCAATTTTATAGAAAAGTGTGTTTCCATTTCTGGATCGACGCTATTCGATCAATCAAAACTAGACGAGTTTAGCTTTTACAAGCTGCTGCTTAATTGATCTGTTGCGTGTAAAAGTGATGTAAATTGTGCGTAGGCTCGGACCCCTGACAGAAGTGAAGTTTCTCTGATTACTTGAACGATACCGACACTAAATCAGAGGAAGTCATATTTAATTCAGTTCGGCTAGTTATTATTTTATAACTCCGTGAAATTTATTGGTTCTAGCTTTGAGATCATCTAATGTGCTACCTACAACTAATCAGTGTCTTTATAGTAAATACGAAGATTTATTGCTCCTTAACTGTGAATTAGTGAGAAGTTATTATTGAAATCGTGCCAAATGGAAAAGCTGTTGGCTACAAGTTATTATTACTCGAAATTCGAATAAGTCATTGTGAAATTATTTCTTATTTATTTCGGAATAAATACTTATAATTATTAATAACATTAAGTTAGTTACAATTTAGATATGACTTATAGTGCTTCACTACTATTAAGTGAGATGATTAATAGTCCTGTATTGGCACTTTTTCAAAATAAAGTCTTCTAACCGAGAACGAATAGAATTAGAAAAACAGATGTTTCATGTATACATGTGGTATATAACATTGAATTTGTCATGGTCAAAATTTTATGTCTTCTTTACTTTTGAACTTATTTCATTCACTATTTTAGAAATTTACATTTCTTTCTTAAATCTATTTTTGGCTAAAACGCATTTAGTCTTAATTCCATTTAGCCTAAAACACATTTAGCATAAAGGCGAATGAATATTCCCTAAAACCTATTTGGACTAAAATTTATTTGACCTAAATATATTTGACCTAAAACTTATTTAGTCTAAAACCCGTTTGACCTAAAACGCATTTAGCCCAAATCCCCTTTAGTCTAAATCCCATTTGGCCTCAAACCCATATAGCCTAAAGGTGCATGAATATTTCCTAAAACCCATTTAGACTAAAATAAATTTGACCTAAAACTTATTTAGCTAAAAACACGTTTGACCTGAAACTTATTTAGCCAAAAACACGTTTG
Source organism: Ganaspis brasiliensis (assembly GCA_037103525.1). Classification (NCBI taxonomy): domain Eukaryota; kingdom Metazoa; phylum Arthropoda; class Insecta; order Hymenoptera; family Figitidae; genus Ganaspis; species Ganaspis brasiliensis. The sequence goes on from JAZKLR010000438.1 coordinate 873,107, forward strand.
ACCTAAAACGCATTTAGTTCAAACCCCCTTTTAGTCTGGACTAAAATATATTTGACCTAAAACTTATTTAGTCTAAAACCCATTTGACCTAAAACGTCTATATCCCAAATCCCTTTTAGTATACAAATTATTTTCCTTAAATCTAATTAGCCTAAAACTCATATGGTATGAATCCCATTTCACCTAAAAACCCATTTGGTCTAAATATGCCATTTAGCCATATGGGTTTTAAACCAAATGGGTTTTAGGCTAAATGAGTTTTGGGCTAAACAGGATTTAGATAAAAAGCGTATTGGGCCAAACAAGATTTAGACTAAATGAGTTCTAGGCTAAATGAGGTTTAGACCAAATAGGTTTTAGGCTAAATGAGTTTTGAGTCCAATAGGTTTTAGGTTGAATAGGTATTTGGCTAAATACGTTTTAGACAAAATGGGTTTTAGGCTAAATGAGTTTTGTGTCACATGGGTTTTAAGCTAAATACAATTAAGGCTAAAAGAGTATTAGACTCAATGACCTTTAGGCCAAATGTGTTTTTTGGCCAAGTGGGTTTTAGGTCATATGGGTTTAAAGCTAAATGTGATTTTGGCTAAAAGTGTTTTAGGTAAATGGGGTTTAGACTAAATGAGTTTTAGGTTTAATGGGTTAATGATTAAATGGGTTTTGGGTCAAATGGGATGAAAGTTAAATGAATTTTAGGCTAAATAGGATTTAGACTAGAAGCGTATTAGGCCAAATAAGATTTAGACTAAATGAGTTTTAGGATAAATGGTATGTAGGCTGAATGTGTCTTGGACCAAATATGTTTCAGGTTGAATAGGTTTTTGGCTAATTGCGTTTTAGACCAAATGGGTTTTAGGCTAAATGGGACTTTGGCTAAAAGCGTTTTAAGTAAATGGGGTTTAGACTAAATGAGTTTTAGGTTAAATGTGTCAAAAACCAAATGGGTTTTGGGCTGAATGAGTTTTAGGCCATATGTGCTTTAGGCCAATTGGGTTTTAGGCCAATTGGGTTTTAGGCCAAATGGGTTTTAGCCTAAATGGAATTTACCTTAAATGATTTTTAGGATAAATAGGATTTGTTCTAAATGACTTTTAGGCTAATTTAGTTTTATATTAGATTTTTTGGGACAAATAGATTTAGGTCAAATGGGTTAAGGACGAAATGGGTTTTAGGAACTACCTATGCGCCTCAATGAGTTTTAGGTCAAATGAGTTTTAAGCCATATGTGTTTTAGGCCAATTGGGTTTTGGGCCAAATGGGTTTTAGGCCAAATGGGTTTTAGGCCAATTGGGTGTTAGGCCAAATGGGTCTTAGGCCAAATGGGTTTTAGCCTAAATGGAATTCACCTTAAATGAGTTTTATGATAAATAGGATTTGTTCTAAATAACTTTTAGGCTAAATTAGTTTTAAATTAGATTTTTTGGGCCAAATAGATTTAGGTCAAATGGGTTTTAGTCCGAATGGGTTTTATAAAATAATCAAGCGCCTCACCATTGACAAGAGACACCTGTAACATTTTAAAGCTGTCTGGATATCAAAAAAAGAAACAACTCCTAAAATGTTGAAGAAGTGTAATTCCCTTGAAAGATTGCTTTCAGAGTTGAATAATTTGCAAGAAAATTGAACTGATTGCGTGAAAGTGTTGCGAAGTAACCAAACGACGACCCAGAGTGAACAATAATTAGCAGGAAATGCTTCCTTGGGGAATGCAGTGAAATACAGAGCATATCTGAGGAACCGAGTGGTATGCAACTGTAATTTAAACTGTAAGTCGTTATCTTCCTTGTGGCGGTAAAGATAGTGAGCAATTCTTTTTAATACAAGTTTGAAAATAATATTCTTGTGGAAATGTTTCCGGTCTTTTGTGGCACCCACAGATAAAAGAAAGAGAACTGAATGGCATTTTATTCACGGAACGGAAATTTTATCACGCCTCCATCAGGATCGTATTACCTTAAACCTACATCCGTTTTTTGAAACCAAAAACTTTTCTACCGTTTAGCCTGAAGCGTATAGACATGGTGCCCGCTAACAACATAACGTCAAAACCTCTGACGTCTCGACGTGGATGAGTTTACAGCTAATATTGAGCGCTTTGATGTTAGCCGACCGATTTCGAGAAGATCTCTGCATAAAAGGCTTGTCAGAAAACCGACAAAGAATCAAAATCCAACCCAGCCATTCACACCGACACAAAATATTGTAAACAAAGTGTCAGACCGACATGTGCTAAAATTAATTGCTTTCAGTGATGACAGCATTTTCCAGAATCGTCATTATCAGATGGTTCAACGTCTGTATATCATTCCCATACCAGATTTGTTTGTTCATATCGTGATTATTTACTTCCTAAATTACTTCACACGTTTCTCTTTGATTATTGTTATTATATGTATATATAATAATTTACAAGTTTAATTTATTCACTAGTGAAATATAACAAGCGCGAGCGCGCGATTAGTTTTCCATGCATTTTAGAAATTAAACTATAATAATAAATAAAACAAATCGATGTATAATTTTTATTTAATAAGGAGGGCTGCCAGTGGAACTGCAGATTGAAAATAGTGAAAAAAGACTTTTTATTTTAAAAAAGTGAGCACTGAAATAAATGTTTAGTCATATCAACAAAAATTTGGTTGAGCCATCCAAATTTTTGTTGCCATGACTAAAAATTTGGTTGAGCCAACAAAATTTTTGCTGATATGACTAAACATTTTTTTCAGTGAGTAAATAGTGAGCTTTTAAATAAAAAAAGTGATTAAATAGTAAGTTCTTAAATAAAAAATGTGAATAAGCAATATAGAGTTTTATATTACTGATATTAAATTGGAGGGAGCCATCAGGAAAAGCTATTCAAATTTGAAAAAAATAATTCGAAAATCGCAAAAATAATTAAAATATGTAGAAAATAATTAAATAATGACGAAAGTATTGCAATTTGAAAAAAGAGTTGTAAATGACAAAACTAATTGAAAAATTGATTAAAAATCAGAAAATGATGACAATATAATTTAAACGAAATAATTAAAATTTAAAGTAAATAATTGAAAAGTTTCAAAAACAGTTAAAGTTACAAAAAAATAATTAAAGAATGACAAAAATAATTAAAATTTGAAACAAAAGCTTGAGAATGGTGTAAAAAATTTTAATTTACACACAATAATGAGATATTGAAGGAATGAGTAAAATGTAAAGAAACAAATTCAATACTGACATAAATAATTATAAAAGCTGGTTAAAAATTACATTTTTTAGACAATAGTTGAAAAATTGAAAAAAATAATAGAATTTTCAAAAAAAAATAATTAAAAAATACCAAAAAAAAAAGGATATGTGTAGAAAATAGTTGAATAATGACAAAAATAACTGAAATTTAGGAAAAAAAATTAATGAAAAATACAAAATATAGTCATAAATAATGAAAAAAAAAAGTTTAATACTTTATTTAAAAAATTGTATAAAATAATCAAAAAATTAACGATACAACTAAATTTTAAGAAACTAATTGAATAATGATATAAATAATTGAAAACTGATCTTCAAAAGTTAATAAATTCATGACAATAATAAAAAGATTAAAGAAAATGACATTTAAAGAAAATAATTCCAAAATGTCAAAAATATTTGGATCTTAACGAAAATAGTTGTAACTAGAAAAAATAATTGAGAATTGAGAAATGACAAAAAAAATTGATAATTTTAAAAAAATTAAAAATTTGAAGAAAATACTTGAAAACTTGAGAAAAAAATTGAAATATTGAAACAAATAATTCAAAACTGGTGTTAAAATTAAAAACTTATAGACAATAATTATAAAGCTAAAAAAATATTATAAGTTTGAAGAAAGTAATTGAAAGATGAAGAAATTAAAGTTTTCAGACAATAATTGAAATTTGAAGGGATATTAATTGAAGAATGTCAAAAAAAATTCAAATATGAAAAAAATAATTAAAGTTTGAAGAAAATTATTGAAAAAGGTGTAAAAAATGAATAAATTCATAACAATAATAAAAATAATTATGAAAATAATTGAAAACAGATGTAAGAAATTTAAAAGTTCAAGACAATAAAAAAAATTGAATAAAATAATTGCAATTTGTAAAAAATAATTCTAAAATGGCAAACATTAGAAAAATATTAAAAAAAAATAAGTGGAAAATAACAAAAATAATTGATTAAGGGCATGTGATGGATTATGACGTCACTGGTATAGGCAAAATTTGTCCGCAACTTTTCTCTTAAAATATTGAATATTTTTTTATGAATCTTGGTAGAATTACTTAAAATGTCATTAGGAATGTCTCTCAGACCCGAGTTTGTTTGAATTTTGTCTCAAAATTGATTTTTAAAAAAGTTTGCAATTTTTTGAAAATTTCCAAAAATTAAGTTTGGGACAAAATTTAAACAAATTTGGGCCTGAGAGACCTTCATGATGACATTTTAAGTAATTCTACCAAGTTTTATGAAAAAATATTTAATATTATGAGAGAAAAGTTACGGACAAAATTTGCCTATACCAATGACGTCATAATCCATCACATGCCCTTAATGACAAAAGTAATTGGAATTTGAAGAAAATAATTAAAAAATAACGAAAGTGATTTAAACTTGTGTAAACAATTTGGATATTCCTGACAATTATTTGAAGATTGAAGAACAAAATTGAAATTTTAATGAAATAATTGAAAAGTTTAAAAAATATTTGAAATTACAAGAAGATAATTGACCAATAACAATATGATGACATAAATAATTGAAAGCTGGAGTATAAATAAAAAATTTATGGAGAGTAATTGAAGTTTGAAGAAAATAATTGAAATTTGTTGAAATTAATTGAAAAACAATGTACAAATTTAATAAACTCATGACAATAATAAAAATAATAAAGAAAATGATTAAAATTTGTAGAAAATAATTGAAAACTTATATAATAAATTTTAAAATTTATGACAATAAAAAACATTTAATTTATTTATTTATTTATTTACGGGCAAAATCCCATTGCAATATAAAATTTTAAAATTTACTTCAAGTCACAATAAAATTAAAATTTTACATAACAATAATAATTACTATATTACATATTAATAGGTCGCATTCAATAATTTGAATAAAATAATAATCAAAATTTGTAGAAAATAAATCTAAAATTGCAAAAATAAAAAAATATAAAGAAAATAATCGTAAAATGACAAAAATACTTGAATAATGACAAAAGTGATTGAAATTTGAAGAAAATTATTGAAAATTAACAAAAGTAGAATAGAAACTGGTGTTGAAAATTTAAATATTCCTGGCAATAATTTAAAGATAGAAAAAAATAATTGAAATGTTGAGAAAATAATTGAAAAATTACATAAGTAAATTAAAACTTGTGCAATAAATTTAAATATTCATGACAATCATTTAAAGACTTAAAAGAATAATTGATATTTGAAAAAATTAAATGAAAAAAATTAAATGCAGCAAACTTGATGAAAGTTTCGGAACTTCAAAAGTGGTTAAAAAAGTTACTGAATAATTTAAACTGTATTTAATTTTGTAATTTAAATTTTTCCAATAATGTAAAATAACGTCATTTGATTTTTAATAAATTCGACTATTCGACACTTTAAATTAATCTAAATTATTATTAAAATTCATATAAGTGTGTAATATATAAATTATTGTTAGTCATAATCAATATATCTTTATTAAGGCTACCTCATTTGCATATTTTGTCTGTAAATTAAAACATGTTTAAAATTTTCTGATAAAGAAAATCAAAATTAATGAAAAAAGCAGGGACTAACTTCACTTTGGATTTTAAAACTTAGACAGAAAAAGATGAATAAATATAAAAACTAACCAACTTCACTTCAAGTTTTGAAACTGAGACAGAAAAAAATGAATAAATATAAGTTAATATAATAATTTACAAGTTAAATTTATTCATTCTGTCTATAACAAAAATTTGTCAGTACATGTTTTTTTGTTTCAATTTTAACATCATTGTTTGTCTTTTTAAAATTTTGTCAAGTTTTAAATTTATAGCAATTTCATTTTTTCCACACTTCAATTAATTTGAATTTGCATGAAATAAAAATTCAATTAATCAACTATTTAAACATACAACATTTTAAATGATTTAACAATTTCTTCAATTTTTGTCAAATTTTAAAAAAATCAATTTTTAATTATTTTTGTCACATATTTCAAGTAGTAATGTTTATTTAAAAATAATTTTCTGTAACTTTTTCAATTATTATTTACAAACTTTTATTGTTTTCTTCAATTCTCTTGAAACTTTAAATACTGTTTTTCGTAAGCAAAATTTTTTCAATCTTTTTTCACAAACTTTTATTGCTATCTTTAATTATCTTGAAACTTTAAATAATGTTTTTCAACTTATCATTAACCATAAAATTGTGCAATTATTTTCTTTTATTTCAAATGTATTTTGTAATTTTTTCAATTATTTTTTACAAATTAAATTTTTTTCTTCAATTTCTAATTATTTTGATCAATTTTTCAAGTATTTTCTCCAATTTTTAAATTGATTTCCTAAAATTTTCCATTATTTTACTCAATTTTCAATTATTTACTTCTCTCAAAATTCAATTATTTTCTCCAATTTTCAATTATTTTCCTCAGTCGCTGATGACAAATATGAAGTTTGTTTTTTAAACTTCAGAATATAGCGGATAGAATATGGTTTTTGGAAAAGTACAAATCCAAACTAATTTAGGTGAAATATAATTAAACTATATCTAAGATTAAAACACAAAGATAATGAGCTTTAGTTGAAATAGTATATAATTAGCAAAAGCTGAGACATAATTATTATTATTGCTTTAATTCATATATGCATTACGTTGCAATAAAAAATAAAAATAGGACACAACAATTTATATTGAAGTAATTGAAGGATATAAAATCAAATTTGAATTGCAGCTGTATTATTATGTAAACATGAAAGAATTTCAAAACTTTAAGGAACTTAAAGTTTATTGAAACTTGAATTTCTTGATAAAGAAACATTTTACACGTTTTATTGATTTAGTAGGATTTCTTCGTTGCTTAAAAGCAGACGGTTTTCTAAACGGTATATCTGCTAGGATTTAATCAGAAATTCCAACAAGGTATAGAGGAAAACTGGAATTTTCCTTATTTACATTCAGTTCACCGATAACATAAAATCATAAAAATGAGAGACCATTCTTACAGAAAAGTAAATTCTGAGTCGGAATTCTGATTAATGCAAATCAATAAGTAGTGATTTTCGATATTTGGTGAAAAAAAATGTTTTAAATTCATACAAGTTGGTAATTTTAATAAATTGAAATATACTGAGAAAGAAAGTTCAAAATACTAAAAATGCGTGATTACTGCTTTCGCTGCGCTCGGAGCAGAAAATTATACTTTTGTCAATTTAATCTCTTATTTGCAAAATACGTGAATAATGTTAAAAGATTATTTAAGAATTTTAGAAAGTAAGTAAATAATAGAAAAATTACTGGAAACTTATAAAAATACATAAAGTAAAAGGTAAGAATTAACTAGAAATTTTTTTTAAATAACTAGCTATTTTAAAAAATAATTTATAATTAAAAAAACATTTAGAAAAGAAATACAAAATTTAAATTAATGTGTATAAAAAACAATTGGAAAATGTTTTAAAAAATCAAGGGATAAATAACTGAAAATTAAAAAAACATCAAAAAAATGGGAGATAATAACTATAGTTATTATTTCTCATTTTTTGGATTATTAATAACAGAAACAATTATATTATTAACTTAAATATAAAAAAAGCTTTGAATTAAAAATTAGATCTTAAGATTATAATATAATATCCACTTCACTAATGTTGACCAATACTTTTTAATTTTTTTTTTTAAACGTTTATTCATTCAGAAATATTAAAATACTGATCAACAAAAGTTACACCTCATGACTGCGCACAGTTAATATACGATTCAATAAATGTCGGAATAAAAAGTTTAAAAACAAGATTATAAAATGTAAAAATAAACTGTTTTGTAAAAAATGAAAAAAATACTCCATAATAACTTGCAGTTCTGAATCAATGCTCTAAAACGTGTTTTAAATTTTTTTTTTAAATTTACCTACCGTTGTTAAAATCCAGTTAAACTGTTGCCATAAAATGTCACAAGGCCAGTGTGGCCTTCTTAAACTTTACAATCGAACTGCCTACTTTTAGGAACAATCGTTCACATCGGTGATTAATGGACAATGTAAGTATACATCCATAAAATTTAAGTCCATAGGTCTACTTAAAAGTAAAGAAATCCGTAACCATAAATTTTCAGCCCGCGTTTAGACTGAATGCCCACATTTTAAAAAAGAAGCTAACATTTTTATTTTAATTGGCTCTTTTTCATGTCGTTCCACTAAAACACTCTTAAAAGTTAAAAGGTACATAAATCTGACAAAAGGTGATAAATAAAATTCTCAATCTAATTTAGTTAATCCAAATGATGTCACTATGAAAAATATTTTTTTTCGATTATAAAAGCAAAACAGATATTACAGAATAAAATGTTGATTAAAAAAAAAGTAAACAAAACAATTAATTTTGGAATAAATTTCAAAAAAAAAAAAATTTTTTTTTTTATCAAATGAAATGTGCTCAACAAATTTTTTCTGCTTGAAACAAACTAATCTGTTTTTAAGGCAAAATTATTGCTTAACCCTTCTGTTACTTAATTGTTTTTTCTCACGCAATTGTATATAAAACGAAAGGATTGTTGACTTTTATTTTCCCCTGTTTCCGAATTTGATAAAATCTACCTTCTTATATTTCCTGTTTAAAAGTTATGAGCACTAGAAACGAAAATGTCATGAAAAGAATTTCGCTTGAACAGGCCCGGATTGGCCATTCAGGATACCGGGAAAAATCCCGGTGGGCCGCCGCCAGGCGGGCCGGTATTTTTGTGGGTCTAATTAATAATTTAATTTATGTAATTAAATTTCATTTAAATTTCAATTACTCTTTTCTATTTTCAATTAATTTTACAACATTCAATCATTTTCGGCTTCTTTCTATGTTCTTTTCAATCACAGAAATTGTAGAATTTCAATTAAATTGTTCAATTCTACAACTATTTTTTACAATTCTTATTTATTATTATCTTCAACTTTCAATTCCATTCTTCAATTTTCAATTTCATTCTTCAGTTTTCAATTATTATTTTTTTCTATATTCAAGAATTCTAGACTTTTTCAATTACTTCTTTCAATTTTTAATTACATTTTTTAAATTTCCATTACATTCCTCAATTTTCAATTATCTCCTTCAATTTTTTCAATCCTCAATAATTCTCAAAAAATTTTATAACTAATCTTTAACTTTTTAAATTATTTTGTTCTCTTGACCATTATTTCTTAGTGCTTTACGATATCAAGACGATATCATATTTGAGCAATATTGATATTGATCTCAAAATCTCTTGACCATCCAAAAATGTTCTCGAGTTGATAATATCGACCTAAAATAACTAAAAAATGACGAAAATAATTGACAAATGAAAAAATTGGAATAATGACAAGATTAATAAATCGACAATTGACAAAAATAATTTAAAAAATTAAAGAACAAATATAATATTTTAAAAAAACAATTGGAAATTAAAAAAGGAAAAAAATTACAGAAATAATAATAATTGAAAAAAATTTTAATTTTAAAAAATTGACCTGGATTGAAATTTGAAGAAATAATCACAAATTGATAAGAAGAAAATAATATTAAAAATTGCCAAAATAATTAAAAAATGAAGAAAATAATTGTGAATTAGACAGAAAAATTGAGGAATTAAGGAGTTGAATTGAGATTTCAAAAAAATTATTGATAATAAATAATTTACAATTTACTATATCAATAAATAAATAAATAGTATAAAAGAGTGAAAAAGCCCAGGATTGGTGAATATTTAAGAAAATAATTGACAATTAAAAACTGAAGAAAACTATAGGAATAATTATAACAAATAATTGGAAATTGAATGGGATTTCAAAAAGTTAAAGTTGGTTAAAAATCGAAGAAAATAATTTCAAATTAGAAGAAATAGTTGAAAAATGAAGAAAAAAATTCAAAATTAAAGAAAATAATAATTGTGAATTTAAGAGGATAGTTGAAAAATTGAATTGAAAGTTCAAGAAAAATATTGTTAATTGAAAAAATCATCGAAAAAAGCCGAGAATTATTAAATATTGAATAAAATAATTGCCAGTTGGAAAAAATTCTAAACATGGCAATATTATTAAATTAAAAACTGACAGAAATAATTTTAAACAGAAAAAGATAAACATGAAATTAAAAAAAACTAAAAAAGAAAGAAAATGATAGGAATAGTTCTAGAAACAATTGAAAGTTTAATTGCTTTTTGAAAAATTAAACTTTATTAAAATTTGAAGAAAATACTTTCAAATTGAGAGAATAATTGAAAATGAAAAAAAGTATCAATAAAAGACAAGAATTGTGATTGGATACAAATAATTAAAGAATTAAAGAACTGAATTGAAATTTCAAGAAAATGATTAAAAATTGAATAATATGAAAGAAAATAATTGAAAAAAGACGAAAATAAAGGACAATTGCAAAAAATTCGAAAAATTGCAACATTAAAAAGTTTACATTTCAACAGAATTATCTTAAAAGTTAAGAATGTAAATTAAAATTTAGAACAGAAATAACTAAGAATAAAAATTGAAAGAAAATTACTGTAGTAATTGTAGAAAATAATTGTAAATTTAATTGGATTATAAAAAATTGAACTGGATTGAAGTTCTTGGAAAATAATTGCCTATTGAAGGAAACAAGTGAAAATTGAAAAAATAATTGAAAAAAAATCGAGAATTATTGAATATTGACTGAAATAATTAAAAATTCAAGTAAATAATTGAAAACTGAAAAATAATTAAAAAAATGAGAATATTTGAAAACTGAAAAAGTAATTGAAAACTGAAAAAAAATAATTGAAAAACCGAAAATATTTGAAAATCGAAGAAAATAATTGAAAACAGAAAAAATAATTGAAAAAACGAGAATATTTGAAAACTGAAAAGAATAATTGAAAAAAACCGAAAATATTTGAAAATTGAAGAAAATAGTTGGAAACTGGAAAAACAATTGAAAAAATGAGAATTATTGAATATTGAAGAAAACAATTGAAAATTGATAAAAATATTGAAAGAAGCCGAAAATTATTGAATATTAAAGAGAATATTTGAAAATTAAAAAACATGATTAAAAATTAATTAAAATAATTGTGAATAGAAGATAATAATTGAGATTTGAAGAAAATAATTGTAAATTAAAGAAAGTAATTGGGTATTCAAATATTGAAAAAATGATTTTCAGGTGAATGAAAGCCGACTTTTTTTTATGCTAAAGGGGGCAAAGTAGATAGAAATTTATTCTGAGCGATTTTTAAAGCCGGGGAATTCGGTAAAAAACTTTTTATTATATTTATTTAATAAAAATTGTCCATTTCTTGATTGAAGATCAGGGAATGATTTTAAAGGGTTGTTTTTGATGCTGAAGGGGTTAAGGTAGATAGGAATACATTCAGAGCAATTTTTAAAGCCAGGAAATTCTCTCAAAATTTTTTTATTATATTTGTTTAATAGAAGTTGTCCATTTTTTGTCCTTTAAAATTGGTTAAAACCAGATTGAGGTGTTCATTAAACTAAGAAATTACTGCTGCTTTCGTACAAATGGCAGTAGAGAATGCTACTGTTCAAGAAATTCCAAATAATTAAATTATTGATAAGTTTAAATAAAATAATTCAATAATTTAATATTTTTATATTTTAGTTTTAAATGTTAATAAAAATTTTCAATTATATAGAAAGGGACCGCTTTGAATATCTTTCCCGGGCCGCTTTTAATTCCCAATCCGGCCCTGCGCTTGAAAGTTAATTAAACGTTTTATATAAAAAAGTTTTTTATCATTTTGCCATTATTTCAATCGTATTCGTATTATTTACCATGTTCTGCTGATAATGAATAATGAATTATTTGTGAATGTTTTTCTCTCCGATCATAAAGTAAAAAGTAGCTGGAGATTTATAGTTTTTACAAGATTTACGGTTTTTATCAGTGTTTGCTTTTTGCTGTTCATTGCAAAGAAAGAAAAAAAGATTATCGAAATTTAAACTTCGTTTGGACTTTGAAATTTTGTATTCTTTGAAAAAAATTAAAATACGGTTCTTTTTATAGATTTAGAGAAATGTATTAAAATGTTTTGTATCAGCATAAAAAAAATATAAAGAAACAAATATTTTCGCTTACGTGGAAGCAAAATGTTTACAAAACATAATTTTCAATTTATTAATATTTCAGTCTTTCAAAAATCAAATAATAGAACTGAAACGCGTGCCTTTAAAAAAAAATGTTTTTTTCATTTGAAAATCACGAACAAATGGACAATATATATTGAAAAAAGTTTCTTTTTTTCTCGAAGAATATGAAGAAGAAATATATTTCCCATTTTCGTCGCTTCATTTTGTGCTTTTCGATTTGTGGTATTCAATTTGTACGTGTGCGGGCTGAGCAATGACAAAGCCAATGAAGGGAAACATTTATCGTGTACATGCACATTATGCGTGAGTGTGTAAGTGTGTATACTTGTAGAAATATCTAAGCAGCAAACTTGCTAGCCCTAACAATAGAAGCTATACTAGTACCCAGGATGAAAGTGTAAAAATGCTGACAAGCGGATAATAGAGGAGGCAGTCAGTCATTTTGAGAGATGGTGTGGAACAAGAGAGGGGGTGTTCACTGAGCTGTAAAAAGGAAAAAGATGGATGAACGCAAACGCGGTTAGTTTGAAGAGAGAGAAACAGAATTTGCGGCGGGTAATAAATCATTTTCCACCACTTTCATGTGTATATAGAGAACTTTGTTCGCTGTGACGAAGGGGAGCGAAACCAATGTGAATCCCAACCAAGTCTGCATAGATATATGTATATATATATAATATTTATAATATATAGCACACTTTCATCGACTTTATACAATTTTCCACTTGGTTAAATTATTTATAATATCCTCTATTAAAAATTGACAATTAGTTTTTGGGTTATTTAAAAAATGTACGTTCATCCGTTTCAGGATAGTTGCAGTAGAAAAGCAGTAGTGTTAAATATACTATATATCCCTATGGAATTTCATATGGCAAAATTACTGACAAAAAATAAATTTCTTAATAAGAATGTGAATAAATGAATTTACAATTCGAAGAAAATGATTAAAATTAAAAAAAAAAACATATTTCGAAAAAATAATTGAAAAATGACGAAAGAAGTTGAAAATTAATTAGTAAATAATTTCACTAATTTGCTATTAAAGAAAATAATTAAAACTGAAAATTTTTTTTTGAAAAAATTAAGGGCATGTGGCATACATCACTGGTATAGGCAAAATTTTTCCGTAACATTTCTCCTAAAATATTGGATATTTTATTACGAAACTTGGTAGAATTACTTAAAATATCATAAGGAAGGTCTCTCTGACCAAAATTTGTTTGAAATTTGTCTCAGAATTAATTTTTTAAAAATTTGCTATGTTTCAAAAATTTTCCAAATTTAATTTTGGGTCAAAATTCAAACAAATTCGGGTCAGAGAGACCTTTCTCTAATGATAATTTAGGTAATTCTACCAAGTTTCGTGACAAAATACTCAATATTTTAGGAGAAAGGTTACCGACAAATTTTGCTTATCCCAGTGGCGTCATAATCCATTAAATGCCATTAAAGAAAAAAATTGAAACTTGCGGAAATTAAATTTAAAAATTAGAGGAGAAATTAAAAAATAATGGAAACAATTAGTAAATGAAGAAATTTTTTAGAAAATGATAAAAATAGTTGACAATTTTATCAAATAATTAAAATCATAAAAGAAAAGAATTGTTAAAAATTTAATAAATATTTAAATCATTTTAAATTTACTATTCTCAAAGATTAAAGAGAAGAATTAAAACTTGAAAAATTGAATTTAAAAATGAGACAAAAAAATAAAAAATAATGAAAATAAAATTGGAGAAAAATATTAAAAAAAGATAAAAGTAGTTGGGAATTGTAGCAAATATAATTAAAATTATAAAAGAAAAGAACTCTTAAAAATTAAAAAAAAATTTAAATAATTTTAAATTTACTATCCTCAAAGATTAGAGTAATTAAAATTTTAATCAATGAAATTTCAAATAAATTGAAGTTCGAACTCGCGTGAAGAGGATTTTTTAAATCGGTTTAATTTGATTAAAACTAAATTAAAAATAAAATGTAATAGGCGAATTTGAAAGAAAATTTACCAAGCTTTAAAATGATACTAAACTTATTTTGAAAAAATTTCAATTTCATGTAAAATTTTAGGTTTAAAAATTTTAAACATTAATATCTCAAAACACCCCCTCTTGGAATTCAATGTAAATTATACTAAAATAATGTTTAAAATTTCTATTTTTTACTATGTGAAGACCATAATGGACTTTTCATGGATTTTGTAGAAATAAATTTTAATAAAAAATCATTTTATTTTATTTGACATATCAATATTAATAGAAAAAGAAAAACAAACACATTCTACCATGAGAATGGTTTTACTACGCGACTTCAAATTAATGTCAGATTAAATAAATTGGTTTTTTAATGAATTTTTTTATCTAAATCCCGTGGAACGTCCATTATGATCTTTACATAGTAAAAAATAGAAATTTTAAACATTATTTTAGTGTAAGTTACATCTAATTCCAAGAGGGGGTGTTTTGAGACATTAATGTTTGAAATTTTTAAACCTAACATTTTACATGAAATTGAATTTTTTTTTAAAAAAGTTTAGTATCATTTTAAAGCTTGATAAATTCTCCTTCAAATTCGCGTATTACATTTTATTTTTAATTTAGTTTTAATCAAATTAAACAGATTTTACAAATCCTTTTCAAGCGATAGACTTTTGCTAGTGGAACGGTTTGAAATAGAGCCCATACACTGTTAAAAATATCCATATGAATTTTCAATAACTTGTTAGTGAAGTTATTTACAATACGTGCTATTGAATTTTCAATAACACGGTATTGAAAATTCAAATATAAAATTTTTTTAAAAGAAAATAAAAATTCCCGAGTCGGGAATCGAACCCGGGTTTTCCGGATCGTTATCTACGCCTTTCGTACCTCGGCCATCATGGACTATTGAAATTTATTACTTTGATTGGGTACTTATTTGACAATGACAAATTATTTCTTTGAAATGACTGCGAACTATCCGTTATTATAAAAAATATATACATTATTGACAATAATAATTTTTTAAATGTAATTTTGATGTCCATAAACTTTTTTTTATTAAATTCTTCTGTCTACAACTGACAAGAAAAAAATAGGTTATGTTTAAGTAACAGTATATGTATGTTCAATTACATGTTCTTTGATTTTCAATAACAATATAAATTTTTAATTACGTGTTCTTGAATTTTCAATTACATGTTCTTGAATTTTCAATAACAATACGAATTTTCAATTACGTGTTGTTGAATTTTAATTCAAGCCTGAATTTAATGTGAATTCAATAACTAATGTAATTGAAAAATGCATGAATTTTCAAGTCTTTTCTAACAGTGTATATTCTGTAACTTCTTAAATTATTTTTTACGAATGTTTATTATTTTCTTCAATATACAATTATTTCAATCAATTACTTTATTATTAAATTTATTTTTCAATGAATTTTCAATTACTTTTTCTCATTAACAATTATTTTTTTATTAATTTTCAAATTTTTTTATTATTTATCTAAATATTTTAGTTATTTTTTCAATTTACAATAATTATTTTTATCATTCTGCAATTATTTTCTTAAATTACAAATACTTATAGGTTCAAATTTTTTCAATTATTTTTCACAAACTAAAATTATTTTCTTCAATTTTAAATTATTTTTATTACTTTACAAATATTTTTTTCCAATTTTATATTATTTCATTATTCTTCAATGAATTTCCTAGACTTTAAAATATTTATCTCAAATTTTAATAATTGTCTTCAATTTCAAATATTATTATTATCATTTTGCAATAAATTTTTACAATTTTCAATTATTTATCTCACTTTTCAAACATTTTTTTTCAATATTCATTTTCTTTTATATTTTTGCACTTATTTTCTCCGCCTTTTAATTAGATCTATTAATTATTTTTTAAAAAATTTCCTACATTTTTATTTATTATCTCAAATGTAAGTTACTGTATCCACGTTTCAATGTAATATCGAAAATTTCAATTATTTATATCAAATTTACATTATTTTTTTCAATTTGCGATTATTTCTATCATTTTGCCATTACTTTTTGTCATATTCAATTATTCTTCAATGAATTTTAAATTTTTTTGTAATTTATCACAACTTCCACTTATTTTTACAATATACAATTATTTTTATCATTTTGAAATTATTTTCTTTCATTACAAATATATGTTGTAATTTTTAAAATTATTTCTCAACAATTTAAATTAATTTCTTCAATTTCTAATTATTTTTATTACTTTACAAATTTTGTTTCGAATTTTTTATTTTCTTCATTACTCTTCTATTAATTTCCTAGATTTTAAAATATATTTCTCAAATTTTAATAATTTTCTTTCATTTTTAATTATTAATATCATCATTTTGCAATCCATGTCTTTAATTTTTAATTTGCAGTTATTTTCTCCACCTTTTATGTAGATATATTAATCATTTCTCATTTTATTTTCTAAATTTTTATTTATTATCTTAAATCTAAGTTATCGTACCCACTTCTCAATGTTTCAATCAATCTTCAATTATTTTTCTCAAATTTTAATTACGTTAGTGAATTTTCAATTATTTTTTTCATTTGCAATAATTTTCACAAATTTTTTATTATTGTGAATATTTGTAGATTAATTCCGAAAATTTCAATTATTTCTCTCAAATTTCCATTATTTTCTTAAATTTACGATTATTTCTATAATAATGTAATTATTTTTCTAAGTTCAATTTTTTTCGACATTTTTCAATTATTTTAAAAAATATGGTTTTTGTTCTTCAAATTTTCAATGTTTTCATTATTTTTCTATTTTTTTTTCTCAAATTTCAATTAAGTTCGTGAATTTTTAATTTTTTTTGTAACTTGTAATGATTTGATCACAAATTTTATATTATTTTGATTATTTGGTTGTTATTTCCGAAAATGTACTCGAAATCAAATAAAATTGACAATTTTTGAGTTACAATAATTACGCTAATTAAGAAACTATTTAATTTATTATTGTTTTATTTCTCTCCCCCCCCCCCCTCCAACTGGTCAATATTAAGTTTGCAGATGGCAAAAATTTACCAGCCGCCGCCCCTGTAAAAAATGTACGTTCATCCGTTTCAGGATGGTTGTAGTAGAAAAGCAGTATTGTTAAATATACTGAACGGATTTGGTTTGTACTTTCGGAAAAACTTGTCTAAAAGGAACAACTTTGTCGAAAGAAGTTTTCACAGGATGGAAATTTCCTCGACAAATTGTTTAACGGAAAAGCACATGTTATCAAAATCACTAGGTTATTACAAATTAATATAATACATTTTAAGTATCTTATCTATTGGGACAGTAAAATTAACTTTTTTATTTAAAAAGTTATAAGGTTATTTTTGTGTACACGTTTCTTTTGAATATTGTGTTGGTTATAAGGTTTTTTAGTTATTTTAAGTATCTTATCTATTAGGACAGTAAAATTAACTTTTTTATTTAAAAAGTTATAAGGTTATTTTTGTGTACACGTTTCTTTTGAATATTGTGTTGAGTGATGGAAAAACAATAATTTCAAAGCGGATTAACACGGTTACGTGGGCGCGGGATTTGTTTTTACAATTTATTTCTTACACGGGCGTAATCAATCGATTAAGTGAATTCAGCAAGCTGTCGTGACTCGCTTTTCCATCGATGGACGTGCGAAGATTAATCGCTTCTAATCCCTGGGTGCCGATCATGGTTGCTCTCAGCTTTATTTCTTAGTCACTGGAAATATGACAAGCCCGCGACATACATTGAACATGATTGATTTATGAAATGTCTTTCAAGAATCGTCAGTTACACTTCATAGATTTGTATTAAATTCTTCGAAAACAATTCTTTAACATCTATTCGTAAATTATTACTTATGAAAAATGAAAATTTATGAGCAATATATCAAAAAGTGTTTTTATAAAATCAAGCTTCTCATTATTTATCCGTATGTCAAGTTTATTATTAGGAATTTGCAATTTAGATTCGTAAATTAAGATTCGTAACTAAAAACAAACTTTGAGTTCATTATATAATGTATAGTGAATAATAATTATATATTTTTTGTGATTATAAATAAAAAATATTTACTGATTAGCATTCAATATTTGTTTTTTGGGAGTCAAAATAGTCTTTTTTACTGTTGCTAGGCAAAGAATGTTATAGAAACGGTTACTATGACAACGATTACTGTGTCAATGATTACTATTGCAACGGTTACTATGACAACGGTTACTATGACAATTGTTACTATGGCAATAGTTACTATAACAATGGTTACTATGGCAACGGTTACTATGACAACGGTTATATTCCTGTAAGCGGTTACTAAGGTAACAGTTACTATGGTAACTGCTCTTAAGAGAACAATGTTTATTGCAACATTGGGAACAGTTGCTATGGAAACGGTTACAATGCAGCAGAATCAATGATTATGACAATGGTTACCATAACAACCACTACCATGGTAACTGTTACCATAGCGACGGTTACTGTGACCACCGTTACTATGACAACAGATACTATAGCAACTGTTACCATGGCAACTGTTGTTATGTTTAAGGTTACTACGGCAATCTTTAGCAACGTAACGGATTCTATGAAAACGGTTTTGGAAAGACTTAAAACGTCTTCTCTTAAAAACCTAAATTAAACTACTCTTAAGGGGTCGTTCACATACCACGTGAACAGTTTGAGGGGGGGGGGGGTAATCTAAAGTTCACTATTGTCCACTAGGGGTAGAGGAGGGTCAAAACAAATGTCCACGTAGACCCAAATAAAAATTTAATTTCATCCTTTTAAATTTTGTTTAACTGATTTTCAAATTTCGCGACACTGTTTTTTCAAAATGATTTCTCAAAAACGCTTCAACGGATTTCCATAACACTTGGGTGCCTTATTAATCTCAATTTTTAATTAATTCTTTAAATTTCAAATATTTCTTACATTTTTCAATTGTCATAATTTTTCTATAATTATAATCTATAATTAATTTTGCAACTGTTTTCTCAAACTTTAAATTATATTCAATATTTTGTTTTAATTTTCTAAATTTTTTAATTATTTATCTCAAAGTTTAATAATTTTTATCACTGATCAATTTTAAAAATTATTATTCTATTATTTTCTTGAATTTTCAATTATTTATCACAAATTTCATGTGTATTTTTTTATTTTAAATTACTTTCATCAATTTGCAATTTTTTTCTCCAATTTATGAGAATTTCAATATTTTTTAGTTAATTACCTTAATATACAAATCTTTTTTTTATAATTCAATTATTTTTATTAATGTTTAATTTTTCATATTATTTTTTAATTATTTTCTTATATTTTAAATATATTTTGTAATTTGATAAATACATTTTTCTGAAATTTTAATTATTTCTTAGACTTTCATTTACTCTTACAATATTAAAATTATTTTCTCCAAGTTTTAAATATTTTAATTATTTTTAACTGATTTACCAAACTTTTCTATTATTCTTTAAATAATTTAAGAAATTTTTAATTATTAGTTTTACAAATTTTAGTGATTTTCTTCTATTTTCAACTATTATTATTATTCTACACACTATTTTACCCCACTTTTAATTAATTCTTTAAATTGCAAATATTTTCTAAAATTTTTAATTGCTTTTATAATTTTTCAACTATTTTCCTTATAATTTCTATTATATTTACTGAAATTTTTTTTAATTTCCTAAATTTTTAATTATTTCTATCACATTTCAATTACAATCTTCAATTTTAAATTCATTCTGTAATTTTATCACTTTTTTTTCAAAATTTTAATTATTTTCTTCAATTTGAAATTCTTTACCTCAGATTTTAATTATTTCTTTCATTTTTTAAATATTTTAAATATTTTGCAATTGCTTTCTCAAATTTTAAATCATTTTTGAGTAAATTCTCCAAATTTTCAATTATTTATCTCAAATTTCAATTAATTCTTTAAATATCAATTACTTTCTTCATTGCTTAATTGTTTTTACCATTTTTCAATTATTTTCTTTAATTTTAATTACATTTGTTGATTTTGCTTTCTGATATAGAAAGTATTATCACTTATTTTTCTTAAATTTCAATTATTTTTTTCAGTTTTCAATTATTTATCTCAAATTTCAATATATTTTATTAATGCACGATTTTTAAAATTATGTTTTCTATTATTTTCTTTAATTTTCAATTGTTTATTACAAATTTTAATTATATTTTTTTATTAATATTTATTTTTATCAACTTGCAATTCTTTTTTCCGATTTGTGAGAATTTAGAATATTTTTTAGTAAATTACCTTAATTTACAATTATTTATTTCATATTTGAATAATTTTTATAAATGTTTAATTATTTTCTTATATTTTAAATATATTTTGAAATTTTATAAATACATTTTTCTGAAATTTTAATTATTTCTTAGACTTTCATTTACATTTACCATTTTAAAATTATTTTTTCCAATTATTAAATATTTTAATTATTTTTAACTAATTTACCAAACTTTTCTATTATTCTTCAATTAATTTAAGAAATTTTTAATTATTATTTTTACAAATTTTAGTGATTTTTTTCTATTTTCAACTCATATTATTATTCTACCTTCTATTTTACCTCACTTTTAATTAATTCTTTAAATTGCTAATATTTTTACAATTGTTAATTGATTTTATAATTTTTTACAATTTCTGTTATACTTTTTCATTTTTTTATTAATTCCCTAAATTTCCAATTATTTCTCTAACATTTTAATTATATAATTTATTATTTAATTATTTATTTTATTTAATTATTTTAATTTTTAATTCAATTTGTAATTTTATCACTTTTTTCAAAATTTCAATTTCTTTCTTCAATGCTTAATTTTTTTTTCCATTTTTCAATTATTTTCTTTAATTTTAATAACATTTTTTGATTTTGCTTTCTCATTAGGAAAGTATTATCACTTATTTTTCTTAAATTTCAATTATTTTCTTCAAATTTCAATTATTTACCGGAAATGTCAATTATTTTATTCAATTTTCAAATATTTTTATTATTTTGCAATGTTTTCCTCCCAATTTTAATTATTTTTTTTTATTGATTTTGTAAATTTTCAATATTGTTTATCACTAATTTAATTAATTTTTTAAATATCAATTACTTCCTTCTCTCTAAATCTGAATTAGTTAAAAATAAGTAATTTGAAAGCAAAAACTCAGTCACTAATTCAAATAGTTATTTTTCTACTAATCATTTAGTAAAAAATAACTAATTATTAGTCAAATTCATTTTTAGGTTATGTCAAAATAACTAATATCTTAGTAAAATTCTGTTTACTAATTTAATTAGTCTAAATTTAACTATTTTTTAGTTTTGTTTTTACTAACAATTAGTCATTTTTTACTAATAATTTGTTATCTCGATTAAACTTTTTGATTTTGCTTTCTCATATGGGAAGTATTATTACTTATTCTCTTCAAAATTATAATATTTTCTTTAATTTTAAATTATTTATCTTAAATCTAATTTACAATTATTTTTATTATTTTATAATTATTTTCTTTAAATTTTAAAGATTTTAATTTGGTTTGAAATTAATTTTCCAAATTTTCTAAATATTTATCTTAAATTTTACATATTTACTTCAATTTTCTATTGCCTGCATTATTTTTGAATTATGTTTTTTAAATTTAAATATATTTTATACTTTTATTACTTATTTTTCTCAAAGTGTAATGATTTTCTTTAGTTTTTCATTATTATTATCATCATTGTTAATCATTTGCTCGAATTTTTGTTTTTCAATTAATTTTATAGATTTTGCTTCCTCGTAGAGGACGCTTTGTGATCGTTAAGATTTTTGATTTTCCAAAAATATTCTAAATTGACTCATTTTAATCTGAAATGCAAAAATTATGTCCAAGAAATGTGTGTGTGTGTGTGGTGACGTTTTTTTTTTTGTCGCCAGGTTATTACGAGAATGCTTTACCGGATTTCAATAAAATATTTCTAATAATTATTAAATATTAATTTATTTGACATTTTAAGATAAGAGCCCTTCTTTATAGTTATAATTTCACGTAACATATAGAAAATCATATTATTTTAAAAAAAAAGTCCACATGGACATTTAGAGGGGGGAGTGGGGGGGGGTTGTCAAAAGTCCACGACTGCCCACAAGGGGAGAGGGGGGGATCAAAAAGTGATTAAAAATTTTCCACGTGGTATATGATGCTAAAATACCATACTACCTATAAAAGTAAATTTATATAATAATTCTTTATAAAAAGGAACACATGCTAGTTCTATTAAATTTCCACATCATTAAAAATTGTGCATTTTTCTTTTGAAAAATTGCATCTGCTGAAGAAAAAAAAAAAACTGTTAATACGAAAAATTGTGATGAAGAAAGACGATAATTCATGTCATTTTCAAGGCTAATTACTAAGATTAACAGGGTATTTTGTGAGAAAAGGTCGCGTTTGGTGATGGGTTGTCAGACTCACTATTAATTGTATTTGTCGGTTAGGATGTCACGTATCGAATATATTATTATCGAGAGGGCTATATACGCGTGTATACTTTGAAAGGTAGACAAGCAGGCAAAAGCGGCGGATGACTATTGATTGTGTAGCCAGCTGACAGAGACAGTGACATATGTCAGCGAGGCTTCTCGTTATCGCTGATTTAAACATGAGGCAGTCAAGACCCTTTGCTTCACCAGCAACTTCGCGTTTCTGCTTACGAACCCATTTTACCTACTCCATCGTTATTGTTATTACACTTATTTCAGATTCCAAACAACAGTGTCTGTCCTGCTTCTGCCATTCATATTATTTCCCCGACATTCGCATGAAAAGTACATTATTCAAATGAATATTCGCCAAAATACATTCAACATTAGGGTGGCCGTTAATAATGACATTTTGGAATTTTGTCCATTTCCGGGTCTCATTTTATCACAAATTGAAAAAAAAAAGATACGTATTTTTTCATTTTTTTTAAAATTAATATTTAGTGGTGCCTGTAGGCTATTGAAAATTTGCATGTATTTTGCATGGTAAAAAAACTTTTTTTCGTAGATTTCCTGTAAAATCGTTGAAAATTAATATTTTTTGACCGGACTACTCTGTTTCTCTTCATAAATGTTCAAAGAATAATATGCAATTTTTAACTTATGAAATTTGTTAAGTTTACTATTTTTTACAGGACCCAAAAGTTGACCAAAAAAAAACTAAAATAGGTTATTATTGGCAAAAAATATTAATTCTCAAAAAAACGAGAAATTTAAACTGCTAATTATGGTTTCTATTGTTTTTGAGGTCCCTGATTACAAATCTGAAGTCATATTTCAAAAATTTAAAATGGCGGATTCAATATGGCGGCCATGAAAATTTTAAAATTAATCAATTTCTAGAAAATTTCGTACCAGGGGGTTTTGGGGGTCTCTGATTACAAATTTGAAGTCAGATTTTAAAAATTAAAAATGTCGGATCCAATATGGCGGACATCAAAATTTTTAAATTAATCAATTTTTATGAAACTTGGTATCATAGGGTTTTTGGGGTTTTTTTTTTAAATTGCAAACTCAAGGAAATATCAATTAAAAACTATTGTAAATGTTGAAACTCACGTTGGAAACACGTGAAGTGATCCCTTTCAGGAGAATCACCCATCTATAAAATCGTGTCATCTAATTTGTAAACAAACCTTCTCTTGCTAATAAATACTAACTAATTTAAATTTAGATAGAACATTCACAAAAATTTTGTTGGCTACTGGGATAAGATATTACATAATTAAGTTTAAAAAAAATAATTAATTTTTTAAACATTATGCCCGCCATATTGCATCCGTCAGTTTGGATTTTTCAAATCTGACTTCAGATTTGTAAATAGGGCCCCCAAAAACCCTATGATACCAAGTTTCATAAAAATTGATTAATTTAAGAATTTTGATGTCCGCCATATGGGATCCGACATTCTTAATTTTTAAAATCTGACTTCAAATTTGTAATCAGAGACCCCCAAAACCCCCTGGTACGAAATTTTCTAGAAATTGATTAATTTTAAAATTTTCATGGCCGCCATATTGAATCCGCCATTTTGAATTTTTGAAATATGACTTCAGATTTGTAATCAGGGACCTCAAAAACAATAGAAACCATAATTAGCAGTTTAAATTTCTCGTTTTTTTGAGAATTAATATTTTTTGCCAATAATAACCTATTTTAGTTTTTTTTTGGTCAACTTTTGGGTCCTGTAAAAAATAGTAAACTTAACAAATTTCATAAGTTAAAAATTGCATATTATTCTTTGAACATTTATGAAGAGAAACAGAGTAGTCCGGTCAAAAAATATTAATTTTCAACGATTTTACAGGAAATCTACGAAAAAAAGTTTTTTTACCATGCAAAATACATGCAAATTTTCAATAGCCTACAGGCACCACTAAATATTAATTTAAAAAAAAATGAAAAAATACGTATCTTTTTTTTTTCAATTTGTGATAAAATGAGACCCGGAAATGGACAAAATTCCAAAATGTCATTATTAACGGCCACCCTATTCAACATATATATATATATAATTTCTGTATGGTCGAAATTTTTATCATACTTATTTAACCTTTCACTCTTTTACAAACATTTAAAAATGAGGGGAAAAATAAAAAATAATGAAAATAAAATTGAAGAAAAATGATAAAAATAGTTGAGAATTATAGCAAATATATAATTAAAATCATAGAAGTAAAGAACTCTAAAAAATTAAAGAAACTTTTAAATAATTTTAAATTTACTATTCTCAAAGAGTGGGTTAATTAAAATTTTAATCAATGAAATTTCAAAAAAAAAAATGAAATTTGAAGAATAATTGTAATTGTAGTCTTGTTTATCGCAAATATAATCCGTAACTTTTTAAATTATTTTTTACAAATGTTTATTATTTTCTTCAATATACAATTATTTCAATGAATTGATTACTTTATTATTAAATTTATTTTTCAATTACTTTTTCTCATTTTCAATTATTTTTTTATTAATTTTCTAATTTTTTTATTATTTACCTCAAAATTTTAGTTATTTTTTCAATTTACAATTATTTCCATCATTCTGCAATTATTTTCTTAAATTACAAATATTTATAGACTGGGGTCGTCCACATATCACGTGATATCTTTAGGGGTGGGAGGGGGGTAGGCAAAATATCACGGTCCATGGAAATTTAATTTTTTAGCAATAGAAAAAGTATCACGAGGAGGGGGGAGGGGGTTGAAATTAGCTCAAATTTGTATCACGTGATATGTGAATGATCCCAGATTGAAATTTTTTTTATTATTTTTCACAACCTACAATTATTTTCTTTAATTTTAAATTATTTTTCTTACTTTACAAATATTTTTTCCAATTTTCTATTATTTCATTACTCTTCAATTAATTTCCTAGACTTTAAAATATTTTTCTCAGATTTAAATAATTTTCTTCAATTTCAAATATTATTATTATCATGCTGCAATCAATTTTTACAATTTTTTTTCATTTTTCAAGTATACAATTTACATAAAAGTTAAGTTTGACAATAAAAATTATGGTTTTTCAACAGGGGCGGCGACTTGTAAATTTTTGCCATCGGCAAATTTAATATTGACCTTTTGGGGGGGGGGGGGAGAAATAGAACAATAATAAATAAAATAGTTTCTTAATTAGCGTAATTATTGTAACTCAAAAATTGTCAATTTTATTTGATTTCGAGTACATTTTTGGAAATAACAACCAAATAATCAAAATAATATAAAATTTGTGATTAAATCATTACAAGTTACAAAAAAAAATTAAAAATTCACGAACTTAATTGAAATTTGAGAAAAAAAAATAGAAAAATAATTAAAACATTGAAAATTTAAAGAACAAAAACCGTATTATTTAAAAAAATTGAAAAATATCGAAAAAAAATTGAACTTAGAAAAATAATTACAACAATATAGAAATAATCGTAAATTAAAAGAAAACAATGGAAATTTTAGAGAAATAATTGAAATTTTCGGAATTAATCAACAAATATTCACAATAATAAAAAATTTGTGAAAATTATTGCAAATGAAAAAAAATAATTGAAAATTCACTAACGTAATTAAAATTTGAGAAAAATAATTGAAGATTGATTGAAACATTGAAAAGTGGGGACGATGACTTAGATTTAAGATAATAAATAAAAATTTAGAAAATAAAATGAAAAATGATTAATATATCTACTTAAAAGGTGGAGAAAATAACTGCAAAAGTATAAGCGAAGATGAATTTGAAAAAAATAATTGATAAATGAGATAAATAATTGAAAATTTAGGTATTGAATTGAGAAATAAATAGTGAAATTAATAAAAAGTTGAAGAAATTGATAGCAAAATGATAACAAATATAATTGGAATTTAAAGAAAATATTATTGAAATTTGAGAAAAATATTTTAAAGTCTAGAAAATTAATTGAAGAGTAATGAGACTAATAAAAAATACAAGACAATATTTGCAAAGTATTAAAACTAATTAAAAACTGAAGAAAATTATTCAAATTTGAGAAATATGTTTCAAAATCTAGGAAATTAATTGAAGAGTAATGAAAATAATAAAAAATTCAAGACAATATTTTCAAAGTAATAAAAATAATTAAAAATTGAAGACATGGATTGCAAAATGATAATATTAATAATTAAAAATGGAAAAAAATTATTAAAATTTGAGAAATATATTTTAAAATCTAGGAAATTAATTGAAGAGTAATGAAAATAATAAAAAAATTCGAAACAAAATTTGTAAAGTAATAGAAAAAATTAGAAATTTAAGAAATTATTTTAATTTTTTGAGAAATAATTTAAAAAATGACAACATATATTTGTAATGAAAGAAATTAATTTCAGAATGATAAAAATTATTGTGTATGGTAAAAATAAGTGGAAGTTGTGATAAATTATAAAAAAAATTCAAAATTCATTAAAGAATAATTGAATATGACAAAAAGTAATGAAAAAATGATAGAAATAATCGCAAATTGAAGAAAATAATGGAAATTTGATATAAATAATTGAAATTTTCGATATTACATTGAAACGTGGATACCGTAGCTTACATTTGAGATAATAAATAAAATTGTAGGAAATTATTTGAAAAATAATTAATAGATCTAATTAAAAGGCGGAGAAAATAAGTGCAAAAATATAAAAGAAAATGAAAATTGAAAAAAATGTTTGAGAAGTGAGATAAATAATTGAAAATTGTAAAAATTTATTGCAAAATGATAATAATAATATTTGAAATTGAAGACAATTATTAAAATTTGAGATAAATATTTTAAAGTCTAGGAAATTCATTGAAGAATAATGAAATAATATAAAATTGGAAAAAATATTTGTAAAGTAATAAAAATAATTTAAAATTGAAGAAAATTATTTTAGTTTGTGAAAATAATTGAAAAAATTTTAACCTATAAGTATTTGTAATTTAAGAAAATAATTGCAGAATGATGAAAATACTTGTAAATTAAAGAAATAGCTAAAATTTTGCGATAAATAATAAAACAGTTAAAAAACTAATAAAAAAATAATTGAAAATGAGAAAAAGTGATTGAAAATTTATTGAAAAATAAATTTTTGATTGAAATAATTGTGTATATTGAAGAAAATTATAAACATTTGTAAAAAACAATTAAAAAAGTTACAGAATATATTTGAGATAAACAAGACTACAATTACAATTATTATATATTATAATTCTTTAAACTTTAATTTATTTGAAATTTCATTGATTAAAATTTTAATTAATCTACTCTTTGAGAATAGTAAATTTAATATTATTTAAAAATTTCTTTAATTTTTAAGAGTTTTTTTCTTTTATGATTTTAATTATATTTGCTACAATTCTCAACTATTTTTATCATTTTTCAACATTTTTCTTCAATTTTATTTTTATTATTTTTTATTTTTTCGACTCATTTTTAAATTCAATTTCCCAAGTTTCAATTCTTTTCTTTAATCTTTGAGAATAGTAAATTTAAAATTATTTAAGAATTTATTAAATTTTTAACAATTCTTTTCTTTTATGATTTTAATTATTTGATAAAATTGTCAACTATTTTTATCATTTTCCAAAAAATTTCTTCATTTTCTAATTATTTCCATTATTTTTCAATTTCTCCTCTAATTTTTAAATTCAATTTCCGCAAGTTTCAATTCTTTTCTTTAATTTTTTGAAAAAAAATCACAATTTTAATTATTTTCTTTAATAGGAAATTAGTTAAATTATTTATTAAATATGTTTTTTTTTTTAATTTTAATCATTTTTTTCGAATTGGAAATTCATTTATCCACATTCTTATTAAGAAATTTATTTTTTGTCAGTAATTTTGCCATATGGAATTCCATAGGGCGACTTTTTTGAAAAGCCTTCTAATTTTTACTTAAACTATAAATTTCGATTTAAACGAAAATTTCCGACACCGCATGGGTATATTTATGAGTTTTTTGTTTTTTAAAAAAGATTTTTGACAATTTTACAATTTTAGATGCTAATAAAGATCAAGTTATCAAAAGTCAGATTACTAAAATGCATTTATGGTTTAATTTGCCAGTGGCTTCTTTCGGCAAAAGAGGGGAAGCCCAGGAAAAAATGAGCCTGCCAACTTGAAAATAACACGGCGCACAGGTATACACCAAATTTACTGTGAGCACGATGTGAGCCTCATACTCCGGAGATCATATTTTACGTTTTAATCTCTCCATTGTTCCAGGTATAACGGAGTTTAGGAGGAAAAATAATGCCTACCACGAAACACACGCAAAGCTGTCGACCATAAAACACTCGAGTCAGCCCTGGCCAAACAGAGTCTGCGCATGACCTGCATTTTTATGCGCCCAGATCTGTGCACAGATTTTCTTGAAAACAAAAATTATACCGTTTCTATATGTATATGCTGTAAAAAATATCTCGAGCATGAGATACAATCTTCCAGGGTAATTCGAAGATTCTTAATACGAGTCACACTGTGTGTGCTCTTTATGCATCAACTCACACTATTCATTCTGACACCTTCCGTATTACTAGATTAAAAAGTATCAGACACGTTTTGAATTTCTTGCAAGTAAATATAAAGACTAAATATTGAAAAACTTTTTAAAAGGATTTTTTAATAATTGTTTTCAAATTTTTATTAAAAATTTATTGGAACAATTTATTATTATTGGATCAATATAGATACCTACTCGTCCCACTAATAAGCGGAAAAAAATATTTTATACTTTCACTTGCTGGAAAAGGGTCTTATTTTTAGATTTTAGAGAGGAACTTGTTCCCATTCTACACTAATGAGAAAAGAGTTAACTTTCTATATTAGTAGTAAGAAAAATAATCAATTTCTACACTAGTGAGAAAAGTATTGACTTTCTCCACTAGAAAAGAAAGAAATCTTTTTCTCTACAAAAAAAAAAATACTCACTTTCTCTGCTAGTGAGAAAAGTATTGATTTTCTCTCATTGTGCCGAAAGTACTCACTTTCAAAACTGATGAGGGAAGTATTTACTTTCTATACGATTGTGACATTTAACTATCTACAATACTGAGGAAAATATTAACTTTCTACACTAGTGAAGAAAGTACTCATTTTTTCTACTGATGAGGAAAGACTTCTTTTTATCCACTGATGAGAAAAGTACTCACTTTCTCCAATAGTGAGGGAAGTATTTACTTTCTCCACTAGGGAAAAAAGTATTTGTTTTTCTCCACTAGCGAGGAAAGAACTCTTCTCCAACAATAACAAATTACAAAACTACTCACTTACTGGATTAGTGAGAAAAGTACTTAATTTCTCCATTTATGACAAAAGTACTTAATTTGTTCACTGGTAAGGTAAGAATTTACTTTGTAGTGTATTCACTGTCTCCACTAGTAAATAAAGTATTCACTTTTTCCACTAATGAGAAAAGTACTCACTTTCTCCACTAGTAACGAAACTACTCACTTTCTCCATTAGTGTTGAAAACTTGTTTTTTTTCTACACTTGTAGGAAAAGTATTTACTATCTAAACTTGCAAGAAAAAAGTTTATTTTTCACACTAGTGAAAAAAGTATTTAGTTTTTACACTAGTGAGGAAAGTACTCACTTTTTGCACTAGTGGGTAAAATATTAACTTTTTACGTTTATAAGAAAAACATAAACTTTCTCTATTTTAAAAAAAAAGTATTCAATTTAGAAACTACTAGTTTTCTGTATCAGAAACCTACTAGTGTAGAAAGCTATATCAAAAATTATTTATTTAATGCACCATTGAGAAAAGTATTCACTTTCTACACTAGTGAACAAAATATTCACTTTTTATACAAGTGGGAACAATATTCATTTGTTATATATATTAGCGTTGAAAGTATTAACTTTCAGCACTAATAGGGAATATTTTGATCTAGTGATAAAATTCTCTATAATCTAATTTTCTCTACAATTTTTAACAGTTTTCAAAATACAATTATTATCTATAAATTTTATAATTATTCTTTATTTTTTTTAAAATTATTTTGTTCTGTTGTCGCTTATTCTCGACACTTTTCAAATTTTTCTTTCAACTGTCAATTATTTTCTTTAATATTTAATTATTATTTTAGTTATTTTATAATTTTTCTTTTGATTCTCAATTATTTTCTTGAAATTTCCACTTCATTCTTTAATCTACAATTTATTTCTTCAATTTTAAATTATTTTCTTCAATTATTAATTTCATTCTTCGTTTTTCAATTAATTTATTCAAAATTAAATAATTCTCGCATTTTCTCAATCATCAAACATTTTCTTCAATTTTCAATACAATTCTTCAATTTCCAATTGATTTCTTTAATTTTTATTTATTTACAACATTTTTTTCCATTATTTTCATCAGTTTTTAATTGACAATTTATTATTCTCCTTCAATTTTATAAATATTCATATCAATTTAAAATTTTTTTTTGTTTTTTTAATATGTAGTTAATTATTTTCGTCAATATTGAAATGTTTTGGTCAAATTGCAATTTTTTTTTAATTACCAATTATTTTCTTAAAAATTTAAATTTAATATTTTAATTTCCAATTTATTTCTTCAATTTTTAATTATTTTTTTTAATTTTCAAATATTTTCTTTAATTTTTAATTTATTTTATCTATTTTTAGTTAATTCCTCATTTTCAATAATTCTTGTATTCAATTAATTTTTTCTCTTATAAAAATTATTTTAAAATTCCAATTGAATTATTCAATTCTAGAACTATTCTCTTCAATTCTCAGTTATTTTCTTCATATTTAAATTTTAATTTTCAATTGTTCAATTACTTTATTCAATTTTTAATTCATTCTTCAATTTTTATTTCCATTCTTCAGTTTCCAATTGTTTTTTATACTCCTTAATTTTTGGCTTTTTTCAATTACTTTTTTCAATTTTTAAGTATATTCCATAGATTTCAATTCCATTCTTCAATTTTTAATTGTTATCTTCAATCTTCAGAAGTTTTTTTCAATTTTAATTATTTTTATTTACAGCAATTATTCCTATAATTTTCTTAATTTATCAATTTTCAAATATTTTCATTAAATTTAATATTTCTTGTTTAATTTTTTGTTCATTTTTCGAATTTTGTTTTCAATTAAAAATTACTTCCTTATACATTTTTACATATTTTCTTCAAATTTTCAAATATTTCCTACAATTATTAATTATTATTTTCCCCAATTTTCAATTATTTCCTTTAGATTTTCAATTTTCAACTATTATCTTAAAATTTTATAATTATTCTTTTTTTTTTGTAAATTATTTTGTTCGGTTATGTATTAATCTAGACATTTTTTGTATTTTTTTCAATTGTCAATTATTTTTGTCATTCTGTATTATTATTTCATTATTTTTTCAAATTTTAATTTAATTCTTAAATTTTTAATTTATCTTTTTAATTTTTAATCATTTCCTTAATTTTTTATTATTTTCTTCAATTTTCAATTGCATTCTCGGTTTTTCAATTAATTTATTCAAAATTCAATCATTCTCGGATTTTCTCAATCATCAGAAATTTTCTTAAAAGTTCAATACAGTTCTTCAATTGCAATTGATTTCTCTTATTTTCATTTATTTTCTCTTAATTATCAATTATTTTCTTAAAATTTCCATGTCATTATTAAATTTCCACTTTATTTCTTTTAATTGTGAATTATTTTTTTCAATTCTCAAATATTTTCTTTAATTATCAATTATTTTTATCAATTATTTTTATCAATTATTCAATTCTATAACTATATTCTTCAATTCTCAGTTATTTTCTTCATATTTAAATTCCACTTTTCAATTGTTCAATTATTTTCTTTAATTTTTAATACCATTCTTCAATTTTTGATTTTCATTCTTCAATTTCCAATTGTTTTTTTTATACTCATTAATTTTCGGCTTTTTTCAATTAAATTTTTCAATTTTTTAGTATATTCCATAAATTTTAATTCCATTCATCAATTTTTAATTGATTCTTCAATTTATAATTATTTTTTTTCAATTTTAATTATTTTGTCGATTTTTAATCCAGTTATTGTTAAATGTGTAATCTATAATTTTCTTAATTTTTTAATTTTCGATTATTTTCTTTAAATTTAATATTTCTTGTTTAATTTTTACAATTAGTTTGTTCAGTTTTCTATAATTTAGTCATTTTTCGAATTTTGTTTTCAATTGACGAGTATTTTCGTAAATTTTTACATATTTTCTTTAATTTTTCAACTATTTCCTTTAATTAATAATTATTATTTTTTATTTTCCTCAGTTTTTAATTATTTTCAACAATGTTTTCAATTTTTAATTATTATTTTAAAATTTTATAATTATTCTTTGATTTTTTTAATTATTTATTTAGGTTGTGTTACCTATTTGTATAATTTGTAAAAAATTTGTAAAAAAATGGCTGGATTAATTCACAAATTCCCTATTTGGGAAAATTAAAAATTATGTTCCTCATTTATCACATATTTTTTCAATTTTCCAATTATTTTCGTCATTTGTAAACTATTTCCTTCAATTATTAATTATTTTCAGCAATTTGCAATTATTTCCTACAATTTTTTTAATTTTCAATTATTATCTGAAAGTTTTATAATTATTCTTTGATTTTTTAAATTATTTTGTTCGGTTGTGTATTAATCTAGCCATTTGTGTATTTCATTTTCTATTGTGAATTATTTTCGTCATTCTGTATTATTATATCATTATTATATCATTATTTTTTAAATTATAATTCAATTCTTAAATTTTCAATTTATTTCCTCAATTTTTTATTTTCTTCTTCAATTTCAATTTTTAGTTCGATTTTCAATCCAGTTGTTCAATTTTCAATTATTTGCAACAGTTATTTCTCTAATTTCTTAAACTATTTTGTATAAATTTAATAATTATTGTTTAATTTTCTAAACTATTTTTTTCAATTGTGTAATTATGGTAAAAAGTTTTAATTTCAAAACCTACTGCAAATCCAATAACATTATTTCAATTACCCTTATCTTTTACCCAAAAAAAAATCTTTGAAATTCCAAGAGCAAAATAACATTTTATGCAATACAACTTCAAGCGAAACCTTGATTTTTATTGGGTAATAAATTGACCGGATGCGTCAATTACGTGACGGTGGATCCACACACTAATTTGGCCCAGTCGTAATTTCTAATTTAATATTTCGGAAAAATTGCGTCGGCAAGAGGCCTCTACTTATATGGCGCCTAGACTTGTTATAGAATTTGTATGTGTCTATGTCAAAAGTGGTTCATAAGTTGTCTACTCCTAATTCTCTATCGACGCTAAAATTATCGTTTTACCCCGCGATTATCGTTTGAAGCAACACAATCGCCCCCTGTCCCTCGAGACACATCAGGTCTTTTGGGACCACTAATTATTGGGACCGAAATAACCAACCTTCCCTAATGGCAATGTCGGCAAGCACAACTCGAATCATATTATTATTAAAGAAGCTGATGATACGTTTTAGGATTTAGCCACATCCTAAGGCGGTCGGCACCATGATTCAGAATTGATCGTTCCGGTAGGGCGGCGTCAGATGGTAGCAATGTTTCATTTTTTTGCGTCCCTTAGGAATATAAAGAATACACTGAGAAACAAAAGTTTCCACTTTTTGGATTATGTCCCTCAAGTTTTAACGTTTCTCGTTCCGGTTTAGGGAAATAAAAATTCAGAAATGTAAACTAAGTTTGTCAAATATTTTTTTATTATTATGTTGGCTGTTTGGAATAAATAAACTCGGCATCGATTTAAAGAAACTTTTTTAACCTTGGGAAGAATCGAACACTGATTCTTGAAAGTCCGCCATATTGGATACGCCATTT
This sequence comes from Ganaspis brasiliensis, assembly GCA_037103525.1. Taxonomy (NCBI): domain Eukaryota; kingdom Metazoa; phylum Arthropoda; class Insecta; order Hymenoptera; family Figitidae; genus Ganaspis; species Ganaspis brasiliensis. The sequence continues at coordinate 907,761 of JAZKLR010000438.1, forward strand.
TGAATATTAAAAATATGACACCGGATTCGTAATCAGGGACCAAAAACCTCCGAGTAATGATTTTCATGAGGATTTGTTGAATTCTAAATTTTTTTCACCATATTGGATCCGTCATTTTGAATTTTAGAAATCTGACACCAGATTCGTAATCAGGGACCAAAAAACCCCTAGAAATAATTTTCGTCAGGATTTGTTGAATTCTAAATTTTTTTCACCATATTGGATCCGCCATTTTGAATTTTAAGAATCTAACACCGGATTCGTATTCAGCGACCCCAGAAACCCCCCCATTAATGAGTTTCGTGAGGATTTGTTGAATTCTAAATTTTTTTCACCATATTGGATCCGTCATTTTGAATTTTAAGAATCTAACGCCGGATTCGTATTCAGCGACCCAAAAAACCCTCGAGTAATGATTTTCGAGAGGATTTGTTGAATTCTAAATTTTTTCCACCATATTAGATCCGTTATTTTGAATTTTAGAAATCTGACAGCGGATTCGTAATCAGGGATAAAAAAAACCGCTAGAAATGATCTTCGTCAGGATTTGTTGAATTCTAAATTTTTTTCACCATATTGAATCCGCCATTTTGAATTTTAAGAATTTAACACCGGATTCGTATTTCAGCGACCCCAAAAACCCCCCTAGTAATGATTTTCGTGAGGATTTGTTGAATTCTAAATTTTTCACCATATTGGATCCGCCGTTTTGAATTTTAAGAATCTAACACTGGATTCGTATTCAGCGACCCCAAAAACCCCAGAGTGATGGTTTTCGTGAGGATTTGTTGAATTCTAAATTTTTTTCACCATATATTAGATCCGTCTTTTTGAATTTTAGAAATCTGACACCGGATTCGTAATCAGGGACCAAAAAACCCCTAGAAATAATTTTCGTCAGGATTTGTTGAATTCTAAATTTTTTTCACCATATTGGATCCGCCATTTTGAATTTTAAGAATCTAACACCGGATTCGTATTCAGCGACCCCAGAAACCTCCCCATTAATGAGTTTCGTGAGGATTTGTTGAATTCTAAATTTTTTTCACCATATTGGATCCGTCATTTTGAATTTTAAGAATCTAACGCCGGATTCGTATTCAGCGACCCAAAAAACCCTCGAGTAATGATTTTCGAGAGGATTTGTTGAATTCTAAATTTTTTCCACCATATTAGATCCGTTATTTTGAATTTTAGAAATCTGACAGCGGATTCGTAATCAGGGATAAAAAAAACCGCTAGAAATGATCTTCGTCAGGATTTGTTGAATTCTAAATTTTTTTCACCATATTGAATCCGCCATTTTGAATTTTAAGAATTTAACACCGGATTCGTATTTCAGCGACCCCAAAAACCCCCCTAGTAATGATTTTCGTGAGGATTTGTTGAATTCTAAATTTTTCACCATATTGGATCCGCCGTTTTGAATTTTAAGAATCTAACACTGGATTCGTATTCAGCGACCCCAAAAACCCCAGAGTGATGGTTTTCGTGAGGATTTGTTGAATTCTAAATTTTTTTCACCATATATTAGATCCGTCTTTTTGAATTTTAGAAATCTGACACCGGATTCGTAATCAGGGACCAAAAAAACCCTTATAAATGATTTTCGTCAGGATTTGTTGAATTCGAAATTTTTTCCGCCATATTGGATCCGCTTTTTTGAATTTTAAAAGCCTGACACCGGATTCGTATTCAGCGACCCTAAAAACCCCTGATTAATTATTTTTGTCAGGATTTGTTGACATTTAATTGTTTCCGCCATATTGGATGTGCTATTTTGAATTTTAGAAATCTGACACCGGATTCGTAATCAGGGACCAAAAATCCCCTAGAAATGATTTTTAATAATAGATTTACCATTTGTCCGAATTTGTCCTCTCAAAACACCATTCCTCAGAATATTTACCCTCTCAAATTTTCATTTTTCAGAATGTTTAAATTCTTCATTATATATTTCTCAGAAATTTTATTTATTATTTTCATTATGTATCCGAACATTTAACTAACCGTTACTTCGTTTTCATAGTCTTTAATCCCGAATACAAAAATTTCAGTATGTGCATTTGCCCGTCACACCGAATATAGAAATTTCTAAAAGAGCTCGCTGATTGGCCGGTAATATTTCCAGTAAGATTTCCAGCCAATCAGATATCTTCTTAAGGAATTCTGCATTCCGTGTGACGGGAAAATGCACATTCTGGAATTTTTGTATTCCGGAAGTTTAAAATTCTAATAATTAAAGTTTCAGTTAGTTAAATATTCGGACAAACACTAAATCTGGTAAATACAATTTCAGAGAAATATATATTCGAGAATTTAATTATTCTAATAAATGAAAATTCGATAAATTAAATATTCTAAAAAATAGAGTTTTCAGAGGTTAAAAATTTGGTAAACCTGATAAACACAGTTTCTAAAAAACACAAAATCGAAAAATTAAGTATTCTGATAAATTCGGGATTTAAATATTCAGATAAATAAATATTTGTCTATTGCACACTCTATCAATTGAGTTTCAATTAAAATGTCGGTTTCCCTTTTTTAATTTACACTTTTGGATTAAATAACAATATTTCACAAATATCGGTAAGATGCTGTTTTGTATCCTTCACTTTTGGCTGATTTGGATCTTAAGAAAATAGAGAATATCAGTTTTGAATTTAGAAATAGTTGTAAGCTGAGATCGTTTTAGTTAAGGTTGACGGCCTTTTCGTTGTCTTGTCACTCAGTCGTCTGGCGCTCATTTAAGACAAGACGTCCCCTAGTTTCTCACATTTTCGTCTCATTGCCTCCAAGACAGTTTCAAGATCCACTAAAATCAAAGTAGTGTCATGTTTAAGTAAGTGTACGGATTAGATCTTAACGACTCTCAGACTCAAAATTGAGTATAGCTATCATCGTTCAACCAGAAATAAATTTTGATGTTTAGAAAATGAACGTTAAATGTGAAAGTTAAAACCAAATTATAAAAGTGAATTTAATGAAGCAAATTCTTGTAACAGCTGGCATTCTTTTGTCGGTATTAAAATTTTACGAATAAAGAAGTACCTATTTTTAGAATTCGTCATTAAGTTGTAGATAATATTATTGTGAAGAAAAAATATTTTTATGAAAATTTGAATAGGTTTTATTCATTGAAATATGGCAATTGCTTCTTATTGTTTTCAATTACAATAACACCTTTTGTGATTTAATTTATATCCAGATTTCAAACAGGGCTTCTGTTCACTCTACTGACTACTGTTGCATGTAATGATGCAAGAATCGATTCAGATCGATTAAAATTTAAATAAATTTGAATTTTGATCAGTTAAGGTTCCAATCTATTCGCCTATTGATAGTTTTAGAACCTTGAAGAATTTAAATAGAAAAAATTTTTGATGTAGTAACATTTGGATCGATTCTATTAAAGTTGTGCTTCTCATTTCTCATAACCCACTTTTTATTCCCTGTCTGTCATATCTCACATGACATGATCTCGTTTTCTTTTTAGGTCCCACTTTTTTATCGTTAAACTTCTCACGTTTCATTCATTATATACCACATTTCACTTTCCGTATCCTAATTTTTATTCCCCTATTCCAATTTTCCGTTAACACAACACATTTTAATCGCAAATTTTTTTTCTTCAACTTCCCAAGTTCAATTTTTTATTGCCTACTTTCCATTTACCACATTCAATCTTTTACTTCCCACTTCCTATTTCTTCGTTTTTTCCCCATTTATTTTACTCATCTCTAACTTTTCACTTCCCATATCCCACTTCTCACTACTCTCTTTCCACTTTTTTCTCCCCATATTTTTTACTTTCCATTTTACACATCTCACGTTTCACTTCTTTAATCCCACTTTTGACCTTTTACTTCACATATTATAACTCAATTTCCAAATTTGCTTTCCATAACTCACTCACTTTTCACTTCCTTAATTTTACTTTTCATTTCTCATATTGAAATTTTTAAATTTCATTCTTTCCTTTCCCACAGCCAACACTTCACTTTCCCAATCTCACATTTTTTTCTCATATCCCACTTTTTATATTAATTATCTCACTTTTTCCCTCCCTAATCCTAGTTTTTTCTTTCCATAACTCACATTCCAGTTTACTGACTCACTTTTCACTTTCCTAATCCCACTCTTTACTTCGCACATTATAACTTTATATTTCCAAGTGTTCCCTTCCCACATCTCAGTTTCTATTTTACTCATCCCATTTTTTACTTCTTTAACCCCAAATTTTACTTTTCTAATCCCGAATTTTTACTTCCCAAATCCCACTTTTTACTTCTCTTATCTCACTCTTTACTACCCAAATTCCACTTTTCTCCTTCAAAACACAATTCTTTTCTAAATATAACCCACTTCTCTTGTTACTCATTCCCTCTTAACTTCTTTAATCCCACTCTTCCCTTCCAACATTATTACTTCTAATTTCCAACTTTTCCCTTCACATATCCTACACAACATTATCCAAATCGCACATTTTGTTTATATCTAACTTTTCATTTTAATCCTCTCACTCCTTACTTCCATAATCCTAATCTTCTGTTACCATAACTCACTTTCCATTTTACTGACTCATTTTTCATCTAACTTTATCAATTACCAACATTTCGGTTCTCATATCTCACTTTCTATTGCACTCATCTCATTTTTCCCATTTTTAATCCCATTTTTTACTTTCCAAATCCTACTTTTTACTTCTTTCATCACACTTTTTACTTCCCAAATCCCAGCTTTATCTTCCCTTATCTCTTTTTGCATTTCAATCATCTCACTTTACACCTTCAAAATCTTACTTAATTCTTACCATATCCCATAAGTTATCTCTATATCCCATAGATGAATATATAGTACTATCTTCCTTAGAGGAATATAGAGAACTATATCCCGTTGAGGGATATAAAGTACAATATATTCCACTATCCCCTTTCACTTTCCTAATCCCAATTCTTACTTCTCTGATTTCCCTACTTTTTCTCATATTTTTTACTTTCCATTTTACACATCTCACTTTTCACTCTCCACATTACAACTCTTAATTTAAAAATGTGCTTCCTATATCTCACTTTTTGTTGTACTCACTCACTTTTTACTTTCTTAATACTACTTTTCATTTCGCATATTATATTTTCTTTCCAACTTTTCTTTTTCCATATCCCTCGCTTTATTTTTCAAATCTCACATTTTTCTTACCATATTTCATTTTCCATCTTCCGAATCTTACTCTTTTCTTACCATATATCCCATTTTTTTAAATTACTCACTCCCTTCTCTCACTTTCACTTCCCACATTATACATTTTAATTTTCAACTTATCACTTCCCACATTCCTCACTTCACATTCTAAATCGCACTTTTCTCATCCCGTATCTCAATTTTCTTTCTACTTATTTTAATTTTTCCTTCACAAATTGCACTCCCAATATTTTCAGACATCGCAAGGTAGGATATAGAATATAGATAGCAGGAAATAAAAAGAGGCATGTGGGTAATATAAAGTAGTTTATTAAATAAAGGAGATGATGGGTAAGTGGGTGGTGATATGGGATGTGGAAAATTGTAACTATACAAATAGTTAAAATTGGAAAGTGTTGTGGGAGATGCAGGATAGAAGAAGTGGGATGTGGAAAAAATTTGAGTTTGGGAAGTAGAAATTTTGACATAGTATTAAAAATAGGATATTCAAAATGAAGGTTTCAATGTGGGAACTAGAAAGTTTGATATGAGAAGTGAATAGAAGTTATAAGTGGGATGTTAAATGATAAAGTTGGAAGTGGTGTATAGAAAATAATATGGGAAATATCAAACGGGATACAGGGTGTGAAAAGTAGGATACGGAATGTATAATGTGGAATATGGATTGTGGAATATAAAAAGTGGAAGGTGAGATTAGGGAAGTCAAAAATGAAAAGTGGGATAAAATTTTGGGACGTGTGAAATACACAATTACACAGTAAAATATATGAGAAGATAAATGTGGTCTGTTGATCAGATGGAAAGTAAAATGTGGGAAATAGAAAATAGAATGTAGAATATATATGGGAATTTATATGCGGAAAGTAAAAAGTCGAAAATGAAATGTGGAATTTGGGAAAATAAAAAGAATAAACTTCCCAATAATATAGGTAACCCCAATTTTTTTAAAACTTAGTATACCTGCGTATTTTGATGCGCTGATGACGAAAATCGTAGTGGAAATTGTCGACGAGATCAGTTTCGTGGTACAAACCATAAAAAACCCATAAAAATTCAGTTTCTTGCAATTATCTCAATAAAAATTTAAAATTTTGAAAATTCTTTCTTTACAAAAGTTATAGGTCTTCATAAAATGCACATTTTATGTACTTCATAATTTTTTGATATCTCTTATATTTATCGAGAAAATCAATGGTGAAGTTTCTCAAATCGTTTTAGAACTACACCAATTTTTAGAAATTTAAATAATCAAATTTTTAAAGTCGTTTTTTTCTCGCCCCCGAACCCCCTTTTTACATGGGGGTACAGGGGGGCTCTTTTAACACAATTAGTGGTATTTTACCAAAATATACCCGGGCAATAGTGATTTTGACAGCATGGAAGAATATGGAAATTCTGTTTTCTCTTCGCCATTTTACGCGTTGCACGAACAATATCGATTTTCTCAAAAACTATTAGAGTTATCATAAAAATGTAAAATACAAAAAATATGTATTTTTAGAAGGCCTACAACTTTTGTAAAACATAATTTTTAAAATTTTCAATATTTATTGAGATAATTGCAAAAAACTCAATTCATGTAGGAAGTGAAAAATGCGCTTTGAAAATCTCCTCTACTATTTTCTCTTTTTTTTTAAACACATCTTATGGTGTAAAATGTTGACAAAAATACATTTTCATACGCATATTTTTTTCTACAAGTAGATCTTAAATTGACACGTCTCCAAATTTGACTTTTTAACGAATTCTCGGCTGTAAAAAAACAGAAAAAGTGATCCATCTCTCCTCGACTTCCCTTATTAAAATGTTGTTGTTCCTATCACGAGTTATTTTATATTGACAAAATTAATCTTAACATCAATTAATTTTTAAAACGCCTTATATTACATTCAATTGTAATTGAATTTACTCAAAATTTGTATTCACTGAAAAGGAAATCCATTGAAATAAAAATATATTGCGTCCCAAAAATAATACAAAATCATCAGTATTTCTCTAGGATATTATATGTTTTAACAGTAAAATAAAAACCAGTGTCAAGAAAAATATTAATTTTTCCCAACATCTTGAGCTTCTTTCATAAATCATTTATATTCGTATAAAAAGAAAAACAGAAGCTGCTCGGCCATGTTTTAACAACCGTTCAGCAGCTGAGAGTGTGTTTACTTTACGAAATTGTTTGAAGAGTGACTGTTAGTTGTGTGACTGACAAAGGGTCAGATCTTGTATTTTTACGTCTTTGAATTCGAAATAGATACATCTTAAGCATGTCAGTCTAAAGTACTTGAAGAAGAGGAAGTAAATGATTTGTGGATTCAACAATTTCCTCTTGCTCTTCCGAGTTTTAAGCTTGGGCCATTCGTATTAAATTACTCAAAACTAGTTGAGTCATAATATCATAAAAAACATCAACTTTGTTTATAGAAAAACCAAGAATTCTTTTTCCTAAAATAATTATTTTTCTTTCGCTGTTATTTTAGTGTTTTACTACTGTTGTTGATAAATCACTTTTACGAAAGGAAAACTGACAATGATCGACGCAGAGGCGTTTCACAAAATCGAAAACTGTTTTTACTTTTGTCTATGAAGAAACACAGTGGCAGTTTGAAATATGACATGTGCACGTGTTTTCAGTGTTTGAATGTTGTTTGTGCAGACTCGCCAAGATCTTTTCAACGACACAACAGTCCTTTGACTGCATCAGACGAGGCATACGATGCAAGTTCCAACCTATTACAAATCCTGAGGAACTTGTCTCTCAAAAGCGTAAAATGCAGCAACCTTTTGACTTTGCATTTAACATTTAAATTTAGCTGTTGTTATAGCAAAAGCAGAGGATGATTTTAACATTTAGTAAAAGCGGCTTTTGGACAATCTATGAGCGTCTCTCGTTTGACATACGACACCTGCTGCAGAGTCGGGGATGATTTATCAAGTGCCAAATTTTGTACTCACCCAAATTATACGAGTACTGGTTATATACACGGAATCGTATGTTTTAATTTTAGAGAAGAATAACACAGACCTGTAAAATTTCGTTCATGTCTGTTACAAAAGAAATTAAAGGTGATTTTTGTAGTTTTTTTTTTTGGGTATCTTAAGCTGCAAAACCCATTATTGAAAATTATTTTAGAATTTTTTAGAAAAAAGTTATGCAGATCAAGACGATATTTTTGTCAACAATATCGATACAATATTTGGATAGTCAAAAAATTTCGAGATCAATATCAATATTGCTCAAATATCGTATCGTCTTGATATTGTAAAGCACTAGTTTGGAATCCAGGTTTTAAGATCCAGGATGTAAAATTCCGTTTGCGGAATTTGTACCATTAAATAAACCAAAATGATATTAAAGAAACTGTTAAATTTAAACATGACTTATTACCTGAACTACATTAATCACATTCATAAATTCAATAAGAAATAACTCAAAAACCGTTAATACCCATAATAATGGAATTAGCACGAAATCTCCTTATTTCATCGGAATCAATAGGGGACCGATAAATTAGTCCATTTCCAATTTTTTCAATTCCACTGCATAAAGCAATCAATAACCTTTTAGTAAGCATTCATGAGATTCAGGAAAGTCAACAATTCCACTCAAATGGGAGGAGCGGTACTAATATTTGAATCAGAAAAGTATTTCATAGAGGGGAATCGGAATAATGGGGGCATATTTCAAAATGCCAATAAAAATGTATAGGCTGACCCGTAAAAGTCAAGTAGAAAAGTCATAGTTCCTATACTATGACTCCCTTATATTATTCTTTGGTAATTCTGCGAATAGAAGCTAGGAGTGTCGTTCTTTCGAGCGGACGTTTCGAATTGTTGACTGGACAAAAAAGGAAGGAGAAAAATAAATCGTCGCAACGTCCGGCGCGTAATTCGAGGCAGCGAAACGTTTACAAATTGAAGTCGGAGAGAGTTCTTTCAAGCTGGAGAGAAGGAGGAGTTGTTAGATCCTCGTGTAAACGGTAACGTGCCTGGATTCAGTGTCAGCGGTCAAATGTAACTTGCTCGCCAAAAAGGGAAATTATACCATAAAAAATAGAAAATAATTTTTGGAAGAAATACCGGGGGCTTTTGGTACCATAAAAAGTAGAAAATAATTTTTGGAAGAAATACAGGGGGTTGGGGTGCCATAAAGAGTAGAACGTGTTGTTTAAAAAGCTACCTAATAAAAATAATTAGATGACCTGACTTGGAGTGATTGAAATATTCATCTACAAAATAAAAGTAATTAGAGTTTCGGAGAAGAAATAATAACTACCGACCGATCCCTGCTACTAACGCCAGAAGTGGAAAAACGAATATAGGGGAGATTTAGGTACCATTAAGTGTAGAAAATAATTTTTGGAAGAAATACCGGGAAGTTTTAGTCTTTTAGTACCATAAAAAGTAGAAAATAATTTTTGGAAGAAATACCGGGGGCTGTAGGTGCCATAAAATCAGTGGCGTAACTGGGAGAGCAAGGGCCCTGAGGCAAAAAAGAAAATGGGGCCTTAACTATGTAAACAATAATTTACAATTTTAATTTAATCATTTATTCTGTCTGTACCTGGAATTTGGCACTAGATATTTTATCTTTTAAAACTTTAAATCATATTTCACTTTTTTAAAATGTTCTCAAATTTTAAATTTATAGCAATTTTAATTTCTTCAAATTTCCGTTAATGTAAACTTGCATTGATTTAAAGTTCAATGAATCCACGTTTCAAAACTACTAAATTTGAAGTGAATTAAAAATTTCTTATTTTTTAATAATTCTTTTCTACTATGATTTCAGTTGCTTAAATTACAATTTTGTACTAATTTTACCACTTTTCAACTATTTTCGAAAATTCTTAATTATTTCAATTGTTTTAAATTGTTTCTCAAATTCTTAAATTTACCATCCTCAAATTTTATTAATTTTGTTTAGTTTTCTCAATCATTTTTTCAATTTTAATTATTTTTACCTTTTTTCTCTATCATTTAATATTTTCAATATCTTTCAATTAATTTTCTACATTTTCAGTTATTATCTCAAATTTAGATTATTGTTATCAACTTTCCACATTTTAAACGATTTTTTTTAATTATTTCCATTATTTTAGCATAATTTTCAAAATTTTCGATTATTAATATGAAATTTCAATTAATTTAATTAATTTTCGATTACTTCTGCGATTTTTGAATTATTCTCTTTAATTATAAATTTTAAGTAATATTGTAATTATTTTCTTTTCTCAAACATGTATTCTATGATTTTTTTAATTATTCCTCTAAAATTTTATTTACTCTTTTCAATTTATAATTTTAAATTATTTTCAGCATACTTCGATTTTTTATTTCAATTTTAAATTAATTTTATCATTTTTTAATCACTTTCCTCGATTGTTAATTATTATTCTCATTTTCTAAAATTATTTTTTAAGATCTTCATGTATTTTTCTTAACTTTCAATTATTTTCTTCAATTATCAATTTTTTTCATAATTTTTTAATAAATTTCCTGAAACTTTTAAATATATATTTCAATTTTCAATTATTTTGTTCAGTTTTAATTTCTTTTTATTAGTTTGCAATTATTTTCATCAATTGTCTATTACTTCTGCGATTTTTTAATTATTCACTTTAATTAAAAAGTTTTAAGTAATATTGTAATTATTTTCTTCTCTCAAACATGTATTCTATGATTTTTTTAAATTATTTCTCTAAAATTTTATTTACTCTTTTGAATTTATCATTTTATATTATTTTCAGCATACTTCGATTTTTTATTTCAATTTTGAATTAATTTTATCATTTTTTAATTATTTCCCTCAATTGTTAATTTTATTATTCTCATTTTCTAAAATTATTTTCTAAGATTTTTCAGTATTTTTCAAAATTTCAATTATTTTGTTCAATTTTAAATTATTTTCATTTGTTTTCATAATTTCAAAAAATGTTTATTAATTATCGTAAATTGTATTTATTTTCAGCTTTCTTCAATTCTTCTCTCCAATTTTTAGTTATTCGCATTTATTTCAATTAATTTCTAAGATCTTCATGTATTTTTCTCAAATTTCAATTATTTGTTTTTTATTAAACAAAATTCTGTAATTTTTTCAATTATTTCACTCAATTGTGATTTATTTTTTACAATTTATTATTGTTTGTATGATATTTCAATTATTTTCTTCAAGTCTCAAATTGTAAAATCATTTTTCAATTATATTCCAAAATTTATGATCTTCATTTTTCTATTTTTTTCATTTCTTTTGTAATTGCACAAATTTTAAACTAATTATCTGAGATTTTAATTATTTCATTAATTTCTCAATTATTTATACGATTTTCTAAATTATTTTCTTCAATTTTCAATTACTTTAGTTCGAGCTTTCGTTCTTTTTGGTAATTTATAAAAAGTTTTTAATGTTTTCTGTTTTATTACAAGTTATTCTCTTCAATTTTAAATTATGTTTATCTTGTTTCGTTTTTTTTCCACTAACTTATAATTATTTTCTTTTTTTTTCAATGAACTTCTGAAAGTTTTAAATATTTTTCTTAAATTTTCTTTAACTTTTCTTTGTTTAATATATATTATGTAATTTTTTCAATTATTTCCTTAAATTTTAAGGGGTTATTCATAAACCACGTAGCTTTTTACGGGGTAGGGGGGGTCAAGCTAGAGGCTACTCTAAGAGGAAAAAATGTCTCTAATGTATATAATAGTGTGCTACATATGAGGGGGGGGGGGGTAAAATTTCCAAAAAGTTGGCTACGTGGTTTATAGAAGACCCCTAATTAATTTTTTCAATTTTACATTATTTATCACAATTTCCAATTATTGTTTCTGCAATTTTCAATTATTTTCCCTAATTTTGCATAATTTAATTTTTTTCAATTTATTTTTAAGATTTTTAAGTGATTTTCTCAAGTTTAAATTACTTTATTTATTTTTAAAACATTTGTACGATTTTTTAAATTACTTTCCCGAATATTTAATTGATTTTTATTTTTTTTTAATTAATTTGAAAAATTTTCAATTATTTTGTGTAATTTGAATTATTTTTTGCAATGTTTTGTAATTCTTAAGTTTTATAAACTTTGTCTTAAAAAAAAAATGTTTATTAGGCTTGACTGGAGGGCCCCCTGTGTTCAAGGGGCCCCGGGGCACTGCCCCACTTTGCCCCTTAATAGTTACGCCACTGCATAAAATGTAAAACGTGTTATTAAATAAACTACCTATTGTAAATGTTTAAAGTTTAGAAGGAGAAATGATAATTACAGACTGTTTCCCTCTATTTACGCCAGAAATACGAATACGGCAGAAGGGGTTAGGGTACCATAATAAGTAGAAAATAATTTTTGGAAGAAATACCGGGATTTAGAAACCATAAAAAGTAGAAAATAATTTTTGGATGAAATACCGGGGGGTTATGTTGCCATAAAGTGTAGAATGTTTTGTTAAAAAAACTACCTATTAAAAATGTTTAAAGTTTAGATGAAGAAGTAATAACTACAGAATGATCTCTTGTACTTACGCCAGAAGTGGAAAAACGAATATGAAAGGAGGGTATCATAAAACGTAGAAAATAATTTTTGGAAAAAATACTGGGGGGTTGGGCTACCATAAAAAGTAGAATATAAATTTTGGAAGAAATACTGGGGGTTGGGATGCTATAAAGAGTAGAACGTGTTGTTTAAAAAGCTACCTATTAAAAATAATTAGATGACCTGACTTGGAGTGATCGTTATATTCATCTACAAAATAAAAATAATTAAAGTTTCGGAGAAGAAATAATCACTACCGACTGATCCCTGCTACTAACGCCAGAATTGGAAAAACGAATATAGGGGGGGATTAAAGTACCATAAAGAGTAGAAAATAATTTTTGGAAGAAATACCGGGGGGTTGGAAGACCTTAAAAAGTAGAAAATAATTTTTAGAAAAAATAGCGGGGAGTTGGAGTGCCATAAAGAGTATAACGTTTTGTAAAATAAACTAGTTATTAAAAATGTTTAAAGTATAGAAGGAGAAATAATAAAGTGGAAAAACGAATACAGGTGCGGGTTCGGGTACCATAAAAAATAGAAAATAGTTTTTGGAAGAAATACCAGGGGTTGGGGAACTATACAAACAAGAAAATAATTGTTGGAAGAAATACCGGGGGGTTGGGATGCCATAAAGAATAGAACGTGTTGATAAATAAACTATCTATTAAAAATGTTTAAAGTACAGGAGGAGAAATATTAACTACAGACTGATCCCTGCTACTCACGCCAGAAGTGGAAGAACGAATACAGGTGAGTTCGGGTACCACAAAAAATAGAAAATAATTTTTGGAACAAATACCAGGGGATGAGATGCCATAAAATGTAGATAATAATTTTTGGAAGAAATACCGGGGGTTGAATTGCCATAAAATGTAAAAAATAATTTTTGGAAGGAATACCGGGGGGTTGGTGTGTCATAAAGAGTAAAACATGTTGTTAAATAAAAAACCTTTTAAAAATGTTAAAAATTTATCGAGAAAGTTTCCTTGATTGGAGATGAAAGAGTCCGCAGGTGAGACTTCTCTTGGCGAGAAAATAACAATTTTTCCGTGTCAGCAATAAGGAGCTGCAAGTTAAGGGTCAGCAGGTCGAAACTAGGAATAGCTTTCGCCAAGGACCCTAATTCAGGTCAATCGTTGGCTCTCTTTGCAATTTGCAACGGTCGCCGCAAGCGCAACTATCACGAACCAAGCGGAAACTCGGCCTCTCCGGCTTGTAATTATAGCTTTCCGGGTGGAATTGTAAAGTCGGATCTGGCACCTCCATTTGTCTTAGACTCGAGACTGACAGATCAAATAATACAGAGGCACATATATACAGCGTGTACAGCACCTTGGTTGTTGGCAGCGGACGTCGTTTGCCAGAGTCAACGAGACTCGCGATCCTTATCGTCAACTCCTTCTTCGTTCTTTCACTCCAAGTACCATAATTTAATGTATAAGGTTCTTTATCTAAGAGCGCCTCGCTGCTGCTGCTGCTGAATGCATACTTATTTATTTTATCTCTTAAAACTTAGACAGGAACGCGACAGGATCGCAGACTCGACAAGCTTTCCAAGATTATCTCGTTCTCGGTCATTAAAGCAAATTTAATCACACTTACATCCATAATTGTCGACATTTCTTTCCTATCTTCTGATTTCAAGATGTTATTCATGGGCCAATAATGCTCCCGTGATTATATTGTATACAAGTAATTGCAATTATTTGTAGCTGCGTTTTCCACGAAGGAGAATATGTTAATAATTATGTGTTTATTATATTGAGTAATTATTACTGATATGAATGAAATTAGAGGTAATAATGAGTAAAACACATTTTTTGCATATTATAATGTTGGCACCAATGTAGATAAATTTGATTTTGAATTAGTTCCTCATGTTCTTGAACTTTACGCATTCACTTGTCAATTTATAATAATAAGCCACAAGATTCATTCATTTTTTCTTTCTGTTGAGAAAAAATTCTGGAAACAATTCATGTGCTGTTCACTATAAAAGCGTCATAATTGACAGTCAGCATAAATTTTACCGTACTGTCTTACAATTTTTACCGGATATCCAACAATTTTTACCAGCCAATCCGGTAAAAATTGTAAGACAGTACGGTAAAATTTAGGTGACTGTCAATTATGACGCTTTTATAGTGAAATAATAATAATAATATTATATAGTAATAATAAATAAGACAATATCATCAATTACACAGGCACACACAAAAAAAAAACGTTAAAAGTTCGTTTCATGGTCATATTCAATTTCAGCGACCCCAAAAATGTAGGAATATATGAGTCTGAACTCTGGGTTTTAAAGTTTCTTTTTGTGCCTGTGATTATTATATCATTTAAAAGAAAACAAGCAACATTTTAAAATATTTTACAAAAATTTTTCATTTTCTAATGGTTAAAAATTTTTTTGTTTAAAAACTTCCAATGTTATTTTTATTAAAAAAAAGTACTAAATTATATTTCTTTAAATAAATGTTGTATATTCTAAATCTCAAAATGCTTCTGTTTTATTGCATGAAGAAGTTATTATTACACTTATTTAGTTCCTAATTAAAAGTTAAATAAAGAGATGAATTAAAAATAGAGTCTATTTTGATGAGAATTAATTTAACCACATTTACAAAAAATAAGATTAATAAATAGGCCATTCTACTCTAAAATAGTGACCTGAAAAATTAAAATTTAATTCTATTAATACAACTAGGTGAAAATTATGTCCATTTCATGGACTTTTCGCTTTCAGGTAAGCAAAATAATTTTCTTCCTCATAGAGGAAGCAATAAATTAAAAATATAAAATTTTATTGAAGTAGTTATTAAAAAAAAAAAAGAATTTTAAATGCAAAAAAATGAGAAAACATGAATTATTTTGCGAATTTTTTATCAATTATAAAAGTTAATTAAGTCAACCGATTCGTTATGAGATGAGAAATATGATTTTCGTATTTATTAAGTTGTAATTTTAGAATGAAAAAAAAATTCGCCAAAAACGAATTTTTTCGATGAAAAAAGGTGCTTAAAAAAATTTGATTGGGTATTTTAAAAAATCCCTGTGTCCAAATTTAGATAATCATGAGCTTAATAAGTCATCCAAATTTTATTGAAACCGTTAAAGCGTTCTCGAGATAATATTTTTGGAAAATCAAAAATCTTAACGATTACAAAGCTTCCTCTCTGATGAAGCAAAAATTACTTAAAATGTTCTTGCGTAGAAGTTTAATTTAACTGATATTCAGATCATTGAAAATCGAATTCTTTAAAATTTTGAAATAATCATTTATTAATTATTAATTTAAGTTTTAATTTATTGAAGTTTCAGCTTAATTTAAATTTTGAATTATGTTAAACAACAGTTTTAATTTTTACTTAATTTTAATTTAACAAATCTTTAAATTATCATTATATTATTAATAAATTACTGCATCCTCTAAGCAAAAGTTTCTTTGATGCAAATAAAAACACATTTAAATTTTTATTGGCTAACACATTAGAAGTTTTAATATAATGGTTAAGGCTTAAAATAATATAAATATGCATTGTTATATTTTGAAAATATATAAAGTTTATAATAATTAGAATTTGAATTGATTAAAGTTTTGATTAATTAAAATGTAAAGATTTAAAAGTTTAAAATATAATTGAAATTTTTTACCTACTATTAATATATGAATAACTTGTAGTTTCTGTACTTATAAAAATTTGAAACAATTTAAAATCGTAGATATAAATAAAATATTAAGTTTAAAAATTATTTAAAGTTAAAATAAATTTGAGTAAACATTCCATTGGAAGTATTTTAGTATTGGAAAAATTAAAATTTGGATTGATAAAACTTTTGAAGAATAAACATTTTAATTATTTGTATAATAATCTAATAATTGAAATTTGTATTGTTTAAAAAAGAAATTATGGATAAGGAAGTTTCCGCAATAAAATTTTGTAACAATTGATGTTCGTATAAATTATAGAAGTTTGAATGCAATATGTCAAAAAAAATATTTTTTTAACTTTTTGAAAAGTACATACCTTCGCTATAGCGCGCTTTTTTTCCTTTTTTTATTTATTTTGTTTATTTATATATATTATTATTTTCTAAAATACAAAATTAGAAAATTCGTGATCTTCTGAAACATTTTTAATTTACTTTTACTTATTTCCCTAATTCTTGAATTTGGCAGCGGCTTTACTTTACATAATTTATAGTTTTATATATGACCAAAAACAAATATCGCGCTCCTGGGCACACGTTAATGTTGCTAGTAGATATATAGTTGCTGATATCCATCGTTTTATAATACATTAGAATATTTAAAATATACAAAATTTCAATGATTTTCGAGATGATTTTCAAGATAACTCGAAATTTATTCTTGTTTCATCAGTTCAGTGACATCAGTAGTTCTGTGCATGAAATTGAATGAGAAAACGATCATATTTTTACAAGGGCTTCTTGGCTATCATTCTCAGAAAAAGAGAAAGAGACTCAGAAAAATAATAAAATATTTAAATAATTTAAATTTTTATGAAATTCTTCATATTTTCTATATTGAATCTCTGAGGATTCGATTACGTAATTTATCCCTGATTATGTGCTCCGAATATCTCGGTTCCCAAATTTTGGATTTTACATTCCAGATTCCAAATTCTAGATTCCGGATTCCACAGTCGATATTCCAGATTCTAAATTCTACATTTTTCATTTCAAACTCCACAACCAATATTTTGAATTATACATTTCAGATTTAAATTCCAAACCGGGAATATGGATTATAGGAAATAAAATCTGGAATGTCGAATATGGAATTTGGACTGTAGAATATTAAATCTGGAATCGAGAGTGTGGAATATGAAATCTGGAATCTAAATCTTAATTAAAGTTGTAAATAATTATTATAGTAAAATCTTGGCTGACTTTTTGTTCCAAAATTAGTGAATAGTAACTAATTATTTGTAAAACAAGCCGAGGATTATGTTCATTTCACGAACATTTTGCTTTCTCATAGAGAAAGCAATAAGATATTTTTTTAAGAATTAAAAACTTTAATTTTTTAAAAATATGAAAATTGCGATTTATTTTTAAAAATTTTAACAAAATATAAACTTTATGAAGACACTGAGAAAATAAGCCTCTAGCCAAGCAGCTTTATTTCTAGGTTAGGGATCGTCGGGACAAAACAAACAAAACACCGGCGATGACAATCAAACTTCTAGGATACCGGAGCATATGCTCTGCTAAAATCAATTAAGTGCTTTGCAGGTGCTATGTCAACAACCTCTCTCTGCTAAATTTAATCAAAAATTGGTTGTATTTAGTTAACTTATTTTCTCAGTGGATCAATCTATTTGTTGCGAAGCAAGAAACACGATTTTTTAAGTTGAATTAGGTTAAAAAATACTTTTTAAAAAAAAACTGAATTTTCAAAAAATCAATTTTAAATAACATTTTTTTAAGTAATTATATTTAAAAACCCTTGTGTCTGATTCCAGATTTTGATAGTAAAAATAACCATACCAAATTTTATTTGAATCCATTAAACCTTTTTCGAGTTATCGTGTTCACAAAAAAAGTATATCCACACACATACACACACACACGCACGCGCAGACACACACACACACACACATATATACATACGGAGATTTGATCAGGAACTCACTTTACACTTTTCTAGGTAGAGGAAAATTAATTTGAAATATTTGCAAAAACTTGTAAATTTAAAATAATTCAAAGATTTCTCAATGAGAAAGCAGGAAATACCTGAAAAGTATAGTTAAAATTTAACTATACCTGAATTAGTAAACAAAATTTTACAAAAATATTAACTATATTTTGACATAACCTAAAAATAAATTCCCCAAATAATTTGCTTTGTATTCGTTCAAATTTACAAAATGTTTTAAATTAATTTTCCTTCATCGCGAAATGTGTTATATGATAATACGAAAATAAATTTAAATAAAATTCGGTAAGATTATTTTTACTACTAAAATCTGGAATTAGATACAAGGGTTTAAAAAAAATATATATTACTTTGACTTTTGCTAATTCTCACATTTCTCGACATTTAGAGACCTCCTGATTCCGAAAAATTGGGGTTTACGAAGATGTCTGTCTGTCTGTCTGTCTGCCTGTTGTAGAAAAAATTTTGTTTTCGGATAACTTGAGTAAAAATTCTTGGATCAACTTTATCTTTAGTACACTTTTTATAAATCCAAAAATACAGGTCAAGTTCGTTAGCCAGCCATTTCGGACCAAAATTGTCAAAATTAATAAATTTTCAAAAATCTAAAAAATTCTAATTTTTCCTCTTTTTAGGAGTTTTTAAGGCTTCTTATATTTATAATTCCATTAATAATTTTTTTTCTCATTTTTCTCTTTCTAGTTGTTTTATCTTCATCTCTAGTTCTTTATTTACTTGCTACTATAGTATTACTCAATTGTTTTCAAATTTGTTAAAATTTCCATTTGAATAAAATACCTACGTTTTCAATTTTTAATTATTTTATTTTGGATAGAAATATTTTTCCCTTTTTTAGTGGCTATTGTCACTTTATTTTTTTTCTTCGCCACTAATTAAAAAGAAAAAGTTCCATTTCTGTTTCAAATTATTTTTTACTTTCTAGTAATTCTTCTCGATTTAATAATTACAATTTTTAACATTTAGGAGCGTTCACAAATTGCGTGCACATCAATAGATTTTTTATATTTTCAATAAATTACAAAATTAGTTAGGTATCAATTTTGAATTCCCTTTGAAAAAATGTTCCCATACCCAGCAAAACGAACCAACCAGATATCATATCACTAGAAACAATCACCTTAAAATTTATTATTTTTTCATTCATTCTCTATATCAACATATCGATAAACATGAGAGAATGGATGAAAGAATGAATGAAAAAAGAATAAAATTGTAAAAATACTCGAATCAAAAGGTTGAACACAAATGTTAATTAATATACGAGCGACATTCATAAAACATTAGACTTTTTGTTACATGCTTATCTGTTAAATGGTATCTTAATGTATGATTTCGGCTACGTTTTCCGGTGAGAACATTATCATTTTAACCCGTCGGTATAACAAGTTCTGTGAACTCTAGGCTTGAAATGAATTCACTTGGTACTCTGGGTAGCCTTTAGAACGGACGTGAAAAGCAGCTTATATAGTCGACGATACCATTCAATGGGTGACATTTGCATGAAAACAGCTTTGGCGCATTATTGTCCTCTGACATCCGGTTTTCATATATGCCCTGATCATTAGCGTACTAGATCTCTTTTGGATAAGGTGTTTAAATCTCGAGTCCCCTATGCATGCGTGAATAATCCGTAAAAATACGCAGCAGATCGTATATATATACAATATACATTCTCCTGAAAAATGATATTCGCCCTTTCGACTTTTTTTACACGCAGAGAAAAATTCACATCAGGTTATTATTTCAGTTTAATTACATTCTTTTGTTAATTTACTTTCCTGACTATTGTGTTTGAAATTATCTTATCTAATCTTCTGGAGGGTTTAACTCCCTGCTTCCTTCACTCGTTAATTTCGCGTGAATCCTCGTGGAAATATTATTCGTCAATGAAGCCATTTCGACCAGGCAGATTTTTTCGATAAAATGTCAGCTTAAATGTCGTTGTTTTATTATATTTATCTGAGCCAGTTTAAGTTGACTTAGAAGTGAAAAAAAGCGTTAACAAATAAGAGGCGCATGAATATTCCCTAAATCTCATTTAGCCTAAATCCCATTAAGCCTAAAATCAAAAAGCCTAAAATGCATTCAGCCAAAATTCCATTTAATCTAAATTGCATTTAACCTAAATTTCATTTAACCTAAATCGCGTTTAACATAACTTCCATTAAACCTAAATTTCATTTTACCTAAATCCCATTCAATCTAAATTCTATTTAACCTAAATCTCATTTAACCTAAATCTCATTTTACCGAAATTCCATTTAGCCTAAATTCCATTTAACCTAAATTCCATTTAACCTAAATACCATTTAACCTAAATCCCATTTAACCTAAATCCCATTTAACCTAAATTCCGTTTAACCTAAATCTCATTTAACATAAATTCCATTTAACCTAAATCCCATTTAACCTAAAACGCATTTAGTATAAATTCCATTTAACCTAAAATGCATTCAGCCTAAATCTCACTTCACCTAAATCCCATTTAACCTAAATCTCATTTAACCTAAATTCCACTTAACGTAAATCCCATTTAACCTAAAACGCATTTAGTCTAAATTCCATTTAACCTTAAATGCATTCAGCCTAAATCCCATTTAACATAAATTCCGTTTAACCTAAATCTCATTTAACCTAAATTCCACTTAACCTAAATCCCATTTAACCTAAAACGCATTTAGTCTAAATTCCATTTAACCTAAAATGCATTCAGCCTAAATCTCACTTCATCTAAATCCCATTTAACATAAATTCCACTTAACCTAAATCCCATTTAACCTAAATCCCATTTAACCTAAATTCCATTCAACCTAAAACGCATTTAGCCTAAATCTCACTTCACCTGAATCCCATTTAACCTAAATCTCATTTAACCTAAATTCTACTTAACCTAAATCCCATTTAACCTAAAACGCATTTAGTCTAAATTCCATTTAACCTAAAATGCATTCAGCCTAAATCTCACTTCACCTAAATCCCATTAAACCTAAATCTCATTTAACCTATATTCCACTTAATCTAAATCCCATTTAACCTAAAACGCATTTAGTCTATATTCCATTTATCCTAAATTCCATTTAACCTAAAACGCATTGAGCCTAAATCTCACTACATCTTAATCCCATTTAACCTAAAACTATATTTGATTCAACTATATTTATCCTTTAATTAAAAAAATTTTTAGGTTCAATGGGATTTAGGTGAAGTGAGATTTAGGCTCAATGCGTTTTAGGTTAAATGGAATTTAGGTTAAATGGAATTTAGACTAAATGCGTTTTAGGTTAAATGGGATTTAGATTAAGTGGAATTTAGGTTAAATGAGATTTAGGTTAAATGGGATTTAGTTGAAGTGAGATTTAGGCTGAATGCATTTTAGGTTAAATGGAATTTAGACTAAATGCGTTTTAGGTTAAATGGGATTTAGGTTAAATGGAATTTAGGTTAAATGAGATTTAGGTTAACTGGGATTTAGGTAAAGTGAGATTTAGGCTGAATGCGTTTTAGGTTAAATGGAATTTAGGTTAAATGGGATTTAGGTTAAATGGAATTTAGGTTAAATAGGATTTAGGTTAAGTGGAATTTATGTTAAATGAGATTTAGGTTAAATGGGATTTAGGTGAAGTGAGATTTAGGCTGAATGCATTTTAGGTTTAATGGAATTTAGACTAAATGCGTTTTAGGTTAAATGGGATTTAGGTTAAGTGGAATTTAGGTTAAATGATATTTAGGTTAAACGGAATTTAGGTTAAATGGGATTTAGGCTAATGCATTTTAGGTTAAATGGAATTTAGACTAAATGCGTTTTAGGTTAAATGGGATTTCGGTTAAGTGGAATTTAGGTTAAATGAGATTTAGGTTAAATGGGATTTAGGTGAAGTGAGATTTAGGCTGAATGCATTTTGGGTTAAATGGAATTTATACTAAATGTGTTTTAGGTTAAATGGGATTTAGGTTAAATGGAATTTAGGTTATATGAGATTTAGGTTAAACGGAATTTAGGTTAAATGGGATTTAGGTTAAATGGGATTTAGGTTAAATGGAATTTAGGTGTAATGGAATTTAGGTTAAATGGAATTTCGGTAAAATGAGATTTAGGTTAAATGAGATTTAGGTTAAATGGAATTTAGATTGAATGGGATTTAGGTAAAATGAAATTTAGGTTTAATTGAATTTAGGTTAAACGCGATTTAGGTTTAATGAAATTTAGGTTAAATGCAATTTAGGTTAAATGGAATTTTGGCTGAATGCATTTTAGGCTTTTTGATTTTAGGCTTAATGGGATTTAGGCTAAATGAGATTTAGGGAATATTCATGCGCCTCACAAATAAATATATATTTTCTTTGGCCTTTGCGCAGCTTTTCTGCGCATTTTGTCTTGTAATTTTTAGTTGACAGCACTGCATGTTTTCTAAGCCGGCTTTCAGAGAAACTGTAATTAAAAAAAAAAAATTAAACTCTGAAAAAGTTATTTGAAAAACTGAAGAATCTAATTGTTATTTAAAGAAATTATATTTTAATCTCTCTAAATCTGAATTAGTTAAAAATAACGAATTATTAGTTAAAAAATGACTAATTGTTAGTAAAAAAAGTAACTATATAATAGTTAAAATTTGACTAATTGAATTAATAAACAGAATTTTACTAAAATATTACTTCTTTTGACATAACCTAAAAATGAATTTGACTAATAATTAGTTATTTTACACTAAATGATTAGTAGAAATATATAACTATTCGAATTAGTGACTAAGTTTTTGCTATCAAATTAGTTATTTTTAACTAATTCAGATTTAGAGAGATGATAAAGAAATCAGTTTTAAAATTACAGAAATTTAACAGCTGATAAATGGGAATTAAACGAAAACATTTTTTTAAATAGAACAATATAATTGAAATTTGACAATTAAATTTAGAAACGATAAAAACAATTGAACTTTGAGTAGAATAATTAAAAACTTGAAGAACATAATTTAAAATTGATGAAAATCATTGAAAAATAACATAAACATTTTAAGTAAACAAATAAAAGTTTGTTAAAATAATGAATATAAAGAAACTTTATAATTTTGAAATTAATTGTAAAAAAATATTTAAATTAATAGTTGAAATTTACATCTATTTATTTAATTATTTCAGCACAAATTAGCAAATTACAAAAAAGTGTAAATTGATAAATACTAATAGTAGCTGACAATGAGTATTTATCAAATTAATTGAAAAAATTGAATATAAGTGTTATTTGGAGACAATAAATGAAAAGTTACAAAAAAACAAGTGTAAATTGAAGGCAGTAATAAAGTGGAAAAATATTTAATAAAAAAAATAATAATTTCAACGTTTGAAGGCTATAATTAGAAATTGAAAATTCAAATTTGAAAAATTTGAAAATAATAATAAATTTTGTGAAATAATTTTAAAATTGGCGAATGCGATTAGACTCTGATAAAAATAATTTCTAAATTGAAGAAAATAATTAAAAGATTGACCAGGATTATTAAAAATTGAAGAAAATAATTAGAAACTAAGGCAAATAATTGAAAAAAAGGGGGAAAAGTTTGTTAAAAAACATAATTAAAAATTGAAAATTTTAAAACATTAAAGATGGAAGAGCATAATTGCAAAAAATTGAAGAATATACTGGAAATATAGAAGAAAATAATTAAAGAGGACTGTAACTTAAACAAATAAAATAAATAATAATCACGACGTTTTGAGACCTCCTGATTCCGAAAAAATGGGTGTTACGAAGATGTCTGTCTGTCTGTATCAAAATTTTGAAATCAGATAACTTGAGTAAAAATTGTCGGATCAACTTCATCTTTAGAACACTTATTTTAGGTACAAAAATACAGGTTCAGTTTGTTAGCCAGCTATTTCCGTCCAAAATTTTAAAAAATAGGACATTTTCAAAAATCAAAAAAATTTCAATTTTCAAACAAATTTTTTTTCAAATTTTTTCAAATTTTTTTTAAATCAATTACACTATTCAATTGTTTCACTGATTTTCCTCAAATTTCAATTATATTTTCTACAATCTTTAAAGTAGATTTTACAATTTTTAAAATTATTTTCCGTAGTTTATAATTATTTTTTTTAATTTTAAATAATATTGCACTGTAAAAACAAGTGTCTTATTTTAAGACATTTTTGTTCTCACTTTTAAGGCGTTTTAGGGTGTCTTAATTTTAAACCAATGAGAAAGCGTCTTTCAAAATTATTGACCAATGAAATTGCTTGAAATAACGATAAGACGCTTTCTTAATGTCTTGTGTCTTAAAATAAGACACTTAGAAGACAGCAGTTTTTGCAGTGTGGTTGATTTTTCAAATATTTTCGTCAATTTTTAAATATATTCTATTATTTCCTTTTGCCTTAAATATTTTTCCATTTATCAATTATGTCAATTATTATAATTTGCATTATATTTCATAAATATTAATTTTTTGTATTGAATAACACTTACATTCAATTTTTTTTTAATTTATTTGGTGAATACTTAATTATTTACAGCATTTTCCATGATAGTTTTCACTAGTTTTTTTTAATTTCTAATTATAAATACAAGTTTCAGATTTCAATATTTTTATATTTGTATATTGTCATACTTATTTTTTTTAACTTTTTCAATGATTGTCTTCGATTTTTTATTACTTTCATCAACATTTTTCAAATGCATTTTTTAA
This sequence comes from Ganaspis brasiliensis, assembly GCA_037103525.1. NCBI lineage: Eukaryota > Metazoa > Arthropoda > Insecta > Hymenoptera > Figitidae > Ganaspis > Ganaspis brasiliensis. The sequence continues at coordinate 932,882 of JAZKLR010000438.1, forward strand.
TTTTTGAAATTTGAGAAAAAGAATTGAAGAATGATTAAAACATTGAAAAGTGGTTATAATATCTAAGATTTGAGATAATAAATAAAAATTGAGGAAATTAATTGAATAATAATTAATATAGGTATCTAATTGAAAGGTGGAGAAAATAATTGCAAGAAGATAAGAGAAAATTAAAATTTTAATAAAATAATTCAATCTTAAAGATATTAATAAAAATTTGTGAAAAATAATTGAAAAAATTACAGAATATATTTGAGATAAACAAGACTACTTGAAAAATGATAAAAATAATAGGAAATTAAGGATAATTATAAAAATTTAAATAACAAAATTTGTTTAATGTAAAAGAAAGTGATTAAAAAGCGAAACATCATTTTAAAATTTAGTTTTTTTTTAATTTGATGAAGCAAGAAATATTCAAAAATATTTGAAAAATGATTATGGAAAACGATGAAAATAGTGAAGCTTATAATTAAATTAACAAATTTGATGAGTTATGTTCTTCCATTATTTAATTTACATTACAAATTGACAATAAAAATTTAATATTGTAAAGATTAACTGTACTTTGAAGAAAAAAATTACAATTGGAAAAACAAAAATCATATTTTGTCAAATTAATTGCAAAATGACGAAAAAGATTGAAAATTAATTAATAAATAATGAAACTAATTTCATATTGAAGGAAATAAATACAACCGAAAAAGTTTTATTTGGAAAAATTAAAGAAAATAATTAAAACATGTGGAAATTGAATTTAAAATTTAGGGTAAAAATTGAAAAGTAATGGAAGTAATTCGAAATTGAAGAAAATATTTGAAGAATGGTAAAAATAGTCGAAAAGTATAGCAAATAATTGAAATCGCATAATAGAAAAGAATTGTTAAAAATTGAAAAAATTTTTAAATAGGGGAGAGTCGGCCAAAATGGCTGCAGTAAAGTTTGGAGCAAAAAAAAGGAATTAAATTATAGTTTTGAAAAATATAATCTATCACATATTTAGAAAACAACCTTTAAGAATATAATAAAGGTTGTTATTTTAAGTACTTATTTTAGAAAAAATAGAAAAAATAATGATTTAAATATTGATGTCAAAATTCGCCATTTTGACTCGAGACAGGGTAAATTGCCTGTGCCTAAAAATGTGGAAAAATATGCATAAAAGTAAACAGAAAAATTTTTGTATGTTTTCTATAATCAATCATCTTGTTAATATTAAAAAAAGAACAAGCTTTGAATACGAAAATAAAATCTTTTTATCACAAAACTAAAGTTTCAATCCAAAGCATTTCGACAAAAAATGGAGATAAAATCTATAACAAATAAATAAAGCTTCTACAATTATAAAATAACTTACAAAAGTAAATTAAACACTGTAATAAATTACAAAAACACCTGCTTGCTTCAAAATAGCGTGAGTTTTAGAAAAAAAACCAAAAATTTGTCATTCAGTGCCAGATGTGACTAATCCGCTATGATTTTTTTATAATCACGTGACTCACGTAACTCTCGCACTCGTACATATTTTTTCTGCGCATGCGCACTTCTTTTGATTCATCCCGCGCCTATTTAAAATCATTCTTTAAAAATATATTAAAAATGATTCTTCAATACACAATTATTATAATTATTAGTATTATAAATGCAATAATTAAATACACAAAAATACACGATGTAATAAAAGTATAATTATTTTAATTTTAGAACTCATTTTTACAAATTAAATCAAAGTGTTTAGAAAGCTAAATGTTCAAGGATTAATTTTAAAAAAAAATTATACATGTTTGTGAGGTAAAAGTAAATATTCTCGGAAATTTAAAATTGAAAAAATTGTCGATAGAAAGCATCAGTTTCATAATTCTTTAATAAATTCTTTAATAATAAACTGATAAATATGAAACTTTATAGAAATCATCTTTAAGGTAAAGATAATTACTTTATAGAAATCATCTTTACCTTAATATACTTCATTATTAAAACCAATTATATTTAACATTAATTTTTTGCCAAGTTATTAGCAATTGTCAATTTACCCAAATAGTCATTTTACCCGGTTTTCCCCTAATTTTAAATTTACTCTTCTCAAAGCGTGGATTAATACAATTTTTAATCAATGGAAGTTCAAAAAAATTAAAAATTTTGTCCTTATGAAATATTGCCACAGTGGCGTACCGAGCATTGTTGGCGCCCGGGGCAAAAAGTATTTTTTGCCGCCCCTTATTGAAAATTATTTTATCGATTTGGTGCCCCCAAATGCATTGGCCTCGAGGTTGGCGCCCGGGGCGACTGCCTCTCTGCCTCCCTCTAGATACGCTACTGTATTGCAGCACTGAAAAGAATGTTTAGTCATATCAACAAAAATTTGGTTGAGCCAACAAAATTTTTGTTGATATGACTAAACATTTTTTTCAATGAGACGAAACCATACACAAACGCCGCCCCTGGACGAATAACTTTCAACTTTCAGATTCGAAAAACCAGGAACTAAAAACACAATGACAGAAGCTCTTAACTGCTTGAACCTCGACTAATCAACTTTGAAGGGTACACGACACGTGTGATTTATGATATCACAGGGTACCTGTTGGGCGTGACTCCCACGCAGGTGAAAGGGGCGCAGGTGATTATTTACTATGCCTCTCAGCAAAAAGCCTGCACTTGCATATCACAGGTGCAAGCTGATCGAGTTGTTTTCGTATTCGTATGATGTCCGCCAAGAGTCGTTACAATGATGGCACTTAAAGCCCCGTATGCCGACAGGATATGGTCTTTCAGTGAAACTTCTTTCTGCAAGCGTATTTCCGGTTTTTACTTGGATTGACATCATCAAAAGGAAGTCGTGACTCGTTTCCTCAAATAGTCGCCAACAAGGACGATAACACGACCAGTATTGCGCCAGTGTAAGAATGTCCGCCATTTTGAAATTTAAACAATAAAACTACATATCGAATTTATCAACTATAAATTAATACACTACCGGCCAAAATTGTGAGACCACTTACAAAAAAGGGATTAAAAACATGACCGTCTTAAAATGTTGATAACTCTGTCAGATATTAGCGAAATGAAATTTTTTGTAGACCATTCGAAAGATTATAAAATTTGCTAATAAATAGTCCTATTTTAAAGCTTTTTTTGACTAATAGCAACGGAGATTCATTGTGATAAAGTCAGGTGAATTTTTTGTTTTTTGTGAATTTTCATTTTTCAAGTTTGGTAGGCTGTATTTTCTAGAAGAGTAATTGGAAAATTTTGAAATTAAACGAAATGTAACCTTGAACTATTAGCTTTAAAATGAGCAGAAGAAAATTAAAATATCTTGACTGGTTCAAAAGTTATAAGTAAATGTATGATACAAAAAAGCGCGCAAAGATTCTAGTGCTCGCTCCACTTTTGGCTGCAAATAGGCAGAGTGGGGAGGAAACAAAGGAATCGTTGCGTTTTTTCGTATCATACATTTACTTATAACTTTTGAACCAGTCAAGGTATTTTAATTTTCTTCGGCTCATTTTAAAGCTAATAGTTCAAGGTTGAATTTAGTTTAATTTCAAAATTTTCCAATTATTTTTCTAGAAAATACAGCCCATTAAACTTGAAAAATGAAAATTTACAAAAAATGAAAAATTCACCTGTCTTTATCACAATGAATCTTCGTTGTTATTGGTCAAAAAAGCTTCAAAATAAGACTATTTATCGGCAAATTTTATAAGATTTCTAATGGTCTACAAAAAATTTCATTTTTGCTAATATCTAACAGTGTTATCAACACTTTAAGACAGTCATGTTTTTAATCCCATTTTTGTAAGTGGTCCCATAATTTTGGCCAGTAGTGTAATTACATACACCTTAGAATGATATTCACACTACCTTCAAAAAATTTTCGGTACGACCGACCGATAGAAAAAAGCCAATTTAATGTAAATCACAATAACTTGGTTAATACAGAAGATTCTGAATTGAATCTTAAAAATTTGGAAAGCTTATTAAATTCTGCTTTAGAAAAACTATTAATAAATTTTTTTTAGAAATTTACCAAGTGATTGTACTAGTTGCTAAGTTAGAAAAAAGTATTCTTGAATTTTTTAATAAGCGTTCAATATCTTTAACTCCCTGATAACCTCAAACTAAAAAATGGCTGTTCCCATAAAATGAAACTATTTTTAAAATTAATAATAGCTCATTTTTCTCGTTGAAACATTCTCTACAATTTTATTTGTTTGGTTTTGTTAAATAATAATATTTTGTTTAAAAGAAATTAAACAAATAATACATTTTTTTCATTACGTGTTTTTTAAACAGAGAATTATTTAATAAAATAGATTTTATTAACATTCTCTACAATTTTTTAGAACAAAAAAAATTGTAGAGAATGTTTCAAGGAGAAAAATGAGCTATTATTTCTTAAAATTGGATGAAATTTGTAGTTGCTCATTAAGTCTAAATCAAAAACATAAAATTTTAAATAATTATTATTTGACAACAAATTTTAGCTATCTAATTTTTTCTGAAAAATATAGTACTAGATCTTTTAAAATTGAATGAAATTAATTTGAATAATATTTTTATTTGTAGTGAAAAACGAGTTTCTAGTTTGAGGTTAAGTAAATGGAAGCAACCTCCTTAAACGATTACTAAAAAAATCAAAAGTTTTTGTCAATTTATCAATTAATATATATTACTCTGAAATTTATAAAAAAAATTATTAATAGATATTCTAAAGCATAATTTAAAAAGCTTTCCAAATTTCCAAGTTTCAACTCTATCCATTTTTTTACAAAGTTATCGTAATTTTTGGTATACTTCCAAATAATGGGTACCCCCGATTTTTTTTACTTGGTATGCCTATGTATTTTGATGCTCTGATTACAAAAATCGTAGTAAAAATTGGCGCCTTGATCATTTTCAATGTGAAAACCATAAGAGACCCATAAAATCCAAAAATACACATTTTTTGTATAGGCTCAGTCCAGCTGAACCGTGTCAACGAAATTCCATTGATTTTCTGAAATGTTAAAACTTTCATGAAAATCTGTAGTTCACAACATAACAAAAAAACACTTTTAACCGTTTTTTTAAATTCCATGTCTTTGTTAGTTTTTTTTTGCATTAACAAATTTTAACAACATTTTAAAGAGATATTAATAACTCAACAGTGGTTTGCAATAAATTAATTAAACTTATGTGAACTATCTAAAAATGTGCACTCTTTTTAACGAATATAATTGCAAAATTTTAATATAAAAAATTACATATTTTTAATAACAATTTTATAAACAATTTGAAATATTTATGTGTTCTACCCCTACGGTTGAGATGAAACTCATAGAAAATGTACACAGAGATGTCTTCTTTAAGTTTCTAAAAGAAAAAATTGGTATTTTCAATAAGAAGTGTAGATACTATATTTATTTCCTCTTCGCGCGCCAACCGTTACGCTGCGAGAAGCTCCGGCGCACTATGGTCAGAATCCGCAATTTACTGTTCAAAAAAGTCTACAGCCTCCAAATTTTAACGAAATTGGATGACTCTTGATTTAAAACACTCAAAAATAAATTCTTAACAACTTTAAAGAAGCACTTTTTTGAATTTCTGTTTTTATTATTATTATTATTTTAATGTTAATAACAAAATAATGACGAAGTGTTTAGTATATCTTCAATTTATCAAATTAATGTTGTCTTTATGCTGAATATCATTTAAATCGACTGACTATCGATCTTTAAAAGGCAAAAAATAATGTTTAAATGAATAAAAAAATTGTTTATTTAGTTAACAAATATTTTAATTCATTTAAGTTAACAAATGAATAACGCGCATTTTTATAGTTGAAATAAATTTTTTTTTTTTGCATTTATTTTAGTATTTAGTTACAATTGACAGTTGTACATAAATATTGTTTAAAAAGTATTATTTGTTATTGTTATAAACAAATTAAATTAACAAATGATCAGCTCACTTGATTTTTACTAAAACTGAATCGTTTTTTTCTTAAATTTTTAGAATTCTCTTAAAAGTAACATTTATTTATAAATATTGTTTAAAAAGTGTTATTTATCATTGTTATAAACCAATTAAATTAACAAATGAACAGCTCACTTGTTTTTTATAGAAAATAAATAGCTTTTTCTAGTTTTTATAAGTTTGATTTTAGTGCTATTCATTTTTTAATTTAATTTGTTTGTAACAATGATTAAAAGCAATGTTTAAACAATATTCATAAAGAAATGTTACTGTTAAAAAAATTATAAAAATTTAAGAAAAAAAACGATTTAGTTTTAGTAAAAAACAAGTGAGCTGATCATTTGTTAATTTAATTTGTTTATAACAATAACAAATAATACCTTTTAAACAATATTTATATACAACTGTCAATTGTAACTAAATACTAAAATAAATGCAAAAAAAATAATTCATTTCAACTATAAAAATGCGCGTTATTCATTTGTTAACTTAAATGAATTAAAATATTTATTAACTAAATAAACAATTTTTTTATTCATTTAAACATTATTTTTTGCCTTTTAAAGATCGATAGTCAGTCGATTTAAATGATATTCAGCATAAAGACGACATTAATTTGATAAATTGAAGATATACTAAACACTTTGTCATTATTTTGTTATTAACATTAAAATAATAATAATAATAAAAACAGAAATTCAAAAAAGTGCTTCTTTAAAGTTGTTAAGAATTTATTTTTGAGTGTTTTAAATCAAGAGTCATCCAATTTCGTTAAAATTTGGAGGCTGTAGACTTTTTTGAACAGTAAATTGCGGATTCTGACCATAGTGCGCCGGAGCTTCTCGCAGCGTAACGGTTGGCGCGCGAAGAGGAAATAAATATAGTATCTACACTTCTTATTGAAAATACCAATTTTTTCTTTTAGAAACTTAAAGAAGACATCTCTGTGTACATTTTCTATGAGTTTCATCTCAACCGTAGGGGTAGAACACATAAATATTTCAAATTGTTTATAAAATTGTTATTAAAAATATGTAATTTTTTATATTAAAATTTTGCAATTATATTCGTTAAAAAGAGTGCACATTTTTAGATAGTTCACATAAGTTTAATTAATTTATTGCAAACCACTGTTGAGTTATTAATATTTTTTTAAAATGTTGTTAAAATTTGTTTATGCAAAAAAAACTAACAAAGACATGGAATTTAAAAAAACGGTTAAAAGTGTTTTTTTGTTATGTTGTGAACTACAGATTTTCATGAAAGTTTTAACATTTCAGAAAATCAATGGAATTTCGTTGACACGGTTCAGCTGGACTGAGCCTATAATATATTTTTTTGATATCTCTAATAGTTTTTGAGAAATTCGATTTTAAAGTTTCTCGTACAGCGAGTAGAGCGTCGAACAGAAAGACAGGATTTCCACATTCTTTCTTTTTGTGAAAATCACTGTAGGTAGGTTATCTTTTGTCAAAAGACCACTATAGGAGTAAAAAAAAACCCCACTTGTACCCCCTTGAAAAAAAGTATCTAACTTTAAAAATTTGATTATTTTTTGTAAAAAAGGATGCAGTTCTTAAGTGTTTCGAGCAACTTTAATATCGATTTTATCGAAAACTATTAGAGATATTAAAAAAATAAATACAACACAAAATATGTACTTTAAAAACACCTACAACTTTTGTGTGAAACCTTTTTCGGAATTTTTAATATTTATTGATATCATTGCAAAAATCTGAATGTTTATGGCTTTTTTGTGTTTTTCACCAGCATAATTAAATTTGCGACAATTTTCACTGTGATGTTTGTAATCATAATACGTAAGTACTCCAATTCCCATTAAAATTGGAGAGGGGGCCTAAAATAAAATTGGTCTCCCCACACGGTCGCTCCCCTTCTCTTCGCCGCTCGTCGCGCTGCACGAGTAACTTTTCTATCGATTTTCTCGAAAACTATTAGAGATATCAAAAAAGTATATAATACAAAAAATGTGTATTTTTAAAAGGCCTACAACTTTTATAAAATACAGTTTTTGAAATTTTCAATATTTATTTAGATAATTGCTAAAAACTATATTTTTAAGGGTTTTTTTAAGGTTGTCAGCATGATAATCAAATTTAAGCCAAATTTCACTGTAATATTCGTAATCAACGTGTCAAAATACGTAAGTGTATCAAGTTTTATTAAAATTGGAAAGGGGTGCCTAAAATAAAATTGGTCGCCCCACACGGTCACTCCCCTTCTCTTTGCCGATTTTTGTGCTGCACGAGCAACTTCACTATCGATTTTCTTGAAAACTATTAGGGATGTCAAAAAAATACATGATACAGAAAATGTGTATTTTTTAAGGGCCTACGACTTTTGTGAAACACAATTTTCAAAAATTTTAATATTTATTTAGATAATTGCAAGAAGCAAATTTTTTATGGGTTTTTCAGTGGTTTTCAGCATGATAATATATTTTGAGCCAATTTTTACTATAATATTTCTAAACGGGGCATCAACATACGTAAAATACACACTTTTATTAAAATTGGAGGGTGGAGCCTAAAATAAGATTTTTCGTTCTGCACGAGCAACTTCACTGTCGACTTTTTCGAAAACTATTAGAGATATCAAAAAATATATAATACAAAAAATGTGTATTTTTAAAAGGTCTACAACTTTTGTAAAACACAATTTTTGAAATTTTTAATATTTATTTAGATAATTACTTAAAACTACATTTTTATGGGTTTTATATGGTTTTGAGCATGATTATCAAATTTGAGCCCATTTTCTATATTATATTAGCATGTCAGCACATTAGCGTATCAGCATGTCAAAATACGTAGGTATACCAAGTTTCAACAAAATCGAGTTTACCCATTATTCGTAAGTTTATCCGTGATTTTAATTAAGTTGTCTTTTGTCTATCTACTTCGATCGGCCAATCAGCCAATTCCCGACGATAGTGTATTTCCAAGAAAATTTTTCAGCAACAACATTCAGTTCTGATTAATTAGCCAAGTTAATAAAACGTTTTTAATGGCCATACAGGTATTGTGGTGAAATTCCGTAAGTCACTCGACGAAGGGTCCATAAAATGTATCCTATCCAATACAAATTAGCATGAAAAAGAAATTAGCATAAAATTAGAATGGAGATAAATGTCAAAAATGGTGAATTTAAAGTGTGGCCGGTACAAAGAGATTTACAATGGAGTTAATTAAACGTCTCAATAGCAGATGTTCGTTCGGGGGTGATTAGGCATGCTGAGTCGAGGCGTGGCGGTGCCGGTGGCTATTGTACCCCGTGGAGAGCAACAAGGACCGAGTACAGTCGGAGTTAAGGAGAAGACAGCTCTTGTACATTCCGCGGGCAGTGCTCTATCTCGTCATGTCCTACCTTTTGTTCCTGGCGCTTTCTTCCCTGCCACCAAGTAGACAACTCTGGCCATAGCTCGTCGACATTGAAACACGCCGCGAAATTGCCATTCTCACTCCGTACGCCCGTCACTCCAACTGAGTCTTCTGCAAAAGGACGACTGTCACTCCACTCTGTCAGAATCCAGGCCACACACCGATCTTTCTCATCCGGTCCGAATGCGACCTTTATTCATCAAAAGTTGTCTGCAACGTGCTGCAATTTAATTAGTTCGAATCTACCACTTTTGTATGCACATTAAAATCGGGGAATCATCATTTCGCTCCTGGTACCTGAGGAACCTTCCTCTACATTGAAACATTACCCCTTAAATTCTGTTTTTTGACGAAATACCGGGGGGTTCTTGAGAAAGCAACAGTGTTTTTTTATCAAAAGATACCAGGGCAACAGCGATTATCATAAAAACAAATTCTGCTTTTTGACGAAAAATCTAATGGCAAAAATGTAGGATCACCGAGGAAGGTGAATAAAAATTCCCTAAAATCCATTTAGCCTAAAATCCTATTCAGCCTAAAACGATATAGCCTAAAATGCATTCAGCCTAAATCTCATTTAATCTAAAATGTATTCTGCATAAAACCAATTTAACCTAAAACTCATTTAACATAACTTCAATTAAACCTAAAATGCATTCAACCTAAATCCCATTTAACTAAATTCAGCCTAAAACCATATATCCTAAAATGTATTCAGCCTAAATCCCATTTAACCTAAAATGCATTGGGTCTAAATCCTATTTAAATTAAATCCCATTTAACCTAAATTGCATTTAGCATAAAACCCATTTAACCTAAAACTTATTAAACCTAAATCTCATTTAACCTAAAATGCATTCAGCCTAAAATTCATTAACTCTAAATATCATTTAACCAAATTCCCTTCAACCTAAATACCATTCAGTCTAAATACCATTTAACCTAAAATGCAATCATCCTAAATCTCATTTTACAAAATCCCGTTTAACCTAAAATCCATTTAACCTAAAATTCATTCAGCCTAAATACCATTTAACTTAAATGCGTTTAGCCTAAATCTTATTTGATCTGAATCCCATTTAACCTAAATTTCAGTTATACTAAAATGTATTCTGCCTAAAACCCATTTAACCTACATTCCATTTAAGCTGAAATTCAATCAACCTGAAACCAATTTAATGTAATCACATTTAACCTAAACTGCATTCATTCTATATCCTATTTAACCTACAATGCATAATAGAACTTAAAACCATTTGTCTTAAATGAGTTAAATTTAGGTTAAATAAGATTTAGGTTAAATGGGTTTTAGGCATAATACAATGTAGAATAATACAATAATACAATAGAATTTCTGTTAAATGATATTTAGGCTGAATGCATTTTAGGTTAAATAGGATTTAGGTTAAATCAGATTTAGATTAAATGGATTTTAAGTAAAATGGAATTTAGGTCAAATGGAATTTAGGTCAAATGGGTTTTAGGATGAATGCATTTTAGGTTAAATGGGATTTAGGATGAATGCATTTAAAGTTAAACGTTTTTTAGGCTAAATGCATTTTAGGTTATATGGGATTTAGCCTGAATGCATTTTAGGTTAAATAGAATTTCTGTTAAGTGATGTTTAGGTTAAATGGAATTTAGACTGAATGCATATTAAGTAGAATGGGATTTAGGTTAAATGGATTTTTGTCGGAATGTATTTTATGGTTAATAAGTTTTATGTTAAATGGGTTTCAGGCTGAATGCAATTTATGTTAAATGGGATTTTGGTTAAATAAGATTTAGGCTAAGTGCATTTTAGGATAAATAGGATTTATGTTAAAGGGGTTTTAGGTTGAATAAGGTTTAGGTTAAGTGGGTTTTAGGCTAAATGCATTTTAGGTTAAATGGGTTTTAGGCTGAATGCATTTAAGGTAAAATTTGTTTTAGGCTAAATGCATTTTAGGTCATATGGGATTTAGGCTGAAATCGGTTTAGGTTAAATAGAATTTCTGTTAAGTGATATTTAGGTTAAATGGGATTTAGGCTGAATGCATTTAAACTTAAATGTGTATTAGACTAAATGCATTTTAGGTTAATTGGGATTTAGGTTAAATGGATTTTAAGTTAAATGGAATTTAGGTCAAATAGGTTTTAGGATGAATGCATGTAAGATTAAATGGTATTTAGGCTGAATGCGTTTAAGGTTAAACGTTTTTTAGGCTAAATGCATTTTAGATTATGGGATTTAGGCTGAATGCATTTTAGGTTAAATAGAATTTCTGTTAAATGATATTTAGGTTAAATGGGATTTAGACTGAATGCATATTTAGGTTAAATGGGATTTAGACTGAATGCATATTTAGGCTAAATGGGATTTAGACTGAATGCATATTTAGGTTAAATGGGATTTAGACTGAATGCATATATTAAGTTGAATGGGATTTAGGTTAAATGAATTTTTGTCGGAATGTATTTTATGGTTAATGAGTTTTATGTTAAATGGGTTTCAGGCTGAATGCATTTTAGATTAAAAGGAATTTAGGTTAAATGTGTATTAGACTAAATGCATTTTAGGTTAATTGGGATTTAGGTTAAATGGATTTTAAGTTAAATGGAATTTAGGTCAAATAGGTTTTAGGATGAATGCATGTAAGATTAAATGGTATTTAGGCTGAATGCGTTTAAGGTTAAACGTTTTTTAGGCTAAATGCATTTTAGATTATATGGGATTTAGGCTGAATGCATTTTAGGTTAAATAGAATTTCTGTTAAATGATATTTAGGTTAAATGGGATTTAGACTGAATGCATATTTAGGTTAAATGGGATTTAGACTGAATGCATATTTAGGTTAAATGGGATTTAGACTGAATGCATATATTAAGTTGAATGGGATTTAGGTTAAATGAATTTTTGTCGGAATGTATTTTATGGTTAATGAGTTTTATGTTAAATGGGTTTCAGGCTGAATGCATTTTAGATTAAAAGGAATTTAGGTTAAATGGGTTTTAGGCTGAATGCATTTTAGGTTACATAAAATTTATGTTAAATGCATTTGAGGTTCAATGGGTTTTATATAGGCTGATAAGGGAAATGTTAATAAAAATTAGAAAACCCATAAAAATGAGGTTTTTTTCAATCTTTTTTTGAAAAATGGAGGATACAAAGAATATTGTCTTGGATTTAAGTTGTAGACATAATTAATGTACATTTTGTATGTCCTAAGAAATTTTTTGGTTTTTCTGTTGGTTGTCGATAAGTTTGAGTCTAAATTGTTAATTAAGTCAATTTAACCCGTAGAAAGTTCCAGAAACGTTTTACAACTATTTTGGATTAAACTTGATAGATAGAATATATTCATTAAAAAAATCATTTTAAAAATCCATGAAATTTAGTTTTTGTTTTAAATTTTGTCGAAACATTCGGGACGTAAAGAAAATTGTTTTCCATTAAAGTTGTAGGCATAATTAATATACCCATTTTATATCAGACAGCATTTTTTTAATGTCTGTTTGTTGTCTGGGAAATTCGAGATTAATGTTAATATCAGTCAACTTACCCCATATAAAGTTCCAGAAACGCTCTAAAACCGATTCTAATAAAACTTACCACACATATGTATTTTGGAACGCTGATTAGGAAAATTATAATGAAAGTTGTCAAAAATTTCATAGTCAAGGAGAAATCGTTAATAAACTCATAATAATTCAGCTTCTTCAATTTTTTTCTTTAAATACAGTAGTCAAAGAAAATAGCTTTGCATGTAGTTTGTAGGCATAATTAATATACACATTGTGTGTATTATAGAATTTGGTGATATCTGTTATTTTTCGAGAAATTTAAGACTGAAGTTGATAAAGTCAACTTACCCCGTATAATGTACCGAAAACACTCCACGACCGATTTTAATGAAACTCGGCACACTTGTGTATTTTTATGTGCTAATTACGAAAGAACGATAAAAATTGTCGATAATTTAATTGTAATAATGACAACCATGAAAAAAAAGTGTTTAAAAAGTTAAAAACACAAACAATAAAAAAAATTTTTTTTTGTCCGGGACAATATATCCTAGTGTATTTCGACGTATTTTTCTCCGCTGAATCCGAATCCGAATTTAAAATTGCCAGATTGGTTAAATTTTTTAAGATATCAAGACATTAGAACAAATTTTAAATCTTCTTTTAATAAAAAATAGTTTCTGTCAGTTCAATAAAAAGACTTATGAAACTTCTAAAATGTACAATACATATAATCTTTGTATAGTAAAATATGTAACTATTGAAAACTTGAAGAAAATATTGTTCGTGTAAATTAACGCTTATATACACTATTCCTGACTTGTTCTTTTGAAACGTTATTAAATCTGACAGGCGTCAAAAAAGCTCTTGTGTGTAGCTAGGAGAAAACTTCACTCGCAGAAGCCGCAAATTCAAAGAAACTGTCAGGTGCAATGATTTGGCATGGTGACTTGGCGGTTGACAAATATTTTGTCACCATGGGTTCCGCTGTGTATGACTTTTCTTTTTCCTATTTTCACGCAAATTGACATTTACTATACAAGGATAAAATGAAATTTTTAAAGCCGAGCACAGTCACTATAGATGACTATACTGAAATTCTCTAATCTTTTCAAAATAGAGTTTATTATTCAATTCATGTCAAACTTTGATTCACAACTACTTTCAGTTTCTCATTTTATGAAAAATTACAAAAATTAAAGTCAAATTTCCCAGTTGAAGTAAATTTTCTTCTCCAATCTTTCAATTTCATTCGGCATTTTAATTACTTATTTTTATAAAATTTCAATTATAGTCTACAAATAATAATTATATATTCTTTAATTTTTAAATTGATCTTATTAATACTTATTTTTCATTATTGAAAATTTAAATTTTTCCATTTAAATATTCCCAATTATTATCATCTATTTAATTTTTTTTCAATTAAAAATTTTAAAATTGTATTTTTTTTCAATTATTTAAGAATAAATTTTGATTTATTTTCTTAAAATGTAAAAAATGTTTTTTAATTTTATTTAATCGTTCTTCCATTTTTAATAATTTTCTTCTATTTCAAATATATTCTTTAGTTCTTTTAATTATTTTTCTCAAATTTCAATCATTTTCTTTAATTTTTAATTATTTTTGTCCATATTCAATTGCTTTTTCAATTTTAAATTTATTTCATAAATTCAAATTATAATCTTCAATTTTTTAAAATTTAAACTTAAAAAGTTGGGACTTAAATTTTAATTATTTTCTTCCATAGCAAATTTTTTCCATTAAACAATTATAATTGACGATTGGGAACAAATTTAATATTATTAAATTAAGCATTGAATTAATTTTCCATTTCTTCCTAATTACTCATTTATTTTCTTAAAATTACATTTATATTCTTTAACTTGTTTAAATAATTTGGTTAAAAGTCAAGTATTTTTCAATATGTTTTTCTTTATTCAATTAATTTTTTTAATATCTAGTTATTATTATTGCAAATTTTAATATTCAATTTCAATATTTTTAATTATTGTCTTCCTCATTCACAATTATCTTCATAATTTGTTGTCTATTTTCTTGAAATTATTTTTATTTTTTTTTAATTATTCTTTTCATTTTTTTTTACTAATTAACCACAGTTTAAATTATTTTTTTAAATTTTGAATTAAATTCTACAATTTTTCAATTATTTTCTACAATGTTCAATAGTTTTCTTTATTTTAAATTTATTTCTCAAATTTCAAGTATATTCTCTTTTTTCGATTTTCAATTATTTTCGTCAATTTTCTAAAAACATTCTGAATTTTCAATTGTTTTCTACATTATTGTAGTTATTTTCTTTTAATACCATTCCTTTGTTTATTTTTAGTAAATTTTATCAAATTTTTATTATTTCCTTTTAATTTAAATGCTATTTTAACTTCTACAATATTTTTAACCATTTTCTTAATTTTAAATTATTATTTGCTCTCCTCTTAAAGAAAAAAAATAAAAAATCACCATTAATTCCCACTTTTAATTGATATATTTTCCACAGATTAATAAATTTCTTTTCTTATTGATCAACTTTCTCTTTTGTTTGAACAAATGATTATTAAACTTGTTTTAAATACTTATATTAAAATATTATATTTAAAGTATTTATACTTGCTGATAAAAGAAGTCGCATAGAAGCTTATCACACACTTGCGCAAATTTTATAATCTAATTTTTAAAATATTTAGAAAATAATTTTAGGATATTTTGATAACACTTGAGCAACATTTAAAAACATAATTGAAAAGTGCAATAAAAATGATCAAGTAATGTAATAAGAAAAAGTACAATTATCATTACAAATTGTATAAATAATTATATTCCAATTTCCAATCAATTTACTTTACACGAGAGATAGAAAATGAAAGAAAAAACAAATATTAGAATATTGATGGATTTTTTCAAAGCAAAAGGCGGGTAATGAGTTTTTCAAGGAATACATTTATTAGACCATATTTTTACAAAGTTTATTATCGCCTGATTGAAACCTTATTTCGAATTCACAAGGCCGTCAGTTATTTGCGCACATACAAGTAATTATACAAAACGTCAGTCACTTGAGGCATCAATTTGCGAGCATTTCTATCCGCTTATTTATAAAATGAAGAGAATAACGTTAATTGCTACGAGATCTATCAGAGCTGTCAAAGTAAGTAAAGATCCCGATAACAGATTACAGCTCTCCATTATAATTTAGTATCATAAACTCAAGTCACTTATATTGGCTTTCTTGATCGATTACTATGTTTACAGATACTTCGCGATAGACATTAAATAATGCTCTTGAGAAAATTTTCAATCGCAATTACCTCATAATAACAGGTGCACAAGCATCATATTTTTAGCATGAAACTTTCCAATACATGTCAAGGTTTACACAATTGCTTAATTCTCACTAACAACATTAATACACGAAATAATTCATTATGACAAATTACTGCTGACGTGATTATCAATCTTCTTACCAATAGTGATGACATTATTTGAAATGATAACGACATTTTTTTTTTTTTAATGAAGAAAAATTTGGGATTTTTGTTATTTATGAAACGTACTTTAGGGAAGGTTGTGGATACTTGTAACCTTTGGTAGAATCTGCGGTTTGGACTAGATGCTCTTGAGAAGGAACTTGATGCTCTTTTGGAGATTCTTCGTTTGTAAAAGTAGTTTCCGGAGTAGGTGTTGTTGATACCACGACAGGTTGCAACTTTTCTAAATGCTGATACGATTTTCCCGATAAGCCAAAGGTCAATGGAAAATGTGCTGAATATTCGTTAGGAGAAAGGATAGTTTGACCCGAAAATTGGGTTGCAAAAAGTCCAGTACCAGATTCTAGGACACTTGATTTAAGAGTTGGTTTCTCGGCATCAAATGGTTTTCCAATTGTGTAAGTATCGGGAACAACAGCTGCTTTTCCAAAAGTAGAGGGTACGATGTGAGAGTTTGCGAAAAACGGGTTGTATGTTTTAGAAACGACTCCAAATGGTTTAACAATTGTGTATGTGTTGGGAACAACTGCTTCTGGCGATTTTCCAAAAACTTCAGATGTAGAGGGAACGGATTTTCCATAGGTTGGTGTGTAAGTGTTTGAAACAGCATCAGTTTCAAATGGTTTTCCAATTCTGTAGATGTCCGGAACAATGGCTTCTTGAGTTTTTCCGAATACAACAGATGTAGAAGGAACGGATTTTCCATAGGTTGGTGTGTAAGTGTTCGAAACAGCATCAGCTACAAATGGTTTTGCAATTCTGTAGATGTTGGGAACAATGGCATCTTGAGTTTTTCCGAAAACATCAGATGTAGAAGGAACGGATTTTCCATAGGTTGGTGTGTAAGTGTTCGAAACAGTATCAACCCCAAATGGTTTTCCAGTCGTGTAAGTTTCGGTAACAATAGCATCATGAGATTTTACGGAAACATCAGATGTAGAAGGAACAGATTTTCCAAAGATTGGTGTATATGTGTTCGAAACAGTATCAACCCCAAATGGTTTTCCAGTCGTGTATGTCTCGGTAACAACAGCCTCGTGAGATTTTCCAAAACCGTCAGATCTAGCAGGAACGGATTTTCCATAGGTTGGTGTAAATGTGTCCGAAACAGTGTCAACCCCAAATGGTTTTCCAGTCGTGTAAGTCTCGGTAACAACAGCTTCGTGGGATTTTTCAAAACCATCAGACGTAGAAGGAATGGATTTTCCAAAGATTGGTGTATATGTGTTGGAAACAGTATGAACCCCAAATGGTTTTCCAGGGTATGTTTCGGCAACAACGGCTTTTGTGATAAGATCGGAGGCATACGTTTTGGGTACAATGGTTCCTTTTTCAAAAAGGTTAGGCGTTTGGGAAAGAAGATGAGATTTTGAATTTTGTTCGGATGTTCGGGAGAGAAGGGACGTTAGGTAATCTCGAGCGATGTTGTAGGTGGTTAAATGTTGTTGGTAATCGGTAGGAGCATTGTTCTTGAGGTTGTTTGGAATGGAAGTAACATGGGTAGGGACAATTGGTGGTAATTCTGTGGGATGAACATTGTGTGTGATTTCATGGTGACTTAGTTTGTTTTCAGTGATATGGGAACTTACAAAAGTTGGTGGTAGCTGAGTGGTCGAGAAGCCGATTCCAGTTGGTCTGGCAGTGACCGAGACAGGATGGTCATTTGTGTAGCTATGCAGGGCGTAATTTTGAATAGCATGTTGAGCTGCTGGCAGGATGTACACGACGCCTTCTTCCTCCGGAGTTGACACGGTTTCCAGCAATGTCAGAGGCTGGTAATTAGTGGCCAGAGCCCATTTGACGCCGTTTCGATAGGATGACGGAAGTCGCACCGCACTCTGCGATTGTCCGGTAGATAATTCACTCGTAATGAGGATGACAAACGTTAGAAACAGCAGGGTCTTCATTCTCGAACTGTCTCTCACGTAATTTGAGATAATTTCACTTTTCTTGAAGTCAAAATTGAAGAGAATTTTGGAGCTGTTCTCTTTTCAAATAAGCGACTGGATGTGTCGAATATGGGATGCGCTCCAGTTTATATATCCAAGAACCTCCCGAATTTTTGCAGAAAAAAAATCTAGGCCAGATCCTTGTTTTTTGTCTGCAGTGCATAATTTTTGCGAAATAACAAGAATCGCTGTTTTACGACTGCTAGGATGCGATTGGTATCCGCGTTCGTCCTGTTGGTCTTTTTGCTCTAGAAAAAGAGTCAGGTCATTTTTATATATAATGGTTCAGAGTTGTGTTCTGTATTAAAAAAATGGGTACAATTAACGCTCTCCGTTTCGAAATATATGTCAGGGATAAAAATTTTGCATATGAACCAGTGACATTTCGTTAAAACTGTGGCATTTGTCGGGATTTAGTTTTCGGTATCTGGATCGTTGGTTTATTGGTATGATGCAGGCGTGGGAATAAACATTTGAACCTCCAAAACTTTCAGATTTATACGATTTATGTGACTGTATTTGCAAATAGCTAAAATCTGAATTGATTAAAAATTGCTCGTAACTTTTCTTTTTGTTAACTGCTACACTTGTTGATTATATTTTTAATAAGTTTTAAATCTAAGAGAATAAATTTCGGGTAAAAATTGTTGAGTGATAACGTGTAGTTAAGAGTAAATGTATGATAATTATTGGATGAAAAAAAGTTGCAAAATTGGATGAAACCTCGATTGCAGTACAAATTATCTTAATGATCCTGGAACATTATTTAAATAAGGGTATCATTGTTTGGTCATAAAAACATGCCTGATTTGCATAATGCTCCAGGTTCTTTCTCGAGTCTTTCAAGAGTGATTTTTTCTATATTTTAATTACTTACAACCTAATGACTTGAAATCTTCTCGCCATCGATCTTTCGTGAAAAAATAGGCACTTTCTCACTTTCAAGCTTGTGGGACAATTTAAATTTTTGAGATTCCACATTGATAAGAATGTTTTAAACACGTTGGCAATATTATTCATAAATAACTCGTAACGAACGTGCTGGTTTTTTGTTAACTTTTTAAGCTGCTTGGGCTTTTTTAACGAAGTCGAATTTTTTATGCAGATTGGTGATATTAATTACTAAAATCTACATATATTAACCGAGTGTCAGTGAAATTAGTTTTACCTGAACTATTTTTCAGATCAATTAAATTTCGCAGTTTATTATACTTGGTAATGAAATGTTTTAGATTTATAATGATTGCATTGAGTAATACTATATAAGTAATAATGAATGTGTATGTTAGCATATATCAGAGGATAATAAAATAATGGTCAGATAGAGCAAAAGATAATAAAATTTGTGATTAGAAATATTTCCGATTGTGAATAAATTACAACGGGAATAAACATGTATGAGTGACTTTAATAGACAAAATTGGCATTCTTCAATAAAAGATTAGCGATATAAATTATTTCATTAAATAGAACTTCAGTCGAGCGAAAACTGGTGTAAAAGTAAACTGATTTTAATTTATATTAAGTATATATAGGTGCTTAATTTCTTGAAGGTGAACGAATAATGAGAGTAATTGATTTAGCACGGATATCGTAATGGAACGAGATTTTTCAGAGATTGCTTAAAATGACATTAATCAGATAATGTATCCTTATCTGCTAATCATGAGTCTTAAGATAGATATTTATATTAAAAAGCGTACTATTTTTTTTTAATACCTATCAAATTACGGAAACGTAATTAAAAACATTTTTTTCTAATCTATCGCAAAATTCTTAATTGGGTGAAATAAAAAATAATTAATGTTGTGGCTAGTTTAGAAAATGGCACGATTTAATTCATATTTTATATCAGAGAATTTTATTTTTTTAGTTGAAACTATGCAGTCTCGGTATTAAAAAACATGTATAATATATGAGAATAATTTATGAAAGATGATAGTGTGTAGACTACAAATTCTCGTCATACTTCATTTTTCTGCAATTAACCAATCGCTCAAAGCGGTTGAGAAAAAAAAATTCTACAAGGATTTGTAAAATGTATGAATATCTCGAGTCTGAGAAATACATACCATTTATTTTGATTTGCTACAGAAAAATGTATAAATGACAAGCTGCTGAAACAGGAAAATCTGACAGATGTGATTTATTGCTCCATGAATCAATAAGTTTCTTTATGTTGAAGATTATTAATTGGCAAAATTACAGCATTTATTGATCGAAAGCAAGACACATCTTCGTTTACATAAGAGACTATACTATAGCCTTAGAATGATTTACTGCTTGTAAAATGTTCCCTAGTGAAAAAATACTGAAGATGAAAGACTGCGGGAGTTAATTTTTCTCTAAATCATCAACAGGCTGTGAATATGTTAAGAGGTTAATGAAAAGCCGGATAATTTATAGATAATCAATAAAAATTATCTTGTGTATAAAAATGTGTATAAATCTTGTTTGCTTATGAAAGAGTCACTGAAGAAAATGTTTGGAATGTGAAACAAAAGTTTTGTTGGATCAATCAAACTTTTTTGTTGCGAGCAACAAATAGTTTTGTTGCGACAAAAAATTCTATTGTTGAATTTTTTGTAACTACAACGAAAAAATTTATTGGTCCCATTAAAACTTTTTTAAGCTGAACAAACATTATGTTGCTTATAGATATAAAAAACAATAACTGAAGAATAAAGTTAAATACAGAGTATGTAAATAACATTTTCATGAAATTTTTAACTAATTCAGATTTATAGAGTAAATATATATATATATGATTAAATAAATTAAATTGAATTATAACCTCAACCTACCAATGAGGAATTTCTCATGATTCACATATCAATTCTTTAGATTAAAAATACATATATAAAAAAGAAGTAAAAATACAAAAAACTTTACCACTTAAAATCAATTTAAAAGTTTAAAAACTAATTATCAAGATATAAGAAATACACTTGTATGTTTAAAAGGATAAAAGTTTCTAATACTGCACTATATTGATCTATATTCAATAAAAGTTAAAAATAATATTATTTATATTTTTAATTTTTATTATCTATTTTATTATCTATTATCTATAATTACTATTTAATTATTTATTTTAGATTATTATTGTATCTAAGTTTTCATTGTGAAATTTGTAATCTGTATGTATTGGAAATATTAATTGAAAATTAATTTTCAAATTTTCTTATTGTTCTTAAATTTAAACTTGAATTTGGGGAAGAATTAATAAAATAACTGATTATCTTAATATTAATACTTAAACTCTTTATTTATCATGTAAATTATTATAAAAAAGTAATGAATCTTCGTAAAATATATACAGTTTTAAAACTAATATTAACAATTTATTAAAAACTAATCTGTAAAGATTTATTACTAATTATTTAGTATAATCACTATTTTTCGTTGTTTATTTAGTTTGTCTTAAGTTAATTAAAATAGTTCTTAAAATCATTAAACTTTGTAATTTAACAGCAAGTCATGTAAATTTCATATTTACTATATTCATAATTTAATACGTACGACACCTGAAATATTTAATTCCATTAAGTAAACAGTTTAAATTTGTAATTAATTCAGTTTTTAACTCTTTAAAGATTCAAATAAATGTAAATTTAAATTTTTAATGTGACATTTAGTGATAAATGTAATATGAAAATTGTTTAGATTTGTACAGTACATTTAAAGACATATTGAACAAGAAATTAAACTTTAGAAAACATATAAGCGTATAACTAGAATTAGTCTAAAAGTATATGTATATATTTTGGTACTCCATTAATTTTTTAAACCATTTTTAAAGGTCGCGCTATTAAATTTTTCACAAAATTTCTCTCGTTTTTAATCACGATTTTGCGATTTGGGACATAAAATTTCTTTCAACTTAGGGCAATGTTTTTAACTTCATTGAATTCTTTCCATCAATTTTAACATGGAAACAATAATTTTCAATGACTTCTTGTCATTTTCTTACGAATTTCTTTAACTTTCACTTTTCTTTTTCGATTTTCAATTATTTTTGACATTTTTAACAAATTGATCCAATTGGTTTCTTCAATTTTGAAATATTATTGCCACTTTAATTATTTTTCCCAATCTTTAATTCAATACAAATTTTTTTAAAAATTTTCTCAAATTTAATTTGCAATCAACAATCTTGATCTTGAATTATATTTGTCATTTTCTAGTATATTTCCTCAATAAATTTTCAATTTTTTTCTTCCATTTTGTTTGCAATTCCATTTTTTTTGTTATTACTTAATTACCTTCTTTTTAAAATTATTTTCTTTAAATTTCAATTCTTTTCTTTCAATTTCAACTACAATTTTTGATTTTTATTCTTGCCTCAAATTACATCAGAAATTTTGGCTCCATCTTTAAAAAAATTATTTTTCTTATTTTCGCATGTTTTTATCTTATAGTCTTTAATTTTCAATTATTTTTTCAGGAACATCATCAATTTATAATTTTCATCCTTTAAATTCAATTGTTCTTGTAACTTTTAAGCACTTTTTTCAAATTTCATTTTTTTAAAAGTATGTTTAAATGCAATTTCTTCTTTTTTCAATTATTTTCTTTATTTCTCATATTTTTCTTTACTTTAAATCTGTTTTTTCTATATTTCCAATCACTTTTACTATTTTTAAAAGTTTCTTCAATTATTTCCTACAAATTTAACTCGTAACTTATATTTTTTAATTAAATTGATCATTTTATACTGAATTTCTTTAAATAAAAATTTCTTTTACAATTCTAAATTATTGTCATCAATCGGTATTATTTTTTTTATTTTTTAATGTAACTTTTTAATTTTTGATTATTCTTCTTCTTTCAGTTATTTTCAGCATTTTTATCAAATGCCTTCAATTCTTAATTATTTTTCACATTTTATAAATTTTTATCTTCAATTAAACTTTTTTCCTAATTTTTAAATTAATTGTGATGTTTTTTATTTTTTTTTATCTATTTTCATTTACTTTGTTTGATTAAAGAAAATTACCATTTGTTTCAATTACACTTTTAATTTTTAAACTAATTTTTTTTAATTTTAGCTGATTTTCTTCTGCTTTTAATTATTTATTTTTTGAACTTTTATTTAAAATTTAAATTTTGCAATTATGCTTGTTAATAATTAATTATAGTCTTCAATTCGAATTGTTTTTCCCATTTTGAAATAATTTCCTTTAATTCTCGGTTTTTCCTTCAATTATTTTTTTGTTTTTAAATGAATTTAAACTTTTCTTGTTATTTCAAATGAATGTTTTCCTTTTTCAATTATTCTCTTAAATTTTCACTTTTCTTTCTACAGTTATAAACTGTTGCAATAAATTTCAATTACGTTTGTCATTTTTAGTATATTTTTTCTTCTTTCAATTATTTTCTTTAATTTTAAATTGAAAGGTACAATTTTCAATTATGTTTGATATTTTTTAATGAGTTTCTTC
This sequence comes from Ganaspis brasiliensis, assembly GCA_037103525.1. NCBI lineage: Eukaryota > Metazoa > Arthropoda > Insecta > Hymenoptera > Figitidae > Ganaspis > Ganaspis brasiliensis. The sequence goes on from JAZKLR010000438.1 coordinate 956,647, forward strand.
AACTTTAAGTTTCTGTCTTCAATTTTTACGTATTGTCTTAAATATTCAATTATTTTATTCAATTTCAGATTATTTTTCAATTTTTCAAATTTAAAACATGTTATTTTCAGCGATTTAAATGTATTGTTTGAACAATTTAAATTGTTTTCTAGGTGATTCAAGAATTTTAATTACATTCTTAATGTACTTTAAGATATTTTTCTTTCATTTTCATTTATTTTCTTTTTATTTTCTCAATTTTGTCGCTTTTTAGTTAATGGCTTTAAATTGTATCATATTTCTTTAAATTTAAATTATTATCTCCATTTTATTTATTTTTCTAATTTTTAAAATAAAAAATAGTTTGTTGTAAAAATTTTCTTTCATTTTTTGTTATTTTCTTCAATTTAACTTGTAATTAATAATTTTTTTTTATTTGTTATGTTCAAATGCATTTTTTCAATACTTTAGTCTTTCTTCTTTTTTGATTTTTTGTTTAATTTAATTTTTTTGTCATTACTTAATTATCTTCTGTTGAAATTTATTTTCTTTAATTTTCAGTTAGTTTAGTCATAATAAAATTGTTTTCTTCCAATTCTAATTATTTTCTTCAAATTTCAATTACAATTTTTTATTTTTAATCTTGTCTTTAATTTTTTCCGTGATTTTGGATCCTTTTTCAAGTTTAAAGTGTTGTCTTCAAGTTCAATCATTTTTCTTATTTTTAAATTAATTTTTACAAATTTCGCCTATTTCTGTTAATTATTATTTTTGTATATTTTAACTTATAATCTTTAATTTTTGATTATTTTTTAAGGAATTTCTTCAACTTTTAATTTTAATTCTTGTTATTTTAAAATTACTTTTTTCGTTTCTCAATTATTTTCTTTAATTTTTACTTTTATTTTCTTCAATTTAAAATTGTTGCCTTAAATTTTAACTATAGGATCGCTTAAAATTTTATTTGAAATTTTCTAAAAAAGGGGAGGCCCTCAAATCCAAGTTAAGCCACTATTTTGGAGGTTACTATTGACATCAGAAGAAGAGATTTCGAAATTTAAATATATGAAAACAGTGCCAAAAAGTCAATTAGCCTTTTTTTTAACTGATTTTAAATCCTCATTTTTTCTAGGGTGGGCCAGAGAGGTTTTTAGGTGGGTCGGCCCACCCTGGTCCACATGTAGTTACGCCTATGTTAGAAAATAATGTTTACTTAACTTATACTTATGTCAAGAAAAATGACTAAAAACAAAAGTTAAAATGTCTATAGTTAAAAAAAGTGTCTAATTGATGACGAATTATAAAATAATAATAAAAAAAAACTATAGAAGTAAGATTTATCTCACATAATTAAATTATAATTTACAACATTCAATTACCCATTTTACAATGTGATAAAAGGTTTATTTCAAACCACGAAAATGATTATTTCCATTCATTAAAATTTTGCACTCTTCAATGCCTTTTTATATAAAACAAGAAACGACGATATTTATAATAAAAATAAAAATCATTTCTTTCTTATTATCTCGATCTTTTCACTCGATGTGTAAACAACTCTAGTTCATAAAAATGAATTCTCCATTGAGAAGTAAAACTGTTACAAAATTAGCATGAATATTCATTGTTATTGAAAGTATAAAGCAGTATCTCGTTGTCAGTTAAAGAGAGCGATAATTTTGCAAGGTAATTAGTTCCGATTACAGGTTACAACTAGAATGTTTTGAGGAAACGTAAAGTAATAAGATAAACTTTAATTGAGTAGTTTGATTGGAGAAAACTCTTATCTAATACTTATATCTTCAAAATAAATACATAAGAGTGAACTCTGTCCCTTTCTACTGCGTATGCCAGGGTATCTGGAATTTTCAATTTTTTCTAATGGCACGTTGATTGCACCTCGACAGGCTACAAAGTTAATGTAACTATCGGCATTTTGCGATCGTTAAGTCAAGTAATATATATTTTATGCCGCTGCTTCGAGGCATCGAGTCTGCCTCATAAAGAGGAAAACGTATTTCACATTGGTGCTTCGGCCACGTTGACATTTTGTATAAGCACGCAATATAATTAGCGACCATAATCGTAAATAAGGTAATTTGCATGTATTTTGTATAATAAAGATATTTTATGCCCGGCACGGAACGCGATGCTTTATGTCTGTCGACAAAAAGTTTTTCGAGCTGCTCGACTGGTTTTGCAAGAGGTCCAACACACAACTTGGAAGCTGAAATTTCCTAGTTTATGGCTACATTTTTACTCTAACGGCTCTATAGAGTTTAGTCTTAAGTATGTGACGCACATTGACATAACCTCGAAATAAATGTAAACTTTATCTTTTTCTCTCACTCTTTAATAATCTTCTGAAATAAAACCCTTCAAAATAAAAGCAATTAAATAATATCAATTAACAGTAGAATCATAGTCTTATTCAAATTAATTTAAAAAATTAAAAATTGGAGAATCCGCATATAGGCCATCTGACCTTATCTGACTCTATCTGACCCAATCTTACTCGACCTTTTGCCAGGCCCTACCCAACCCTACCCGACCTTAACCGATCTTACCCATAAGTCTTTACTTTACCATACCCGACCTTACCCTACATATATCTCTGTCTCTGTCTTTATATACATTTTTGTTTTCAAACAGGCTCTTTATTTTGTTATTCTTTTTAGTCTTTTCTCATTTTATTTCACCTTCTCTCTCTTACTTTGTAATTCTCTCGTCCATTTCTCCCCTTTTCCACATTCATGCCAAACCTCTAACACTCTTTCTCCAAAACTCCTTTCCACATCCTCTCCTATCATACACACATCCAACACATACCCCTAATCCTCCTCTCCTAAGCCTTCGAATATCTACACGCATTCATCCTTTCTCCTATTCTGAATCTCAACACTCTATTCCACTTGCATTCCTTTTTCATTCTTCCTAAATATTCTGTTACTCCTTCGCTTTTCGCCATTTTATACGACCTGATATACTTTGACTCCTGTATTTTCCCTCCTCTTTACCTTACCCATCTTTTTTAATCCTTCTTCTATTTCCTTCCACTGTCCTACTCCATCTCCACCTGTTTGTCCTTCTTTTCGAATGTCTCTCTCCTTTCCTCTTCCTATGACGACGTTCCTATGTCACCTCTATTTGCTCTACCTTCAATCTGGTTCAGACATAATTGCGCAATTCTGCTTCCCCTTCGTTGTCTTAATCTCTCCTCTATCATCCACCTTACTTTTTTCTGTCTGATTATCATTCTTTCTCTTTCTAATTCCTCCCTTAGCGTATACCCTGGACAATTACGACTTACTCCCATTGTGCACCTTCAGCATTTTTCATTTAGTCGCTCCTCGGACTTCTCCTCCTTCCATTCCCATACTTTCACTCCTTAACTCATCACTGATCTCACTAGTACACCACACATACACACTCTTTTCTTTGAATCATTACCAAATTTTCTCCTTCTTATTGCCCATACCTGACAGATCACCTTTCTCGCTCTCTTACACTGTTTCATTACATTCAATTTGCTACCCCCCTTGCAATCAAAGTAATATCTTAGGTACCAAAATTCTTTTACTTCCTCCAAATCTTTCCATTCTATTTCCATCTTTCTTGCACCTAATCAACTCTTTTCCCGAATCTCATTATCTTTGTTTTTTCCAAATCCACCTATAAATATTTTTCTCTTCCATACTTCTCGCATTCACTCATCAAAAGCCTCAAACCATTCTCATCCTCCGCTAGCAACACCACATTGTCCACATATGCTAGTTGAAAAATATCCACATTTCCCAATGCTTCTCTATAACCCTTCCTCTAGATCCAACATCAATAAATTAAATAGCAAAGGACTTAGCGGACACCCTTGGAGTAATACTATTCCCTAGCCAGAACTTCTCTCCCAACCTCTCTCTTATATTTACCCTTAGTTTCATGTCTTTTTATTTACCTCCTTCACCCTTTGTATTAAACTTCCCTCTCTACCTCTTTCCTTCAAGACTTTCCACATTCTCACTCTGTTTACCTATGGGAATGCTGCTTTAGAATCTATAAATAATGCTACTAACTTTCCCTTTTTTGATTTCTTTCTATTAAATAGTTTAAAACGTATACATTATCCATTGTCCCGATTCCCTTTCTAAACCCCGCCTGTTTGTGTGGAATACAACCAAGTTCTTCCACTTTCTTCTGTATCCTTTTTCTTAAGATCTCCGCATACACTTTATAACCATCCGGTATTAGCGTTATCCCTCTATACTCTTCTATTCTTCTCTCCTTTCTGTACTAGTGGTATTACCAAACCCATCTTTTTATTCTTCTGGCTACCCCTCTCCCTCCCATACTTTATTTACTATTTTTCACATTTGGTCCATTACTATTACTCCTCCATGTTTCAAACCTTCATTCTCAACGTTATTCCAGCCTGTAGTTTCATTCATTTTTAACCTTTCTATCACATCCTTAACCTCCTCTCTTCTGATCTCTTCCTCTTCCGCTTATCAATATTTTTTCTACTTTCTCCTTCTAATCCACTTTTGGCTCCTCCGTGTATTTCACTAAAATAATTTATCTATTCCTTCACCTCTATTTCTTTATTTATCTCTTACCTTAACTTTTCTCCCCCTATATATTAACTCCCGATCTCTTTCTTCCTTTATCGTCTTTTCCACCTCTTCCATGATTTTTTTCTCCCCTCTTTTCTTTTCTAACAGTTTCTCATGTTCTTCATGATTTCTATTACATTCTATTATATTCCTTTTTTCCATCTTACTTCCCCTCCACTCTTTTATTTTCTCCTCTACCCTCGTGCTCTTCATCAGACCATCCGCTACATCTTCCTAATCCCTGTTCCTCTTTTCCTACTCCATCCTTAACTCTTCCCTTAGTTCTCTCAACCATTTATTTACACTTTTTCCTCCTATTGATTCTCCTTCTTCTCTCTGCATTTTTTCTCTGAATGTACTAAGCCTTTCTTCTCCTCACTCTTCCTTTCTGCTACTTTTTTACTTGTTTACCTCCACTCATTCTCCATTTTCTTCTTCTCATCGTGACCACCAATGGTAAGTGCTCCGATGCTACTTCTCTAGCCACTTTAAACTTTTTATTCCCTTCCTCGTATTTTTATCCGTCATTACATAATCTTTTATTTTTTTCCCTGAACCTTTAGTGGTATCCTCTCTCTTTTCGTCTCCCTTTATATTTTTATTACAATTTTATTCCATTCTGCTACCTTCCCCAATCTAATCATCTTTTTTCCTTTTTATATCTACCTCCTTACGCTTTGAGTTTCTCGTAGACTTTCTTTTTTCTTCCTCCCATATGCCGCCTCCAAATTCGACTATTCATCCACTCCAATCTCCTCCTATATTATATCAATCTTTCCTCCTTCCCTACTTCAACCCACTTCTTCTTTATCTCCCAATTTTTCTTTTATACTCTTCTTCTATAAACCTCTACAGTTAGCTTACCTCTTCCCTCTCCTATCTTTCTAGCCATGCTTCCATGCTCCCTTCCAATTTTACTGAAAAAAATGAAAACTCCAATTAAAAAATATTCGTTTGCATGGCATTTTTAGTCTAACTAAAATAATCAGTTTTTCTTTCTTGATTCTTATAGATAATGTCTTTCTCTTTACAAATTCATTAGAATTTTTAAAAAATCTTAAAAATTAACAAAATGGCGTCGTATTTTCTGAAAATAAACAAAGTCAATTATCTAAAAAACACCATCTTCGATTTTATTCAAAATTTTACAACAAATTGTTACGAATATAAAGAAAAAATCGTATAACTTTGAAGCGGGCTAAACCATTTTTACGGTCACGATAATTTTTTTTAAAAAGTAAAAAAAAATTTTGCACATACTAAGTTTTATTTAGAAAGAACGTTTAGAAATAATTTTCTTTGATTTAAACAAATTTCTTTAATTTAAAAAATATTTCTTTATGCTAGTTAATTTCATTTTAACTTCAAAAAGACCATTTTTTTGTACCAAGGAAATTTTCTTCCCATTAAAATTTTTTTTAAACGAAATAAACCCTACAAAGTAAAGGATCATTTTTTTCGAATGCATTTTTTCGTTGACTATACTTTTTATACATGTTAAAAATTTAATTATTATTTAAAAATTAAAAGTAATTTGAAAAAGAAAATAATATAATATTTATAATATATATTTAATAATCTTATATGTTCATATATAAAAAGTATAGTCAAGGAAAAAATGTATTGGAAAAAAATGATACTTTACTTCGAAGGGTTTATTTTGTTTAAAAATTTTTTTTTAAAGGGAAGAAAATTTCCTTGGTACAAAAAAATGGTCTTTTTTAAGTTAAAATAATATGTACTAGTATAAAGAAATCTTTTTTAAATTAGATAAATTTGTTTAAATCAAGGAAAATTATTTCTGTACGTTCTTTCTAAATAAAACTTAGTATAATGATGAAAAAAAATTTTTACTTAAAAAAAAAACTCTTCTGACGGTAAAAATGGTTTAAATATTAGTAACAATTTGTAGTAAAATTTTGAATAAAATCGAAGATGGTGTTTTTGAGATAATTGACTTTCTTTATTTTCAGAAAATACATCGCCATTTTGTTAATTTTTAAGATTTTTCAAAAATTTCAACGAATATTTAAAGAGGAAAACATTATCTACAAGAATCGAGAAAGAAAGATTGATTAGACAAAAAATCCCAAGCAAAAGTAAATTTTTTAATTGGAGTTTTCATTTTTTTCAGTAAAATTTGAAATGCTTATAACTTTGTTAAAAATCGTTTTTTTAACTTTGAAAAAAATTGTTTTCACCTTATTTTACTTGAAAAATAATATATTTAATAAAATTAAGGACCTAAATTTGGTCAGCCTGCCTGATTTGAAATGGATTTCATGCTTTGCTATTTTTTTCTACGCCTTTTGAATACCCTAGTTTTTTCAAAAATTTATATTTTTCAATTTTGTTTTCTGATTTTACTTATGTTTTAGGGGCTCCTTCTTAGCACTTTTGAAAATTTGCAACAATTTGTGAATCTAACGCCAAAATTTGGTAGGAAGTAAAACAAGGTATAACTTAAATATTGAGACCGAAATTGGCTTTTTACATTTTGCATCTGAGGAGTTATAAATATTAGAAATTTCCATAAAAATTCTAAAAATTTCAACATAGTAACACTTTTTATATTCTGCATTGTAGTTCGACATCTCAAATTCCATATCCAAGATTTTACATTTCAGAATCCACTCTTCTTGTTCCAGTTTTTACATCATAGATTCCACATTCAAAATTTTGCATTCTATATTCTACATCCCAAAATCTACATTTCAGATTCCACATCCATGTTTCAACATTCCAGAATCCACATTCCAAATTCTGGATCTTAGATTCAATGTTCCAAATTTCACATCTTAGACTTTGGTATCCGCCTTTTAAGATCTAAAATTTAAATTCCATAACCAAGATTCTACATTCCAGAATCCACTCACCATATTCAATTTTCTTCATCTTAGATTCTATATTCCAAATTTTACATCCTAAAGTCTAGCTTTAGGATTTCTTGTCCAAGATTTTACTTTCCAGAATTCACATTTTATATTCCAGTTTCCATAGCTGAGATTCCATACTCCAAATTTCTCATACCAGATTTTAATATGCGCATCCCAAGTTCCACAATTCGAATTTTATATCTAAGATTTTACATTTCCGAAGCCAGTCTCGTTTTTCTAATTTTTACATCTCAGATTCCACATTCCAAATTGTGCATTCTAGATTCCACATTCCAAATTGTGCATTCTAGATTCTACATCCCAAAATTTACATTTCGGATTCCACCTCCATGTTTCCACATTCCAGAATCCACATTTTGATTCTGCATTTCCAATTCAATTCAAGATCATATCCAAGATTCTGCTTTTCAAAACTCACTCTCCATATTCCTGTTGTTATATCTTAGATTCTACATTCCAATTTCGGATCCTAGATTCCACAACCCGAAATCTACCTTTCAGATTCTACATTCATGTTTCCACATTCCATTTTCTACATCTCAGATTCCATATTCCAAATTTCACATCCCATATTTTGATTTTCACATCCTAAGTTCCACATTTCGAATTCTATAACGAAGATTTTTTCCTTCCAAAATCCATTCTCCATATTCCATTTTCTTCATCTTAGATTCTATATTCAATATTTTGCATCCTATATTCTACATCCTTATGTCTACCGTTCTGATTAAATATCTACGATTTTAGATTCCAAAGTCTACATTCCACATTCCAATTTCCATATTTCGGATTACATATCCAAGATTCTTCATTTCAGAATCCAGTTTCCTTATTTCTATTTTACATCTTAGTATCCACATTCCAAATATCGAATCCCAAATTCGACACATCCAAGATTCTACATTTGATAATCCACATTCAATTTTCTACATCTGATATTAGGTACTCTAAATTTTACATTCCCGATTCTTGATTGCACATCTCTGTTTCCGCATCCCAAATTTCATATTCCGTATTTTACACACGGCTCCAGCGATTATTTAATTTTAGTTATAAAATTATGTGTTCACACTCCAGAATCGAAATCAAGAAAAAAATCCCAAATGCCAGGACCTTTGGGTTAAATAAGTTTAAAACTTATAATTAATAATTATAAGTTAATTATAATTAATTCGTTTAACTGTCATAGTTCTACTGTAATAATAAACAATTTTTTTCTTGAAATTTATTTCAAAACTAGTTGTCTATTAATAAAAAGTATTTTCGTAATTTTTGTTCCTTCATCCTGTGCAATTTGCCGTAATGTTTTTCTTCATCTTGATTCTGCAAACGACAGTTATTTCAGGAACATAAATACTCTGGGGTCTCTTGTAGGTTTGACGATGTGCTGAAAGGAACCTTAATGTCCAGGTAAGTAGAGTTTTAATACTGGCAGTATTTTATATCCGCTGTGATACAGCCTCTAAGATCTTTTCACCTTCTCCACTCGATTTTATGACACGATCGGCGTTATTTTATCCAGTATAATTAACGCTCGGGTTCTGATGCTATAAAGAGTATGTGCAATTCAGTTCCATTAATACTAGTATTATTATTAATGACTAAGAGAATTATACGATCGCCGACCTGATTCCCGCTGCGTGACGATATTTTTTCCCTCTTGAGTTGTTTATTGATTCGGTAGCTTGTTTTCGAAAGAGAATGTCATATAATTTCTAAACGACGCTCGAATTAATTGAAGCTGATTTTGCAAACGAGATGTAATTTTCATTAAAATTTCAAAAATGTGCTAAAGCGTAACCTGAAATTTATCAAATGTGTTGAATCTGTACTTTAGACGCTTATTGATATCGGATTATGTCATTTTAAATGCCAAATCAGCTTATCACAAATGATATCAAATTTAACGAGAATTCCCAAGTAATCAAACTAATAATGATTACGACAAAGATTTCTTGGTCTTGTGAAATAATAATCCGCAGATCGTAATTAATAACAGGACTGACATTAAGGTTGTTAATCTTCCTTGCAAATGCCAGAGCTCAGCTGATTAATTAATGAGTTATTGCTTTTGAAAAATGGACTTTAATAAAGAGCACCAATTTAAAGATTTATAAACAATTTCAGGAATATTGAGAGAGAATAAGTAGTTGTTAGTTAATTAGTTATTTTTACTAAATAATTAGCAGAAATATGTCTATTAAATTAAACACTGTGTTTTTACTTTCAAATTAGTTATTTTGAACTAATTCGGATTTAGAGAATGTTTGAACATTATTTATGCTTTTTTTGGTTCAGTTGTTAACCACATTCGAGATTCGAAATTACACAATTCGAGATTCCAATTTCTACATTTCGAATTCCACGTTCCAGATTCCAGATTCCTGATTCCACGCCACAAATTGGAGTTTACGCATATTTTATATGCAACATTGAAGATTCTCAAAACCAGATTCAATGTGCGTGATTTGATCGTAAACATTCGAATTCCACGTTTCAAAAAAGTATTGGGGAATCTAAAATGTGAAATACGGAATATGGAATTTGGGATGCGGAAACAAAGATGTGCAATGAAGAATCAGGAATGTAAAATTTGGAATACCTAATATCAGATGTGGAAAATTGAATGTGGATTATGAAATGCAGAATCTTGGATGTGTCGAATGTGGGATATGGAATCCGAAATGTGGAACTGGGAATGCGGATTCTGAAATCTGGTATGTGAAATTTGGAATATGGAATCTGAGGTGTAGAAATTGAAATGTGGAATGTAGACTCTGAAATCTAAAATCATGTATATTCAATCAGAACGGTAAACTTTAGGATATAGAATATAGTATGTAAAATTTGGAATGTATAATCTAAGATGTAAAAAATGGAATATTGAGAGTGGATTCTGGAATGTAAAACCCTGATTATAGAATTCGAAATGTGGAACTTAGGATGTTGAAATCAAAATTTGGGATGTGAAATTTGGAATATGGAATCTGAGAAACAAAATTTGGAATGTGGATTCGGGAATGTGGAAACATGGAAGTGGAATCTGAAATGTAGATTTTGGGATGAAGAATCTAGAATGCAAAATTTGGAAAGTGGAATCTAAGATTTAAAAACTGGAAAAAGGAGAGTGGATTCTAAAATGTAAAATCTTGGTTATGAGATTCGAAATGTGGAATTTTTTGGAATGCGTAAATCAAAATGTGGTATGTGAAACTTGGAAGATGTAAAAACTGGAAAAAGGAGTGAGAGTTTTGGAAAGAAGAATCTTGCATAAGGAATTCAAAAAGTAGACTTTGGGATGTTAAATCTAGGATCCAAAATTGGAATGTAGAATCTAAGATGTAGAAACAGGAATATAAAGACTGGATTCTGGAATGTGAAATCTTGGTTATGGAATTTAAATTTAGATGTGAAATCTAAGATGTGAAATTTGAAATATTGGATTTGAAATGCAGAATTTGGAATGTGGATTTTGGAATGGGGAAACATGGAAGTGGAATCTGAAATGTAGATTTTGGGATGAAGAATCTAGAATGCAAAATTTGGAAAGTGTAATCTAAGATTTAAAAACTGGAAAATGGAGAGTGGATTCTAAAATGTAAAATCTTGGATATGAGATTCGAAATGTGGAATTTTTTGGAATGCGTAAATCAAAATGTGGTATGTGAAACTTGGAATATGGAATCTATGATGTAAAAACTGGAATATAAAAATCAAGAAATTTTCATCCAAGATTCTAGTTTCAATAATATCATTATTTTATTTTATATTATAATTCTAATGAATTCTGGAAAGTAGAATCTTGGTTATGGTATTAGAATTTTGGAACTTAGGATGCGAATTCCAATATATGGGATGTAACATTTGGAATATTGAATCTAAGATGCAGAATTTGGAATGTGGATTTTGGAATAAGGAAACATGGAAGTGGAATCTAACATGTAGATTTTGGGATGAAGAATCTAGAATGCAAAATTTGGAATGTTGAATCTAAGATGTAAAAATTGGAAAAAGGAGAGTAGCTTCTGAAATGTTAAATCTTGGATATGGAATTCGAAATGTGGAACTTGGGATACGTATATTCAAATCAGGTAACAGAAGTTTGGAAATGGAATCTCAGATAGGGAAACTGGAATATGAAATGTGAATTCTTGCAAGTTGAATCTTGGTTATGGAATTTGAATTTTGGATCTTAAGATGCGGATACCAATATCTGAGATGTAAAATTTGGAATATTGAATCTGAGATACAGAATTGGGAATGTTGATTCTGGAATGTGGAAACATGGACGTGGAATCTTAAATGTAGATTTTAAAATGTAGAATTTAGAATGCAAAATTTGGAATATGGATTCTGAAATGTAAAATCTTGGATATGGATTGCAGAGTGTGCAAATTGAAATTCGTAATCTGGAATAAGGATTTTTGAATCCTGAATTTAGTATGTGAAACCTGGAATCTTGAATGTTGTGGATCCGAAGTCCAAAATTCCGAAATGAGATATTTGGAATGTTAAATCCGGAATGTGGAACCTGGACTGCGGAAACTGGGATTTAAAATACGAAATCGTAGAAATTGAAATGAGGAATGCAAAACCTGAGATATGTAATTTCGAATCTAGAATCTGTTATGTAAAACTTTGAATCTGGAATGTGGAACCTAAAAGGATGAATCTGGAATGCGGAATTTGAGAAGTAGAATCTTAGATTTGGAATTCAGAATGTGGAATTTGGAATGCATAATCTGGAATGAGGAATCGGAAATCCGAAATTTGGTATGTGAAAACTGAAATCTAGAATGTTGTGGATCCGAAATAAGGAATTTGGAATGTTAAATCCGGAATGTGGAAACTGGGATATACAATGCGGATCGTAGAAATTGAAATGAGGATTGCGGAACCTGAGATATGTAATTTGGAATCCAGAATCTGTTATGTGGAACTTTGAATCTGGAACCTAAAAGGGTGAATCTGGAATGCGGAATTTGAGAAGTAGAATCTTAGATTTAGAATCCGGAATGTGAAATTCGAAATGACTAATTTGGAATTTGAAATCCGGAATTTGGAATGTGAAACCTGGAATTTAGAATACTGAGGATTCTGGAATGTTGAATCTGGGAAAATTTGAGATGTGGGATTTGTAATGAAAATTTGAGAACTTGAAATGAAGAATGCGTATTTTGGTATGTAGAATTTACAATATGGAATGTCAGATATAGGTTCTAAAATGAATTAATAAGAAACTGGGTCGAACGATAGTTATACCCAACATCTTATTAATTCAATGTTCCATATTCAATAAGAAAATTACAAACAACAGAAGCCCACACTTAAAATTTTTTCATCTCATTAATGATTTCCGAGCCGATAGTTAAAGTAATTTAAAAAAACCTAAATACAATTTCCAGTTGACAAACTAAGGAGAAAGTGACGTTGTCATTCACATAATGAATTTTTACCACACGGATGATGAAGCCATTGTCATGCACGATACAACGAAAAACTATGATCATCTCCGTGAACGGAAGTTGGACGCAACTGATTGTGAAACACAAAAGCCGTGGGTGTATAAAAAATCGACTCACGCTCACTTTAAGTGGTTCCACTTAAGAACTCCGGTAGCATATTATTCTATGTAACCTCTCCCCCATTTTTTCTTTATTCAAAAAAACCCTATCTCTGTCCACGTGCGTAAATAAACGAGCAATTCAGACTACATTCAGGATACATAAATTTTAGGCAGTGAAGGTATAGGTATAACGCAAACGACCACGGACAGTTCATCGTCTAGCATACAAATGATGAGTATAAACATGTCGTCATTATCTGCTGGATTTATAACACGAATATACGCTTCAAACTCAGGTGGTTCAATGAAGGCTCTCAATTTAAAGATTACTTTATAATAGAGCTACTGAAAAAAAAGTTGAATGACGAATGTGTCTGGCAGTTAAAGAAGATAAATGACAGGCTTCATCAGAGAGATACAAAGAGTAAAAAATGGCACTGTAACTTTTTCTGAAAGAGGCCAATTAATTCTTCTTTCCTTGAATTTATTGCTGATCTATGACAGGAACAATAGAACGCATGCCCTGCTAAATAATTAATATTGATATGATTATTATTTTCTTAGGGGTATTTTCCTAATAGTATTTCATGAGATTAATTTCTCGACAATTAGAATTTTATGAAAAACAAGAAAATTCGAGCGTGTCCTCAATTTACTCACCATAATTGCCTCTCTGAAGTCAATTAGAGTAGAGTCTTTGTTATTATAGGAGCCGTCCGATTCGCTTTGGCCTCAGAATACAAAATACGTCAGCCCTAACTTGATTTATGCAACGTGCTGATGTGGAGCGTTGAAATAAAGAAGGATGAATAATATTAGCTTTCTGAGGATGGTGGCGGTCGAAAGAATTCGCATAGAAATCCAGCAGGCCTTCGCGAGCGAGCTCTCTAAATAATTCAGGAAGGATGAAGATGAAGAAGAACCGCACTCTGACTTATATGTCGGTTTTACGCCGTTAGTATGATATAAGGCGCTCCTTGTTTTACAGAAGAAAGTCGAAAATCTTGCCTTGAGGTGATAATTTCGACAAATATTGCCTCGAAAGGTGTGGAATAATATAGTTTTTAATAAAGGATTAAATGGACTGTTTTTATTTTAGAAATCAATATATAAAAAATGATAGTTACTGACTTTCAAAAATGTAAGAAACCAAAGATATAATTTTTTTTTCCTTTTGTGAGAAAATGAGACAAACAGTTTTGTCTTAATAGAGTTTCCTTAATTAATATAAAGGTAATAAAATCTTTTTTATTCTCGGGGCAATATAATTGTAATGTAAGCTGATAATGTTTTCAAGTTTTTTCTGATGAAAACAGATCAAAAGGTGATTTGCAAATAACATGGAAAAATGAAGCAAAATATAATGTCAGTGGAAATTAATAGAGATTTTTTATCTGCTAAGAGCATTATTTATAAACTTTAATTTAGAAGGCTTTCAATAAAAAGTGGAAGAAAATATCTGAAAATTGATTAAAGAAAGCTAGAAATTCAGAGGAATTAGTAAAAGGTAAAGGATTCAATAAACTATAAAAGTTGAAGAATTATTACGAAAATTATAAGCTTTTTGTCCTTGGTCACGAAACCCTAAAAAATAACCAGAAGTCAAGTAAAATTTACTTCAAAAAGACGAAACTGTAAAATGATGTTTCTTGAACATTAAAAAAAAATTCAAAAAATGAAATCTCTAAAACAATTTTGAATGAAACAGTTAATCAATTGGCATTAAAAATGAAGATAAATGACTAAAAATGAGAAAACAAAAAAAGAAGTAAAATAGATTTTTTTTTATATATAGATTAAATATATTTACATGTAAAATAGGATAATGATAAAATCAAGGAATATCACTACAATATATAACTAACTTAAAATTTCAAATTATAAACTGGAGGATGTTAATAAAGGCTATTAGGAAGAAAAATACAGCTAAAGAATACTAATAAAAAAATTACTGGGCAGTACAACTTTTTCTGAATTTAAAAAAATAAGTATAAAAAGCAAAATTATTATGAAAAGAAAAAAATAATTTTAAAATAAACGAAGTAACTAAAAAATTCTAGGAAGTTAAAAAAAGATGAAAATGAAAGATGAAACTGAAAAATAAAATTAGAAGAAATAAATAAAACAGTTAACAGAAGATTTTACAAATTTTGAAAGGTTAATTAACAATTTGAATTGAATGAAAACAACTCTAAAATGAGAAAAAATAACTTAATAGTAAGAAAAAAAGAAATTGTTCAAGGAGAAGTTTAAATTTAAAATAATCACTAAAATACAAAGACAAATCTTTTAGAAGTTAATAAATAACTAGAAACAAATAATCATTATTTTAAAGTAAACAATACTTCGAAAATTAAAACAATAACTTAAACAGCTAAAAATTTCTATACTTCCAAAAATTAATTAAAAGTAAAAAAGTAACTAAAAAATGGTCTGCAGACAAAATATTCTTCGAAAGAAACTTTACGGGTTTGGAAACTTTCGGAAAGGTTGTGGCAAAGTTGTAGGGCTGCCAGTGAATCACTTTTTTACTTTTACTGACTTTTTTTTAAATTGCTCACTATTATTCAATTTAAAAAAAAAAACATTTTTTCACTTTTCTAGTAAAATGTCTATTCCAACTGCTGGGGAGTTTCTGATATTCCAATGACACTGTCAATATCTTAATTACAGTTTACAAAATCCGTAATTTTTACACCTCTTTTCAATTATTTTTGTCATTTTTAAAGTACTTTTGTCAACTTTATTGTATTTTTGTCAATTTGCAAGTATTTTTGCGATTCTGTATTTATAATTTTTTCAAATATCAGTTATTTTAACTTACACAAGTTTTCATTTACTTCTGTCATTTTTCAATTATTTCCTGAACATTTAATTTTCTTTTCTATCTCTAAATTATTGACAGAAATATTTAAATTTTCAACAAAAATTTCTATTCTACTTTTGTTAATTTTTAATAATTTTTTTCAAATTCCAATTACTTTTGTCAGTTTATGATTATTTTTGCAATATTAGAATTATTTTCTAGAAATTTCAATTATTATTTTATTCAAATTTTTTAATGCGACTATAATTTTTTATATAGTAATTGTTATTGTTGTATCAAATTTTAATCTTATTGTTACTTAAAATAAATTTCTCAATTTTATACTGTAATAATGGGCTTTTGATCGTTAATAAATAAATAAATAAAGTCAATGTTCTTTATTGCCATGAATTTTTAAATTTATTATATTACTTTTCAATTATTTTCTACAAATTTCAATTATTTTCTTCAAACTTCAATTATTCTCTTTAAATTTTTTATTTATACACCAGCTTTCAATTATTTATGTAATTATTCAATTAGTTTCTTAAAATTTCAATTGTTTGGACAATTTTTTAAGTATTGTTTTCAAATTTTTAATTTTATGCACCAGTTATTAATTATTATTTTCAAATTACAATTACTTTGGTTATTTTTCAATTATCTTCTTGTAATGTCAATTATTTTTTTAAAATTTCAATTATGTTCTTCAATCTTCAAATTATTGGCAGGAATATCGAAATTCTCTACACAAGTTTCAATTCACTTTTGTTTTTTTTTCAATTATTTTCTTCAACTTTCAATTGCTTTTGTCATTATTCAATTATTTTGGTTATTTTCCAACTATTTTCTTCATATTTTTATTATCTTTGACATTTTAAAATTATTTTTTACAAATTTCAATTATTTTATTCAATTTTTTTTTGTCATGAACTTTTACATTTTTTACACCTGTTTTTAAATATGTTCATCATTATTCTTATTATTGTCACGAATTTATTAATTTTTTACTCCTTTTTCAATTATTTTCTTCAAACTTTAATTATTTTTGTTATATTTACAATTTGTTAATATTTTTAAATCATTCTCGTCAAATTTCAATTATTTTTCTGAAACTTCTAATATTTTTTATAACTTTTCAATTATTATCGATAAATTTTTAATTTTTACACCAATTTTCAACTATTTATGTCATTATTCAATTAATTTCCTAATATTTCCATTGTTTCGTCAAGTTTTCAAGTATTATCTTCAATTTTTCAATTTTTTAAACCAGTTAGCAATTATTTTTGTCATTTCTCAATTACTTTTTTAAATTATAATCATTTTTGTCAATATTCAAATATTTTTGACATTTTGGAATTCTTTTCTTTAAATGTCATTTTCTTCAATTTGTTTGTTATTGTCATGAATTTATTAACTTTTGAAGACCAGTTTTTAATTATTTATGTCATTATATAGTTTCTTCACATTTTAATTATATCGTTAATTTTTTAATTATTTTATACAATTTTATACAGTTATTTTTTATATTATTCAGTTATTTTTGTTATTTTTTAACTGTTTTCGACACACATAAATTTTTTTTCTATTTTTAAATTATTTTTTGCAAGTTTTAATTATTTTCTTAAAAATTCTTTTATTTTTTTAAATTTTTTAACTATTGTCTAAAAAGTGTATTTTTTACACCAGATTTGAATTATTTATATCATTATTCAATTAGTTTCTTTACATTTTAATTATTTCGTCAATATCTCAATTATTGTGCTCAAAATTTAAATTTTTTACACCTGTCTCAAACTTTTGTTTCAAATTTTTATTATTTTTGTCGTTCTTAATTTATTTTCTTATAACTTTAATTATTTTTTAAATTTTTCAATTATTTACTTTAAATTCCAATTATTTCGTTTCAATTCTTATTTTCATTTTTTGATTTTTAATCTTTTTTTCAATTAGTTTTGTAATTTATAACTTTTTTTTCAAATTAAATTATTTTCTTCATATTTCAATTATTTTTTTCAACTTTGAATGGCTTTTCTGCTGGCGCCCCCCCCCAATTTAATTTCAGTAATATCCAACTCATTATTGCTTATTCACTTTTTTTATTTAAAAAAACTTACTATTTACTCACTTTTTTATTTAGAAGCTCACTATTTACTCACTTTTTCACTTAAAAACTCATTATTTACTAACTTTTTTAAATTAAAAAGTCATTTTTTTCACTATTTTTAATCCGCAAGTCTTCTGGCAGCCCTGCTTATTGGATAAATATTATTTATCGATTAGTTTTATTTATTATTATAGCTTAATTTAAAAAAGTATGAAAAACTACACTGTTAAAAATTTTCTGTATTGTGCTTCACATACATGTATATGAAATTCAATTTAACATACAATTGTATTTAATTTAATTTACATGTTTATTAGAATTCATTCAACGTTATGAATCCTCAGATACATGAATAACAAATTTAATATACAATATATTAAATTTAGGATAATTTATATTAGATTTAATATAATTCTATTTTAAATTGAATTTCATATGCATGTATGTGAAGCACAATACAGAAATTTTTAACAGTGTAATCGCGCACTTCACTAGAAAAACAAAGTCTTACTTCGTTTACAGCTGAAACCCGAAATATCTGAAAATCAGCCAATTTTTCGGGTTAAAATCAGTTTCAATACATTTTATGGCTGAAATCCAGTCGAATTTGAGTCTCATGTAAACAATAGCAGTCAAAAGTGGGCTTAAATCAAAACTTCTTTTTTAGAGTGTTGCGCGCGTTATATTTTGCTAGTTTGATTATAATTTACTTAGTAAAAAGAAATCTGTTAAAAAAGTGTTCAATACCTAAAATTCAAATCAGAAACAAGTATATAATTATAAAGTATTTTTTAAAAAAAATGGATGAGGAAATAAGCATATGTGTAAAACAGTAATGCAATTATAGATTATTATCTATGACGAGTGCACACGTAGACAACTCAGCATCCCGTTAAGCAGGCTCATTAGCACTCTTTATGCTACTTGATGAGCTTTTCAAAGTCGGCTGAATCAATCCTTCATTAAGAAACTTGTTTGAGTAGACACAACTTCTCTCGCTGAGGTTCCTGTTTCTCTACTACTCTTGAAGCAATGGATTCTAGAGAAGTGTCTGACACTGAAAATTTAGTGAGCAGCCTTATAAGCCGAGGGGAACACATAATCATAAGGTGCCAGCAGATTGAAAGTTAATTGCAGTACATGGGCTGCATCCTCGTGTTATCAGAATTTGAATCGATGGTGATGCGACAAGAATGACGTCGGCAGATTATTTATCGAGGTACCAATTAACGTTTGCGTCGTTATTATTCGCAGCAGTGTAATTAAGCAGATCTTTACAGGAAATGGTTGGCCCAAACGCTTAATTATCTCCTAATGAAGCAACCCGTATCGAATCGCGCGTCGATGAAGACGTCCCGGAGCTAATTGCCACTTGGATGTGTCGCACAGAGCCAGCAGAATGAGCGTGCGAGATATTACATGCGTGTGTACCTCGCAATCATGAGATAGCTAATGATGCGTCCAAGGAACAACACATCCTACTCGTAAATCACCTAAACTTATAACTTTATTTACATTTCACTTGAATTTTAATCGCAATTTCAACAATCACTTGACCGTTGGATACGACAGAGTGTCTCCATTTTTCATTAAACTCAAAACAGAGATAACAAATTTCACGAATTCATAATATTTGTCTGTCTGCTTTCTTTGTGCGAGAGTTATTTAAAGGATGTGATATGGAGAGTGGATGTATACAAATATAGACACAGTACTTGTCAGTACTTATCGTCGTTTCTGACATTAATAACTCTTTGGAGAAACAGATGTTACCACGGGAGCAACATATATCCCAGCACGCAAAGATTTCGTGACCAGATGCACTGGATTACGAAGCGCTGACCCTCTATAGTGATGGCGGTCGTACGTGTTTCCGCGGACATTATGAAAAAAAAAAATAAGAGGCAGCGGTGGCGGCTTCCCTGCGCAGATTTTTCGTGACAAGATAAGCCACGTCCTGTTTATTCTGGACTGCCTGGGCGAACGAAGATGCTCGTTAAGCCTTTTAGTGTCGGCGTATCGCACGAGCAATACAAGCCCCCACAAAGTCGTATATCACCTCGCCCGTGGGGTATCTAACCCGTCTGAAGAAGACAGGGATTCTACATTGAGAACTGTTAAGGTGTTCGCAGTGGCGTACCAGGACAAATGTGAAAAGAGCTCTTCATAAGAAATATTCACGTCTGAGAAAAAGGGATTCTCATTTCCTTAACCCTAACTCTTACTACACGTGTTTATAAATACTCTTGCACACTAATTAAAGACTATTGTTGACAAATTTAGCTGACGAGTTTGCTACAAAATATTTTTTAGTAGATAATTTTGCCAAGTCTGATATATATCCAGGAGTTGGTGTTAGATGTAAGCAGCAATGATAAATAAGTAAGTCTAAAATGTGTCTAGGATTTGGAAAACTGCTACCATGAATAAGTACTTTGGAAATTGTTGTTGTCTTTAGAAGAGGTCAGGTCTCTTTACCTAGACAAGGGACATTTAGTCCCCGTACGCAAACTGACGAGTAAAAAGGTTTTGAATACTTCTCACAAAATATTCGTATTTAATTTGTATTATTTTTAATGTTTAAAAAATTAATATTTTAATGTTTAGTAAAAACAATACAAAAATAAATTCCTAGCGCCAAGTTATTTTAATAAGAAATAACTAAACAAAAACAATAATCAAATAAAAGACTAATTACATTAATCGAATGACTCTAATTTATTTAATCAAACAGTATTTATGAAAACAAAGCCACGACTTACCAGTTTCCGCAGAGTGGGGGATAAGGAGCAGCAGAAATTAAGAATTTAATTTAAACCACGAAATAACATGCTTATTAACTTTAAACGATATCAAAAAGATTACAGAAAGGTAGGAATAGCCGGCCGCATGGCAAGGCCAATTACAAGAAGATGCGCAATGAACACTGACTCTAAATTTAATGTTTATTTTTGGAGATCGACTTCATCAAATAAGAAAAATAAATGTTAATTTTGGAGCTCACCTTAGAGGGCACAATGGAGCCCCGTCACCAATATTTACATTTTTATAAAGTTTTTAAACTCATTTAAAAAAAGAAAACGACCAAAAAGTCGAACACACCAGTTAAGAATGACGACAGCGAGAGCGCGTCCTTTTCAAGTCAATTCAAAGTCTACTCACAAGCACATCCGGCGCAACATACCATGGGCACAATCGTCCCAAGTCCAAAGTTGCTCTAGAATTTAGCACGTTTACGTAGCGACCGTGAGCGACCGAACTCTGTCGCCCGGCAAGATGGTGGCCTCGTCCGCCCACCCCTGTATATCAGCTGTCTGCTACACTGTTTTGATAGGTGGAAAACAACCACCATCAACACCGTTTTCTGGTTCTCTGGTACTCTTGTAAGTACGGGACGCATGTCCACTTATTCTTGGCGAGTATAAAAGTGGAGAAACCTCCACTTCAACAAGAAACAACGTGTCGTGTTCGTAAGAAAAATAAAAAGTATTTATATAATAATTGTCCTTAACAAAACAATATAACAACTCTGGTTTTACAAGGTGGCAGGTAAGAATAATCAATTATTAAATAATTAAAATTAATTGAAAAATATTAAAATTTAACAATAAGTATACATAAAATTAATATTTCAACAAAAAATAATGAAATTATTGTTTAACATTAAATTAAATGAAAAATTGAAAATTAAATTAAATCAAAGCTTTGCTTAATTTCAGAATGCAAACTCTATATAATAAAGGCACAAGTCGCCTAGCTCACATTCGACTGTACAATAGTACAAAAGTGATTCTTAACTAGGGTGTTATAATGTTTTTAAATTAATCTGAAAGCCTTGTGCGAGGTAACATTTTACCTAGTCACAGTATTAAACACAAACTCTCATCATCTCCTAATTAATTTTGTGCAGAAGCACAAAAAATTCTCTAAAAGAATATTAAATCAACATCAAACAGTATCTTAAACATTGAATTATTTATAACAACCTTCCTTACAAGCGACAGCAAAGAAAGTAAAAAATTTTCTGCTATCGTGCAAAATTTGTAACAATTTGAGTATTTAATACATCTATTATCATTACTATAGTAAGCTATTAAGGTTCTTAAAAAGAGTTTCCTTGGCTCGCGTGGCGCTCTCTTCCCCCTCTTCGCAGCGTCGAGTAGAGGCCGGGTATATATATACGTCTGGCGCTCACTAATTCTTCAGTTTCTTGGCTGACGAGACTCGAGTTGTGTCTTGACCAACGCGAAAGGGTTTCAAGTTTACTTCAATGTGGCTGCTGACCTGTTGTAGGGTTGTGTGTGGGAACGCTTGCCATATTCGGAACTCATGAAGGATCATCCTGATCTTCTTCAAATTACCAGAAGACTTTCTCTGTAATTTAAAGAATGGGAAAGGAATTATTCTTCGTCTACGGGAGGATCCATTATTATGCAAAACTTGTTCATCAGAGATCTAGAAAATCTGTTGATGGATACCAATATATATTGCGAATTATCAATTCAGTCCAAAGCATAAACATCTTTTTTAAAAAATAGGAAATCTAATTAGAAGCAACACATGTTTTACACGTTATTATTTCTACTTTGATGAGCTTAATCAATGAAAACATTTTGTAGTTCAGAATCTATTAAAACATTATTTTGTTACTTAATTATATTTATTGTAATTAACCTGCTTGATCCTGTGAGCAAATTCGCGAGCATAAGAATTAAAGTAATTGCAAAATTAATCTACCAAGTTTTAAAAGTTTGCAGCAATGTAGACGGATTGTTGGAATTAGCATTTTTCTTTCAGAGTTAGATTGGTGTTGGAGGCTTAAGCGAGAAGAACGGTTACAAGTCGATCTTGCAGCTTGGCTCCCGGACACAACAAATTTCTTCTTCGCTTGCTTCACGATAAATGATTACGTAGCCGTACATACGTTCCTCGATTTTTCAAGTTGGTCGACAGACACGAAGATACCTTATCAGCTTCTCTCGAGAAGCACGTTCTCGTGAATGTCGACAAGGTCCAGATCTCGCGATCGGCACTGTATCAGTAATTGTCATTAACTGGGAATCAGTGGCTGAACGAGGTTCGAAGCAATAACTAGTCATGTCGCGCTGTAATTCAGTAGCAATTAGTTATATGGCGACGGTAAAGATATTCATCTACTTTGGTACTAATAGTCAAAGAAATTCGAGCTCACGAAATGGTAGAATATACCACTGACTGTCAAGAATATCTTAAATTCAGATCATCCATGATTACCTAACTTAATTTAAGAAACGAATGAATTATATCACAAATGACATATTCTTTAATAATTCCATGTTCAATTACTTGCAGTAATTGGTAAGTGAAGTTTCATTATAATTAATCAGCTGCTTGCTGAATTTCCTGGTTATAAATTGAATCTACTTATGAAGTATATTTTTCTAGATTTTGTTCCTACTACTGTGAGGAGGTAGAAATTTACCTCGCACCATATTTTTTAATTAATTTAAAAATATAATAGTAATATTGTTATATTTTATATTACAGTACCGTCGGGAATTGTCAGTCCACCTATTTTTTAAGGTTTGAAAAACGTCTTTAAACGTACAAAGTATAATTATTTAAATTTTTCTGTGTTTATTTCCTTAAAGTAGATAAAATTTTGAGGATAATAAGGCCTGAGTGAAGTGATTTAGTCAATTTTTCATTGAAATATGTTAAAAAATGTGGAATTTTTAATGTTTTACAAAAATTAAAATTACTCTTGAAATAATAAAGGTTTTTTAAAGTTCCTATGCTTGTTTTAAAGGGAATTTACTGGAGAATAAACTTGTTGTTTAAGCATTAATGTGCAACTTTTTTCCTAGCATATGCAAGGCTCGGAAGTTGGACCAAAAAATATAAAAAAATTATTGTTTATATCTTGATATCAAATACAGCTATATAAAATATACCAAGGTCATAATTGTCAATAACTTTCGGAAGGAAGTAATATAATATATATATTGGAATTTTAAAAATTATTTTTATGTCAAAATAGTGTCTTCAAAATTTGATAAATTTTTTGGTCCAACTTCCGAGCCTTGCATATGCTAGGAAAAAAATTGCACATTAATGCTTAAACAACAATGTTTTCTCCAGTAAATTCCCTTTGAAACAAGCATAGGAACTTTAAAAAACCTTTATTATTTCAAGAGTAATTTTAATTTTTGTAAAACATTAAAAATTCCACATTTTTTTAACATATTTCAATGAAAAATTGACTAAATCACTTCACTCAGGCCTTATTATCCTCAAAATTTTATCTACTTTAAGGAAATAAACACAGAAAAATTTTAATATTTGTACTTTGTACGTTTAAAGATGTTTTTCAAACCTTAAAAAATGGGTGGACTGACAATTTCCGACGGTACTGTAATTGTTTAATTAAATGATTACATTTCAGTCTGGAATCAATTCCAGGCTATTGTTCAGCTATAAAGTAAACTTGTTGATTTGTGCCTTTTATTATTTTGAGTTTACATTCTTTAATTTTATTAAGTAATTAAAATTTAAAAATCAATTTCATTTGTATTTATTTTGTTAGACTTTGTATATAATTATTTGAATTATTGAGATAATATTGTTATTTGAACTTCCTGTTTTTACCTGCCAACTTGTATGTTCGGACAATTGTTGTTTTGTGCGATATACATTAAATTTTCGCACTTTTCTTTTACATGCACCAACACTGCTTGACTCCTATACTCTCAAAAGTACCACAACTAGAAGATATTGTTGATAGTCGTGTTTACAAACTGTCAAAATACTGGTGGTAGCCATCTTGATTTAGCGCTTGACGTCAGCGCCGCCACTACTATACCTGATTTAGGCCGGAGTCCCATGACTCCATTATACGTTGCGTTGTAATGAGCTAAAAAAGAACAAATTATATCTGTGCTCGATCTGCCCATTCGTGGGCTGGATACAGTCCTACCAAAGTGCCAGGACCAGAAGGAACACGATGTTGATGGTGGTTGTTTACCACCTATCAAAACAGTGTAGCAGACAGCTGATATACAGGGGTGGGCGTACGAGGCCACCACCTTGCAGCGCAACAGAGTTCGGTCGTTCGCGGTTGCTACGTAACCCCTTTAAATTCTGGCGTAACTTTGAACTTGGGACGATTCTGTCTGTGGCTTGTTGCGCCAGATGTGGTTGTGCGTAGACTTTGAATTGATTTGATGACGACGTGTTCTCGCTGCCGTGATTCCGAACTGGCGTGTTCGACCTTCTGGTCGTTTTGTTTTATTAAATAAGTTTAAAAAAATTATATAAATGTAAATATTGGTGACGGGGCTCCATTGTGCCCTCTAAGGTGAGTTCCAAAATTAACATTTATTTTTCTTATTTGATGAAGTCGATCTCCAAAAATAAACAATAAATTTAGAGTCAGTGTTCGTCTTTTTGTAAATGTCCGTACCATGCGGCCGGTTATTCGTGGTTTGTTTTAATAAATATTATTTGATTAAATAAATTAGAGTAATACGATTAGCGTAAATAGTATTTCATTTAACTATGTTTTTTGTTTAGTTATTTCTCATTAAAATAACTTGGCGTTAGGGATTTATTTTTGTATTGTTTATTTGTTTTAATTAAACAGTTAAGTTTAATATTTTGAAACATAAAACTAGAATAATGCGTCATACCACTCTTGGTGATAAACATGTCCCTTGAAGTACGTGTTTAAATATCTTTTAGAGAGAAAGAGCTTAGATTGTTTATTTCCATAAATGACCCTTGGTGGAAAAGGACTCCAACAGGTTTTGGTTCTTAATGATCTCGGAGTGTTTGAGCTTGTGGAAATTAAGAACCCGACTTTCAATTAGCCCAGTCGAAACGATCAGTTGGCTGGCACCCGATAAACTAACGAGGAGCTGGGCCCCCACACGAACGGTGTCCGAGGAAACCGAGGTGAATTATGCGCTGCATGGTCTATAACTTACGCACACTGAGTCAATGCTTGCCTGTATAATCTTACCTCCCGGCAGGGCCTACCTTGCTAATGAGTAGGTGTTCGCTGGACATCCCGACACGTTTTACGACTCACCAAATTACCTCCATACCTGCTCGATAGATAGAGCTACATGGTACATGGCTCCGGCAGCCGCCGACGCCGCCAGCAAAGATTGGCCCCGTTGTGATTTACTGCAGTTCACCTGTAAGATGTTATCCGCACAGCATCGAAGAGGGTGTATCGCCTGCTCTTACTCTTTCGCCCTTGTCGAACGGAATCGACTCGTCGATCTGGCGAGGATTAAAAATTACGATCGATGCTGATTTAGGAGTCGAGTTGAACTCGAGTTGTGAAAATCCCAAGTGTATATCAATGCCGACTAGACGTGTCTCATTGATCTTCCTTTATGCGTTTTCCGATGCGACGGCTATGGCACTAATTTATCTTGAATGTTATCGCCAAGCGCGCATCCCAGCTCCTGCTGCGACTGCGAGAATCTATGGAATTAAACGGGAGACAAAAAAACGGTATTCCACTGCTGAAAACGTTAATATCCTGAAATTATGGCACCCCTCTTGATAGCAGCAATCCACAAATCTCTTCCTATATCTGCAATTTATCTAATGGCTTCGAGAAATTTATGCCCCTGAACAGACTCTTAAAATACAATCAAAACTCAAAGCTAGAATGTTGAATTATAAAGTAGCATCTTATTTTAAGGTAGTTGATTTAAAAACTTGGAGCATTCGTGTCATGTTTAGTTCCTGAAAACTGCTTAGTATTCTCTTTGAAGGCGAGATCCTTATACCAGAATTCGCCGAAGAAGGGTCGCCCGTATACAGTGTTTGGATACGCTATTTCAGTTCGCGCCATATTCGTTCGTAAAAGTCGCCTTAAGGCGTGCGCATCCATCCTAATTAACAACCATGGACCATCTGATACCAAACGAGGAGAGTATAATCTGCTCGTTACTAACACGAAGGTCCCTGTTGGCAACACTCTTTGCCGTCAACTAAACCAAATTTGGATTTTAACTTGTGAATCCACCTCAAAAAGTAAAGTAATTCAATAAAAGAAATTCATTAACTCTACGAATGTAAATTAACTTCTTATTATAGCGTCGAATGATTCTCAAAGGAAGATTTAAATACTACCCAGCACTGATGTTAACATCAAGCAATAAGTTGCAACATGTGTTTAAATAATTGTAAGCAGTGACAAGTCTTTTAGTGGCTCTACTATGCTTGTTTTTTGTCTACGTATCATATTAATCAGATTTTCAACAGACTTCATATTGATGTTGATTTGTTTTTTACGAGTAATGATCGCTTTATCAATACGTTGAATTGATATATTGATCTTGTGAGAGATAGTAAGTTGGCATAAGTCTAAAATTTAAAATGTTAATTCTAATATCAAATGTACCATGTTGCATCAAATTTTTGTTTATTATATTCTTAAAGTACACGATAATTTAAGTTATTTTGTTATTGAAACCA
Organism: Ganaspis brasiliensis; assembly: GCA_037103525.1. Taxonomy (NCBI): domain Eukaryota; kingdom Metazoa; phylum Arthropoda; class Insecta; order Hymenoptera; family Figitidae; genus Ganaspis; species Ganaspis brasiliensis. The sequence goes on from JAZKLR010000438.1 coordinate 984,086, forward strand.
CTTATGTATCCCATCTATGGTCATGTGGATTGTGGGAATTTTATAAATAAATAAAGAACTAATCTTTAATTTAGTCTGCTTTTTTTATTATTGCAGCCAACGTTAAAACTTTTAAATTGTTAAATTAAAGAAAACATGTTAATTCTGCAGCTAATCGTACAAAATTAATGAGAATTAAAACTTTTTGACAGTCTTTCAAATTATTATTCTTCTTACCACCTATCACCAGGTCAAGAAATTATTTTACGACACTATAATAAATAAAAATTTTAATTTAGTTATTGATCCTTTTCTATTATTAATAGAATTCAAAACTTGGTGCATTAAGAGGAAAAAGTAAAAATAGTTTTAATAAAACATAAAATTAAAAGTAATAAATTATAAAATTAATAATTAAAAAGGGTCTCACGATCCATAAAAGACAATGTGGGATTGACTTATAATATGGTCGTTTTAACATGACAGTTGAAAGTCGTACGATGTTAAAAATAAATATATTTAAATTTGTAGTTTTTGACGTTTATTTCAGTTAATAATAAAAACATTTTAAAATTATTTTATCAAATGTTGTAAAGTGAGTTAAGATACATATTTTATGATGTATAAATTTTTCTATATTACTGATATTTTTCGAGAAATTTTATTAAAAAATATAATCTACAACAAAAATAGTAGTTTTTTGTATTTAACACTGTTAATACTAAAAATATCTAAAAATGCGTTCCAAAAATGTTGTAAATACCTTTCTATACCAACATAACCCAAAACTGGCTCGTAGTTATATAAATCAGATTGTTTACTAAGCTTATATTTACCAGACTAAAGTATTTCGAAAGAGTAAAAATGTTTATAAAATCTTACAGTTTTATAAATTTGACAATAAAATGTAATATTGCTATCCTCATGTTAAGTTAAAATTTCTTTCATTTTTCCAAATGTTGGTTGTTGTTCATTTCTATTAAACGTTGAAAAATAGTTATTTTTATATTCAGTATTAAAAATTGTCACTCTTTCACTTGCTAAATATTCTTCTGGGTTATAGTTTGTGTTTCTCAAGATTTCAAAAGTTTCAACACTTAAAACATTTAGGCTACTCGTACTAAATCCAGAATCAAGTTTGGGGTTCAAAAATAAGGTATTTGAAAACATTAATTGCTGCTTTAAAGCTATTGTTTTACATATATTAACACGTGTTGCTACTGAATTGGTAGTTAACTTCTGTGGCTGAAAGGCATAATATCATAACTGCATTTTCATTGTTTTGAGATAAACGAGGTTTAATATTCTTTTAGTTCTGTAAAATCGAAAAATAAAGATATCTGTTTAGTGGTTGGCATTTTAGTCTTATTATTTAATGTATTTTTCAAATATGTTTACTAAATTTGATAAAAAATACAGATTTTAAAGAAATTTAATATATTTTATTATTATCATGTGTGTTGTTACAGTTATGTAGTTATGTCGTTCAAATTTTATTATGTAACTAACTTCAGTTTGTTTTCAATTGTCAAAATGAAAAAAAATGGATTTAATGACTACGTACAAATCCGATTCAGAATCTGCCTTATCGGACAGCAATGAAGAGAAAAATGTTTGTGAAGAAGGGCACACTAAACAATAAAATTTGTTACTGCTAAATTGTTTTTACTTATTTTATATTTTGTACGAATGAAAACAATGAATTTTCGATTTGAAGATTTTTTGTGGTTATATTTTTTTAATTATTTTAGAGTATGAAAATAATTCTAAACGTAAATAAAATCTTTTACATCAAAGTATTATTAAAAAATCATCACAAAATTGTTTTATTTTAATTATCATTCTACATTACGAATATATTATTACAAAATAAATAGAAATTGAAATTTGTAAGTATAAAAAATAGAATGTTTAACATACAAATATTTTTAAAAAATCGGTACAAATAAATGCAATTTATGAACGTTCTTTTACTTATTTTCTTTTTAATCTTTTACTAAAATGACAAATTTATATATATATATTTTAAATGTACTATAATAAATTTATATTATAATAATAAACCGAATTAAATATTATAATCTAAAAAAGTTTTTTGTCTTAACTTTGAGTTTTTAAAAAGTTCAATTGTTTTTCGCAGCCTGAATGTAGATATGCAATTATGCCATTCTATCGACGACAAAAATGCAGTTATGTAGTTGTGTTATTTAACATTTTCTATGAAAATAAACATTAAAATCATTTTATAGTTACGACACATTAAGAAGCGTTACTGAATGAATACAAATCTGATGTTATCTCAAATTTGATAAAATGTCAGTTATGATGTTATGCCTTTCAGCCACAGACTTTGTCTATCTGTTTTTGCTTCATATCGAATTCATTGAAACATAAAATAATGCTATCTACAAACATTCTGAAAATGTTTTAATTTAAGATTTAAGATTCCATAAAGTTCTTTCCAAATTTTCTAAGCTAACATCGATTTAGAAAACATCGTTGCACTTCATTTATTTCGATTCAGACAAAAACAATACTTTTGCTTTTAATGCTTCTAAAACTTTAAGACGCTCAGAGACACTCACTACTTTTGTCCACAATTTTATTTCCCCCAGTGTCTCCAAGACAAATAACTTTGCCTTTAACAAAACCAGATTTGTGTTTCAGTGTGACCTCCCGGAAAGTGAACAACCACCTCTGTTATAGTTCGTTTCGAATATCATCAGAAAGGAATGATGAATAATTTACGATGTTTTGAATTCATAGAGTCTAGATTATAGAAGTAAATCAATTTCTGACAGGGGAACAAAGTGAAACGCACTATCGATGATCAGCTATCGAGGAAAATACAAACCACCCCATATGTCGTAATAACTCGTAATGGCGACGACGGAGAGTCACGCATCGCTGCTGGTGATAGAGGCAGCCAGTTCCGCTTTATGATCCCATAAATATCTCAATAGGATCTTAAATTACCTCGTCCTCGAGTCTGCCGAGGTACCGGGTTACGACGTACGTTTTATCCGCTCGAGTTTTCGGTGGAGACGTTAGTGTTATTTATGAGCTCGTTTATCAAGTTTGCACCCCTTTCCCCTTGCAGACTATCCGCTACGGCGAAGCCAATCCCGAGATATATCGTTCGATACGAATCCAGCACGAAGAGAGGCCACGAAGTGAGCAGCGCCGATGATCCTTCTTCTTTTCGCCCGGGGGGCCCTAGGTTCCCGCAGTGATAAATGCTCGAGAATCGTGCGATAGCGGCAATTAGTGGCTCCTCGTTTGTCTCCTTGTCTTCTGTGCGAGTCGACTGGTCCGCGTGGCTCCTCCCAACAGGACGCCTCTTCTGATCCATACAGATCGCTCAATAACTTTCAAGTCACATTAGCTTCCAACATTCAACTTCTGCTTCTTTCATTTCATCTGTTTTTCAATTTGCAGATGCTTTACGTAATCTTAAATATTTCTAATTTATAACATACTCGATACTCCACAAAACAAAACTTTAGAAGCTAATATCAGTATTGATGATTGTTTTATCCTAGCATGCAATCAAGGAAGTAGTTTTGAAATAAATGCATCACTTTTTATATTAACAATGATTAAAGATTTATTAGTAATAGTAGTTGAAATTGATTTTACAGTGTGGTTTTTTTAAAGCGGGAGCCGCTATTGCTAGATCGGTGACCCTGGCTAGACTGGCGAAAATGTTGAATACAAAGAAAAATCCCAAATTTTAGATCTGACAACATTGCATTTTTGACCTGAGACTTGACAACGTAGCATTTTTAAATGTAGGGGGGGGGGCAAAATCATAAAATTGATGGAAAGAGTGGTAGGTAGCAAGACCTAGGTACAAATTTCTAAAATGCAATTAGGCCTAATCCTCTCTATCGCTGACCTTCGCAATACAGGCAGATTTCAAACTTGAAAAGTTTTCAAGTTTTCGTAGTTTACGAAATAATCAATTCTTCAAGAATTTGAAAATCTAAAAATATTAATTTAACTACCTCAAATATTTAAACATTTTTACTAAAAATTGCAATTAATATTTTTCACAAATGACTATTTGAGAAAATTACAAATGTTAAATCATCACACAAAATATAATAGAAAAAAACAAAATTTAAATGTAAATAATTATTATTATATTTTAAATCTAACTCATTTGTTTACTAGCGACGCAACAATGATATTAAGTTGACAAGAATCTATTACAAGAACAATTATAAGTTGTAAATCACCATCTACACCATATGGTTAATCTAATCTAAAATGGAGGTGTTGCCAACTATCAATAACTTTCAGTGCTTTTGTGACAAGATAAATTGCGAGCAGAGTTTGTAACCCACTTTGACCCCAATACCGTATCGAGTAAACACCTAATCACTTTGTTAGACTAGAGATGGGGTGAGGAATACTCTCTTGTCAATTATGTTGACTGTCCTTAAAAATCGTGTACAATCACGTTGTAGACTACCTCTTTTTTCGTTCTTTACACAGATATCATATTTATTTTCATAATTTCAGAAGGTTTACAATAAATCGTATTCTGAAAAATTTTAATCGCAAATATCCCCATCAGGTAAATGGCCAGGCCTCTAATTAAGAAGATCACAAGTTATCACAAAGTATGGAGATCAGAAAGAAAACCAACGTTATCTAATTCTATATTTAAAACTCTTAGCGGGGGCATTAATTTCTGATACTTCACAACTAAATACGCGCATGACGAACACAAAGAATGAAAAATGTTCTGAGACCAAATTAAAAAAAAATTTATTACAGAATAAGCGTCTTCTCACTTAGGTTTAAAGGAATTCGATATTTTTGGGGCCCGTATCATTTTGACACAATTTTTTTCGGGCAACTTGTTATATTGTACTCCCGAAGATGAATGTTATATTTTACTTCTTCTATAATCAAAGATTTTTAAGTCTTATTTATTAAATAATTGATTTAATACATTAAATTAATATTAAAAAACATAATTAATCCAGTAAGTTCAATTATTAAATAATTAAAACCTAAAAATCTTTGATTTTTGTAGGAGTAAAATATAACATTCATCTTCGGGAGTACAATATAACAAGTTGCACGAAAAAATTTGTGTCAAAATGATACGGGCCCATATTTATGACGAAAATAATTTAATTTGAAATTTATAGATATGACTAGTCTCTTCATTACCTGAGCGCCAAGATCTTTTAAGGGCATGGGAACTGTCGAGGGTAGGGAGTAATTTCGCATTTAATAAAATTTCTTCCGCACCCATCGTCCTCACAATCGTTTCCTGGCGATGAATCCGAAATCGTCACAACTTTGTGTGTCGCCAACAGCATGTGAAAAGGTTAAAAGGTGTCACAAATTATAGTTTCTAGATTGATAGGGGTTCACAAAAAACTATCTGCTTTTAAATTCAAAGTTCTTAGAGGAGGTCATGTCTCCTGTATCCCTCTCCCTCTGAAAGCGCACCTTAACCAAAATAACAAAATGCTAGAGCTCAGAGACCAAATTACAAAATACTTTAAAGCAGAATAACCGTTTCCTCAATCATGTTATCAATACAACTAAAATTTGCTATGGGTGCAAAGTTTGACAAAATGATAAGAGTTTAAAAATAAGTTTAAGATAGTGTACATATTTACCAGCAAAGAAATATCTGAGGAAGTTACGCTCTTTCTACTAGTACCTCTCAAACGGTTTACTATAAGGTACGGATTTTTCTTTTTTTATTCTTAATTTTATTTTAATCTCCGACAGTTCAAGAATATTAAGTTTCCTCAAGATGAATAAGTTAACAATATCAAAATCATAAGTGCTCAGAGACCAAATTGCGAACACTTTATGTCAGAATAGGCATTCTATGAATTACATTACAGACAATAAACGCGTGCCTAGATAGTCTAGGTAGAGTTTATAGTGAATAATTCTTAAGCTCAGAGTTAAGTTATTTATCTGACCATGGTCGCAATGTTTTCTTTATTTCAATTCACATTTTTTACTGTTTCTTTGTCATGCTAATCATGATCTGTACAAACTAAAGTCAAAGATAAGTTTGTTTGTTTATTGAAAGAGCTTCTCTAAAATATACAGTTGTGATACCAAAGATCGAAGTTTAGTGAGACAGAATGTGAATTACGCCCGGACGTAATCGAGGAAGGTTTACATTTTCCTTCCCTTCCTTAGCGACTCCCTACAACTGTTCATACGCGGTTTGTCCTCAAAGCGTCAAACTCGGTGTCTGGCTCTAACGTAAACTGTGAACCATCCCACGGCGAAATAATGGAACAACGGGCAGAAATGACGAGGGAGTAGGGTCGCCTCCCAGACAAAGATAAATAAATGAAGGAAACGTCGCTCGCTTACAAAGAGAAGCAATATCCTTTCCTTTAATGCGTGGACTAGCTAACAGCCGCTGCAGTAAACAAGTCGCTACTCTACAGAAACATGCTGTACTTCCAGTCTTTCCTCTCTTATCCTTTCGACTTGCAACCCGTTTGCAGCAGTTCTCTCTGTCGTCTATCCTCGTTTCCAGCTTTTACCATCGACCACCCTCTTGCACCTCAATCTATTTTCTCTTATTCTCCGAAACTGTACACCATTCTGCTTTTCTTTAGTACTGGTGTTTACAGGCAGGCCACTTAATTCACTTTGCACTCATTCCCAGTAATTGTCTATATACTGTCTTTTTCATTACAATAAGAGTATTCAATTATATATAGTGCTATAATGCAGTTTACCCTGTCGATATGTCAATTTAAAAAAAAATTTCATATATTTTTTTTTTAATTTATAAACTTATCCATTTTTTTAAAAATATGTTTTTAATTAATAAACCAGAATTTAATTCTTTCATAATGAGTATAAAGGAGAGAAAGTGACAGAAATTATAGAGCGAATATTTATTGACAAATTCCAAAAGTTTGTTTACCTTTTAATGACAACTTCTTTAAATTGTCGAACATTTTGAAATTATACAATATTTCTACGATTCCACTTGTTAAAAAGAATTTAGGTGTTGACAAACTAGGCAAAGATGTTACAAAAAATATTCCGTACGTATGTTGTTTATAAAATTGACTGTAAAGATTGTCCCGAGACATATGTCAGTGAAACAAAAAGAGCTCTCAAAACTCGTATTAATGAACACAAAACTAAAAAAAATAAAAACTCTGTCACTAACTTACATCTAAATTTACGTCAGGATTTTAATTGGGACAACGTTAAAATATTAGATTATGAAATTTGAAAAAACGAGCAATTTCCAAAACAATTCACATTAATTCAAATATTAAATTTACTTTAAATAAGAAAGAAGAAAGTTTCTCTTTCAACATGGCTTTCTATCCTCTACTTAAACAACTAAAACTTTGAACCTTTTAACCTCCATGACCTAAACGATCCGATTTCTAAATTTTATTTTGAAAATTCCTTCAGTTTTCTTGGCCGACTCGTGGTAGAATGTCTCTACTTAGACGTGTCTTATAATTATAAGTTTTTGACGAATTTGGTAATTGTTTTTGTTTGTTTTTAATTTTTGTGCATATTTATATAATCAGTGTATCTCTGCATGTTCGATTTCATTTTATATTTAATAAATGTTTTTAGAATGATGATGTTCGCAAAAAAAATTGAGGATTAATTAATACTTAATAGGAAAGTATAAAAATAGAAACAGATAGATGAAGAATTTAAAACTTTATTTATTCAAACTCTATGTGGGGCTGTATTATCGACACAATTTTGCACCACAGTCCGACAATATTTTTCTTCTACATAAAAGATAATTTAATTTGTCAAGTTGGTTTTTAGGTTAAAAAAATTTACATAATCGACTGCGTTGCCTCTGCAGAATTACCATAAGGGTACTTTTGGGATAAGGGTTTGCGTCTAAATGTCAAGCAAGGCATATTTGTAAGACCAAAGACGTAGAGGAATATTCCACAAAGAATTTTATTTATTCTCATATTTATTTAGCATTTTGTATCCTATCTAAAGTTTGTTTTAGAATATAGGGACTGTTTTTGAATAAGATCTCTATATACTGTGACACTCTTTTAAATTCACTTATTAGATTTGAATTCTTTTTATATTTATTTAAATTTAAGTGTTAAGTTGATTTATAATAATGAGGCACCCAATTCAAAAACTGAACTCAAAACTTGGTTCTATAACTAAACCTTAAAAATTTATCGCTGCCTTTAAGATAATCACAATTAGCTCAGTACTTTGTGTAACTCAAATTCTGGAGAGCGAGCGGGAGATCAGAAGTAACAGGAAAGTAGGAAAATTATTTTTTATTAAATCTATTGGTGTTCCGTCAATTTGTTGAAACATTTTTTTATTTGAAGTAAAATATGTATTGGCAAATGAAAATTTAACACAGTTGGTAATTTCATCAAAAGGTATTCTACAATGATTATTAAAAATGTTGTAATGACGTTCAATACTTTCTATGACTTTGCTCAAAGAAGTACATTAGTGGAGAAGTCATAAATGAACCTTCCATATTTTTCTTAACTTCTTAAGATTTACTTTAAAACATATAATATCACAAATATAGTTGCAACTCCAACATTAATAAATTCGATTTATAAAATATTTCTACTCAGATATTAAAATCTGCTAAAGATGGTAATAAATGCTTCATTCAAATTCCGGTAATGGATGAGATAACAGAGAGCTTCTAAATGATCACTAGATGAACAGGAGATTCGTGTTCAGTCGAAATTGATCACGTCCTATCTAAATATCTAATAGGTATGTAGATCAAGTTAGGAATGATGATAACATATGTCTAAGTGGAGCCTGGTGAGATGAACTAGTGTTGTCTGAATGATGAATGAAGGTGATCACTCATGCCGAGAGTCGAGAATGAGGAGAAACCTTGTCTTACCCACATCTCTATGGTCAACCATCTATCTTCCTGAGTCTGTACGATTATTTTTAATCAGTCATTTCCTATAATTTTTTTCTTCTTTTTTAAGATACAATCATTGAATGATTACATTGTAATGAAAATATTATAAACGTTGAAAAATTACTTTTTGAAAGACCCAATCTAAAATTAAACTCGAGACGATAAAAACTTTAATCAATTTCCTGTGAGAATTTCAAATTGTGATGAATTGGTAAAATTGAGAATTTATTGTGTAGGTTTGGAGAATTTGATTAAACGGAGATAAGATGAATAACGAAAAAGAAACATTTTCTCTTTCTTTCAAGAAAAACGAAAAGTCAGAGGAAAGTATAAGGTTTCCAGGCTTTATCGAGATGGTGGATTTCAGTGTGGGGTTGAAGCGAGGGCGAGAGACGAATGATTTAGTGGGGTGGCCACTCGACGACTTACCGAGATAACCCGCCTGTCCGCAGAACAACCCTATTTGTCCGACGCCTTCCGTTACAAAACTGCTAGTGCCCTCTGAACGCGTGTCCTTCTGAATAATGATCCCCCTTCATCAACTGCAGTTTAACAGTTTACATTGGATGCTGCACCACATCCAGAAAGTTACTATTAAGGGTCTGTACCAGTGTGACACTTTCAAAAAATCGATTTTTTTTGCTTATTCGATAGTTTATACTTTCAAAAATATCCTGTGAAAGCGGTAAGGTCGTATCTTGAATAGTTTTTAAATGATAGCGTTTGAAACAGTGACCGCTCTGAGGTATAAACTGCTACACCTGCCTTTATACGGAGTTTTGGAGTTAGTATGTAGTTACTCGAATTTTTCGCATTGTAAACAGTACATAGGGGGCCTATTTCGACGAAGAAGTATGGGCCAGGCACAGCAGAATAGCAATTTTTATGGTAAATATAATTTTATCTAGCAAAAATCTAGCGTTTTTCTCAAAACGACATTTTTCAAAATTGCTGACATCATAACTCAACGAGAAATTGACCGATCAACTTCAGATTATTGTACTGAGTATTCTTGAATATATTTACTATACAATACAATGACCTACGATCTTTTCAAATGGTTAAAAATTGTTAATTTGCCATTAAAAAAACGACCATTTTTTTACCCCTAAAAACAACAATTTTTTTACAACTACGCCATTTTTTTGATTTTTGATATTTTTCCAAAATCGTAGGTCATAAGATATAGGAAATACCTTCAACTTTAATAATCTTTTTGAATTTTTTGTTTCAGCTACTCATTCAACCGGAAACGTGTCAGCAGTTATGGAACTATTTTTTGGCATTTCTGAAGACAGCACGAAACTCCGTTGTTTTTCAATATTTAAAAAAAAGATCTTAAAATATAGCTGAAAATATACCTTATTATGTTCAAAAAACTTTAAAACATACTATCAAGTACTTTCTTTTAATAAAATTCCCGAAAATCGCCTAATTTTTCATGGGTTACACTAGTGTAGTCCCTTAAGGGGATCGTCTTGAAAATTTAGGATAATATTCTCGAGATGTTGTAGAAATTAATAAGACAGTAAAAATAAAATTCGGTTTTTTGAAGCTGTAAAACCCATGTAACCCCTTAATGCAAACCGATTTTTAGATCAACAGTTGCTTACTACTGCGTTTTTATTTATACAAAATAAATAAATCTTGATTTAAGAACAGAATAAAATGTATTTATTGAATTAAAAATTACAAGTTTGTAGTTTACAGATACTTTCGCTGTGACTGCTAATTGCCAACTAATTGACCCTAATCTTGACCTGAAAAATGTACCTAGTTTGCACGTACAAAATTCGCCTTGTTGCTAAGTGGAAAATTTTAATGTTCGATGCGTCACTGCAGGGCCTAAGCGATTTTACAATTTTACCTAAAAAGGGTACTTGTATCTACGAACTGCAAGATTCAACACGTTTTAACAGAAAATACATTTAGCAACTTCAAAATATTTCCAGAACATTCTACAAATAATATTCTATATTTCAATACTTACATACAAGATTATCTATTCGCTAAAAAAAGCTTCTATCTGTGAAGAAATCAAGGTAAACTAATAAAGGAATGTAACGACAAGAAATATCGGAATCTAAAGACTGGAAGCAAGTTGGAGGTGGTAAACATGACAAAAATAAACCATACTTTCCAACTACAAAGAAAGTCAATCTGAATCTCTGGACACCAGAATACTGATACACGATTGCTGACTAAAAAATACGACCTGTAGTGTCTGAAGGAGACGGAACAAAGTAAGGTGAAGCGGAACAGGACGGGATGAGGCAAAAGAAGGAAACGAAACGAAGCAGCGTCGAAGCTCGAGTGAGGTGGGCCGTGGATTTATATCCATGGGCAGCCACTTTGAGCCATCAGCGGTTCGTTTGAAGTGCACCGTAGCCTCGCAGACGTTATAAAGACAAACTATGCCCACGGCGAAGTCATTCCCCACCACTTTATGCCATAATTCTTCGCCGATCTTGGCGGGCTCTCTCTCCACTCGTAACCGAGAACAAACTTGGATCTACAGACCTCTCTCGCTCCCTTTACTGTTACTGCCCGCGGATAATAAAGATGGTCTGCTTATGTACAGTACAACGGCTACGGGAGGCGGAGTCAGTTGCCCTCCGTGGGCAGGACTAACGCAAATGACTCTTCCATTCAAGATGGCGTAGACTGCCAGTGCCGCGAGGTGCTTTTATATTTAGTGCCTCAACTGTACCTCAATGCATGCGTGCTCTATTGGGCATCGAACACTTGTGGCTCTCCGCACAAAAAAAGTCTCGAGAATTCACGCAAGAGTTGACTCTCTAGAACCAATGTTGTCACTCAACTGTCATCACCACACTGATATTCTTTAATTAGCCATGTTCCTAATTACTTTTGCCTTTAGCTCTCGGTGTGAAGTGAACTTCCGGTTGCATTATTACGTCAAGGTACACAGAGGCGGAAGCTAAACTGCTCAAGACAAAGGGTGAAAAAGGGTGTTAGGAGGAAGAGCAAGACAGTTTTACAAAGACAGATTCTCCTCGTAAAGATGTCAAGACCACCTCCACAACTCCCACCCTGCTTTCGGGAAAGCGTTACGAGGTCTCCAAGATCCACGAGTTACAATGTACCTTTCCTCCTCAAGACTTACCCTGTAGTATACGAAAGCCCAAGGGTCCCCTGACTTTACCAAGACCATTCCGGGGTGATCACTCAGCACGTACTTCTCGACCTGTTAAATCTCCACCTTTAAACCACAGTGGCCTACAGAGTTACTGCTACTTCTTTGCTAGCAGTGCCACTTTGTTTTATTCCTTTGCACCTTTTGTTTTCTATTCTGCGAATTTGCTATGTGTAGTGTGCCAACATCCTCAGGAAAGAGAAAATACTTTCCTGAAAAGAACTTTCATAAAGTCGCTAAAGTTAGGGATAATGCTGCCTTCACTACCAGTGGCATTAGAACTTTTCGTTTCTTAAATTCCATATTTATTATTAAGGTTACTTAAACAAATGGAAACACTCGTGTATTTGTAGTAGCAAAAACATGTATAAAATGTATTTATTTAATGCAAGTTGAATTTTATAAAAAGGTGTTCTTACAACCGATGAATGCAAAGGAATAATTAATCCGGCATAAAGCCCAAATTAACGGTCAATAATTCAGTCTTCGTTATAAGAAATCAAATATAAAACAATTTATTTACATTAACTATCAAATAGAAGAAGCTTCTTAATTTAACGAAAGAACAAATCATTTCGTTCCACGCAATATATCAATATTTGATTTTGACCATATTTCTATTAACATTTAATTCCCGAGTCAAACAAAGATATAAAATTTTCTACTTTTAAGAAATTTTAGATTTTTAGATTGTTAAAAGATACAAAATTACATGTAACAAAAACTTATAAAAAAAACTTACAAACAAAATATTCTACTGAAAAGCCAGGAATATACCCTTCTATTGTCAATATGAGCAGGATAAGTAAACAATCTTAGGAAGGTAAATAAAACTTCAAATTTTATTTTTGTCCAAAAAAATGCAACGTTTCGTCGGCCAAGATTTGTCGCCCTCATCAGGCTGAATTTATTAAAAAAAAAGAGAACAAAATTAGGTCTATACACTTCAACACTTTTTTTTAGCATAAAAATCCTATGTAAGAAATGAGTTCTAAAGGTAAGCGTTAAAAGTATACGGAAAAGGAAACGCTTATATTGGTTTAGTGAGTTAGAGAGAGAAGGCAAAGCGTTAAAAGTTAACGGAAAAGGAAACTTTTATACCGGCTCCCTTGGAAAGAGAGAGAAGGTAAGCCTTATAATTTAACGGAAAAGGAAACTCAAACCTCATTAAAAAAATCTTTAAATTTTAATTTTAATTTCTCTCTCTCTGAAATTTTACCTTATTATACAAATATTCTTCAAATTTAAATTTTATTGCTAAATACAAACAATAAACTACTTGGTAAGTAATGTTCGAGCGAACCCTTGCATAATGAGGGTTAATGGTTTTAAAAGAAGAAACAAAATTTTCAAGCTATAACAAAACGAGAGATAAATATATTCAGTGCGTTGTATTGAAAGTTATTAATAAATAGAACGAAAATATGTATAACGTGAAAATGAATAGTGCCTATTATTGTGTATTGTTTATTAAATAAGTGTTCAATAATAAATAAATCTATTGTTATGAAGTGCTCAAAGTGTACATATAATGTTATGCAAATGTGTTTAGTAAATAAATAAGTATTCAATAAGTAAGTGTTCAATAATAAGTAATATATAATAATAATAATAATAATAATAATAAATAATAATAATAGTGTTTTGATCGTGTTAGATCGCGAAACGTAGAGAATTTATACAAGAATTTTGAAAAACTATGTAATCCTCTTATTTTATTGTTAAAAATATATATTGCAAGACCTTATTTATTAAATTAGAAAATAATAATTTAATTAAATGTCATTAAATAAAATTTACAAAATAAACTGCTAGAAACGTCAACAAGTTGTATTAACGTATTTTTTTCAATAAAATAACATTAGGTTTACTCCTCATATAAAAACAGCTTTATTTTTTATAGGGATTTTGACAAATTATATAGTCCTTTAAATGATATCAGGTATATCATAAGTTTTTATAATTAATCTTCATATTCTTCATTTTAAGATCACCTCAATTTAAAAGTATTCCAATATCTTCTTATCATTAATTTTCTTTTTTTTTATTATATTATGTATTTATTTTATTTCACATAATTATACATACATGAAACATTATTTCAAGAAACAATAAAATTTGGGGTGCGCTTTAGCGCGCGCTTTTTCTTAGTTTATATAAAAAAATATTTACCAACAATTGGTTAACACATAACACGCAGTTAACAAGTCAACGGTATAAAAATTACATTTTTGGTTAGTTTAAATAAAAATTAACACCCACAGACTCGACATCATAATCGAAACTAAACAGAGTTTACAAATTTAAAAAATTCAATAATAGAAAAATATTATTGAAAGGCAAAAAAAATTTGGGAACTGGTCTAAACAAAACAGCACAATATAAATTGACATTACTGTTTGATTTAGAATGTTTCATTTTATCTAGACAAACCTTAATCTGTCTGTCAATAAAGTCCATTGGATAGTCATTAGAAATTAAAATTTTTTTAACCATCATTAAATTTTCAAAATGGAAAGAATTATCTGAAAGAGATATAGCTCTGTCTACCAAATTAAATACAATATTTTTCTTTTGTTGATGAGGATAACCGGAAAAGTAATTAATTAGAAGTAGTCTTTCTAAACCAATTAATAATTATGTTCCCTTCCTTCTTTATTAGAATAATGTCTAAGAAATTTATTTTATTGTTGTTTTCTAATTCATAAGTGAATTTTAAATGTTTGTTATAAGAGTTAAAAACTTTTAAAATTAATTCAACTTGGTCCTTTTTGATGCAAAAAAGGGTGTCATCAACATATCTGGAATAAAAAAGGGGATTTCAATTGTATTTGTTTTTTAATGTCTGTAAACAATCACTTTCCAGAAATTTCATCACAAGATCAGCAGATAAAGGAGAGATTGGCGAGCCGATGGGGGTACCAAAAGTTTGTTAATGAATTTTATCATTGAAAGAAAAAAAAGTGTTATCAAATAAAAACTCAGTACATTTGGATTATTATTTAAATAAGATTTTGTAAAATTAAATTTTTTTGTTAATTCTTTGTCATAGCTAGAAATGTAACATGGTTTGTTAAAATTATGTTTAATTATTTTTTAAACTTTCTCTCTTAGTTTATCCTTTATTTTCTATTACTTTTTACTTTATTTTGTTACTAAATATAATAGTAATCATAAATTTAAATTATCTTCATTGTTAGAAACTAAACACAGCGTTTCTTCTGTTTGTAAAAAAAATCGGTTTAAAAATTTAACTGACGTTCAGATTCTTGAAGACGTTATCGATATTGTTTCCTTAGGGCCTACATTTAGTTTGAATTGTTTAGTTTCAAAACAAGACACTATTACAACACTTAAAAACTTGGAATCAACTGTTTCACTTTTACAATGTGATAGTAATGTTTAGGCAAAAATAAAATTTGATGTTTTATTTTCCTTCCTAAAATTGTTTACTTCTCCTGCTAAAATTATTCTACTGTTTAGTACCACGATAATGGTGAAATAAAATTTGGCATTATTCACACTTTTATTGAACTTTTTTATTGTAATTGTACTTTGGTGTACTGCCGTCGCGAAAAAATGTATTATGCAATTTTAGAAAGTGATTTATTACTTCGTAATGGTTTCAAATCACACAGTAACAAATTGCACTGCAATAGTATTTTTTTTAAACAATCTGACATCGTCAACAATGTAACAATTGTTTGAATTTCCAATCTTATGTTGGTTTTAACATAGTTGTAGACAGTCATTTATATATTGGATTACCAATTAATCAAAAAGAACTTGAATAAAAATCTTATACATTAATATATATTTTAATCATATTTTGTATATTATTTAATTTAACTGTTTAAACTGTTAATACTTTAACCCTCCACGTTTCTTTTTTAAATAAGAAGAAAAAGTTTTATTACTATTAAGGAAATAAAAACCTAAGCCTTAGTACCTGATTTTTTTCTACCTTATTTTTATTTGAACATAGTTCCTTTAACTGAAGATTAATATCATTGTTGTATTTTAAACACCCTAGGTATTAACGAAGGGAAATTTGTCCCCACTCTTTAAAATCAGTAGTAGGATATCAGCACTACAAAATTATATAAAAGAAACAATTTACGACCAATTCGCGGATGGAAATTTAGGAAAACCCTGTATCAAAACTGGAAAGGTAGATGAAAGGTAAGTAGGAACCTCCTCAATCAACAAGCTCACTACCTAATACCTCTAATCACCCTTAGCTGAAAAGAAACAGAATTAGTTAAAACATATAAAAATATAAAAAATCGACGTTTTGGAACTCACCCAGTGCCCTCATCAGGAGCTGGAAAAGAGAAGAGAATATTAGTAATACTTAGCTATCCGGAAACTGCAAGACTAAGAATTATATAAATTATTTGGCACAGACATAAAATTTGAAAAATGCTACAATTTAAACATAAGATTATAATCTAAAAGCTATTTTTAGAAATAAAAGTCTAAAATAATGAAGAATTTTTTGAACCAGTTTAACTTGCCATGAACCTACGCGGGTGCTTTGATATGGATCGAATCAACGGTTGAAGACACGTTCCGGATGATAAGCAAGGAAAGTTTCAAGTCTAAGAGCTTGATCTGAAACTTGGACGAACATTTCGTCTTCGCTTTGCAAACGACGTCGAGAACGACAGCGACAACCCGAGCTTCTCTGGCATTGGTGGACTGATGTCGGGTCGCTTTGGCTCAGTCCACGGCTCTTCGTCTATGTCTCAGGAAGATTGATGGCCCTCCACTGCTTAGCTCTTCTCCACATCCGCGAAGCTTCTCGTGATGCTACATTTATGGAATATCTTGAAATCTCCACTCCGCTGAGTAGTCAGCAATCGAGCGATTGTTTCCAGCTTGATGCGCGGAGTCTTTCATCTCTGATCTTGAAACTGAGCGCAGTCAGAAAAGTCTCCTTGAAATTGAAGGATGGCATCTAATTAAGTAATTCCAACTGACATCGTTCTTGTGATAATGATGATGATAATAAGAGATGGTGCTATGCTGCATTAACTCGGACGTTAACGTAACATGCCTCGCCTTAGCATTTCATCCTTCATGAAAAATATTTGAACGAGATCCAAATTATCTTTTCCTTAGTAGCCAACTGCATTGCATATAGGTGAAGTTCGCTAAGGTAGATACGGCAAACTGTTGGAGATCGGAGATTGCGCGCAAGGAAAATTGGCAACTATTCCAAAGCTTCGGAAAATTACGAGTCGTTGGAGTTAGAAATAAGGGAGGTATGAGAACAATGCTGTTGAAGCATTCCGGCGGAAGCTGAACTGAGAAGTAGCAATGACGATAAAAAACGAGTCTGCTGGAATAGCTGTGCGGATGGTCTCGGCCTAACAGTGGAAGCACACGCACGTCTCACTTGATCGTCCATTTAACTTAGTCAGTGAAAAGTGCGGACCTAAGCCACTAATTACGAGCGTCAGTGAGATCTTTGATTCAGCCGATGTCTTGGCTTGCAGTGAATCTAGCTCGAGAGACGAGTGGTCGGGCGGTACAGGACGACACTGATCGATAGGAAAGAGTGGTTGTCGAAGCCTTGACCCTGGGATTCGTCGGCAGCTTTAGCGGCCAGCCACTGTCGTCCGTTCAGATAGGAATCTGGGCTTAATGACGGCTCGTGACAGACGGGCATCGAGTTGGTGGAAGGGAGAAAGTCACATCAACGGCGCCGCGAGATATACACCCCGCTTTAACCAACAGATTCTTTTCGTTTTGGAAGTGCTTCAATGCCAATTCTCTATCGTCGTCGCTGTGTACTGCAGTTGCAGAAAGAGAGAGAAACAGTCCAACAGAACAGAGAATGCCGCTCAGTCATTGCCCGAGGAATCACGAGCTCGTGAAAAGGCGCGCGATCACTCTTCATCCCTTTCAGAGAAATAAATTCGTCGTCCCAATGCCCGATCGTTTCTCGTTGGACTACATTGCTCGGCACCACTGCAACAATTTCGTATTCCACGCCCTTCGTGAAAAGATCCAGTCAGTCGTAATTGAAAGAGACTGTAAAGATCGCTGCAAAAAATCTATACTTGTTGATATAAATGTATTTTTAGAATATTTGATAACTTCGAACATCTAAAGGATGTAAGCAACAGCGATAATATAACTGAGTCTAAAATGTGTCTAGAATTTTGAAAACAGCTACCATCAACAAATACTGCTGCGGACGCATTTATCATGAACTTGTATTTTTATGATTATTATTTTCGACAACGTATTATTATTTGAATTATTATGTTTCGATTGTGTTTTGACAACCATATACAATTTAATTGTTTTTATTTAGAGTTACAGAAGACAACGAAAGTTGACTAGACATTTTTGAATTCACTGTACTGTAGAGACAGAAATAAGGATTTTAATGTACTTTACTTTATGCACAGGACCCTTGAAGTTGACTAGATTTAGGTAAAGGAGGAGACTGCAGGGGGGGCAATGAGACAGTGACTATTTGGACAGCTACTTGTCAAGACGTGACAAAATCTATTGACAAAACCGAGGCGACGCGACCTATAAGAACAAGATGTTTTTAAAAGTTATCGTTAGTTAATTGCATCCAATCAATATAATTTAGATTTTGACTCAACAACTTTGTAATTATCAGAAGTGTTTAATAAATAGTGTTCTTATACAGTTTTTAATATTTCAAATCTAGGTCTTGTTTTATTTTCTCAATCACACAGAAAAAACCCGAAACAAATACTTTGGAAACGGTTGTTCTTTTCACAGGATCTAGTACTCTTTACCTGGACAAGGGAAACTTTATTCTTAGTCTGCAAACTGACGAGTAAGAAGCTTTTAAATATTTCTCACAAAATATTTGAACCTAACTTCCAACCTAGCAAGAATTCCAGGAATCAAATTTTATCCTGACGGGGTTTGTTTACTAACTGTCATAACACTAGCGGTGGTCATCTGGAACTGATAAGGAGTAAGATGTATCCACGCCTTCAAACCAAGTCACCTCATTCCAAGTTGGATAGTGGCACGAATCGTACCATTAAAAATTAAAGTTGTCAATTTGACTGTTATTTCTTTTCTCGTGTGTTTACTCTCTGCTTGAAGGCAGAGGATATTGTGGGGGCCAAGCGGAGTTGTGGGTGAGTCTCTCGTGTAAATTTTGTCATCTTGGATTATTTATAACTTTCATGATTTATTTAATAAATCGAACATAATGTTCAACGCTTTAAGTCAAAAATTTCCTTGAGATAAGTGTTGTTCCTTACCATTCCCAGTCTCCGCGGTTATAGTTATAACTTATCGGGTCACGCTTAAGGATTATCTTGGTTCATTAAAATTTCGATTCACCTAATTAAAAAATCAAATTACTCGATTTAATTCAATTAACAATGGATCAATACAAAAAGCAACAAAGCAAGTAAAAATATATCAAAAATTTGTTACACAAGTTATATTTAAACAGTGACGCTAAAAAGTAGTTGCCTACCCTACGTCATGCCAAGGCAATACAAAATGTTTGTATCTTCATTAATAATAAAGATAAAACCTTCATCAAATATTTATTTTAAAGCTTAAATATTTGACTTCAAACGATACCCAAAAAAGATAAAAACAATTTTTTTTTATTGTTTAGTTGCTTAAAATAAAAAATATAAAATTGCACTTTTTTAAAAATATTTTAAATTGATACATTTTTTGAAAAAATTATCACATTTCAATTCTATAAAAGGCATTTAAAAGCATTTTTTGTCACCTTTAAAGGGATATTTTAAAAATTGCTTTACGATAATTTTGGAAGATATGAACATTTGTTTATAAAAATAGCATTTTTTTCAATTGGTGGTAACTTGAAAACAACTGACTTTTGGAAAAAATTGTTAAGAAAAAAAATGTGCCTTTTTGTGCGTAGAATTAAGAAAAAATATTAAAAAATTAAAAAAAAAATTTTTAATAATTTGTTTTGATATGAATGTTTATACAGAAGGAAAAAATGTTTTATTTTTTTTTTATTTTTAACCCCTTGACTGTAGATGACGTGTATACACGTCATAAACTCATGTATTTTCAATTTCTCCACAGTGAAGGGATTAAATATTTTGTTTCTAATTGTACGCACAAAAAGGAACATTTTTTTCCTAACAATGTTTTACAAAAGTCAGTTGTTCTCAAGTTACAAACAATTGAAAGAAAGGCTATTTCTATAAACAAATGATCATATCTTCCTCCAAAATTATCGTAGAGCAATTTTAAAAAAATGATTTTAAAGGTGACAAAAAATCCTTTCGAATGCCTTCTGTAGAATTAAAATGTGATAATTTCTTTAAAAATTGTATCAATTTGAAGTCTTTCACAAAAAGAGAAATTTTTATTTTTTTTTATTTTAATCAATTAAACAATGAAAAAAATTTTGTTTTTAATTTTGTTTATGTATCGTTTCAAGTCAAATATTTAAGCTTTACAATAAATATTTGATGAAGATTTTATCTTTATTACTAATGAAAATACAAAACTTTTTGTGATGCCCTTGAATGCCACAGGGTACAGGGTGGTCAAATCCTTTTGAGCGGCTGTATATCATAATTATTTTAAAATGTTATAAAATATATTTTAATAGTATATTTTATTTTTATTCAACTCTTATGTTTTTGTAAAACTGCCATTTACGTAAGAAAATAAAAATAACTACGAAGTAGCCTTTATTCTTTAAAATCTATTGTTTCCCATCATTAGAACTAACATCAGTCTATGTTAATTTCGTCACGTAGATGAATAAATTTCTCGTAAACACGTATGGGTACTAAAAGAAGATAACATCAATTTAATCTTTTGCCTTCCTTCCTTCTTGTGTGTGAGGTACAAATTTATAATGGCATTGCGTAAAATTCCAGCTTGTACTTTTGTCACGTTTTTGAAAATGCAACTTGCAGTACTATACGCTGCCAAAATAAACAATCACAATAACAAATTACATAAATATTCGATCACACATATCACGTGTCGTGTTGTACTACTTGTGAGAAATACAGGTATTCTTGCTTCCCCGCATTTCAAGGACTTAAAAGGTCGTCAAGTTCCAAGAATGACAATGACTTCCTTATACTTGACAAACGCATAAACGACTCTTGCGGTTTTCGTCTTTTACAACAAGCAAAAACACAACCACATTCATTAAAAAATACATACTTATGTGCATCATTCGAAAATTGCTTTATGAAAGACATACTTACCTCGAACGATTTATACTCAAGTTTTTACCAGAGAATTTTTCACTCGCAGAGTTAATTACTGTTTATAGTATATGACTGGGATGGATGATAATCAGAAACTACCTTAAACTGAAGCTTGTCAGAAAAAAAGTAAATTCTTGTAAAGCCAAGGAGAGTAGACCTAATGAAACCATTAGGAGGCGACGTCACGTATAAACGTTGCTCCCCTCTCAGACAACAAAAGACTGACATATTTACGCACCGATACTCCGTGCATCCGTTGGGCTTTTATAAATTAACAAGACGAGTCAAGCAATATGTAGTGGCCTTAAATAGTAAATAGAAAATTCCAGTAGCAATGGAAGGATCAAAGACGACTGACCGGCTTGAAACTCCTGTAGCCATTCACCACTGCTCCTGAAAGGCAGTAGATTCTCGTTCTGACTTTTATTATACCAAAAAAAGCTTGTCAGATACTACTGAGCGCTGGTCTTTTTAAGAGGATCGAAAACGTGTCTTAATCGGTAGCTTTGTCCGTTAAGCATCCTCGTAAAGATGGTATTTTCTAAACCATTTAATTTGAAATATTATACCAACACAAATAATATCTGCCTGGTTCAGGTGTTGATTTCATTTCAGCATCCATAAGTCACCAAATTTTACATTGTTCAAAAATCACCGATCAAAAGTGAACAAAAAGGAATAATTCCTAGAATTAACAATATTTCGAAGATTAGAAATGAAGTGAAAAATATTGAACATTTGTAGCTATGGATAATATGTCTGATGCATCCATATCTAATCCGCAACTGATACTTAAATTTGAGGGATGGAACCATTTTACTAGAATGATGCTGTATAGAATTTCTACATAGATAATTATTGCATATGCATCTTGACGAAAGTAAAAAAATTAAAATTTTTATTTACCTGACCTTCCCATGATCATTTACCTCTTTTTCCAAAATAAGTAATAATGGAAGGAAACAACGCTTTTTTATCTACTGTAATGGATCTAGTGTCCTGATAGGGAAATGAGGAGAGTGATAAATGAAAAGTGGGGAGAGAGGGACCAAATTGAATGTATAGAAATTAATAAGTAGTTGAGTTCCCGACGTGCTAAAAGTCGGACTCACAAATAGTCGACTAATATAAAGACCAAAAGGAATTGATCACTCCTTTCTTAATTACAATTTTATATATTTGTTTATTGTAATCAATTGGTGTTTTACTACTGTGACTTATTCTGGAGGCGCATATACCTCAGAATATCTTAATTCTCTCCTCAACTTATACTATTCCTGATTTGGACAACTTTTCTGCAGATATCTCAACCCTTTTTCATCGCTATTCATCGAGAGGACGTTTCAGTGTGGCCAACTGAAAAACTCGACGATCTACGCTTCATTTGAGAAAAATCCATGATATTTAATTTAGTGTCAATTTGTTGGATGTGTGTATGATTTGTGAATAAATGTATGAATTGAGTGAGGAATAAAAGTTTATATTGACCGCAATTGATTTAATGTCATATTGTGCCTATTTACTATAATTGAACATTAACAAACAAGGAATAAAAATTTGAAATATCTTTAATCTTAAAATATAATTGAAATTGATACGATATCTGTGTTAAACAATGTCTTTACCATAGTCCGAAGCTCAACACTACATACTGTAGAAAAAAAAATTTTACGTATGAAAATACATGTGAAGTTTGTATTCACTAGAACTCATGTAGAGATTCTTTAAAACTGTAATAATAAAATTTCATAGAATTTTCCGTCTGGGTAAAAACAAAATAAATTAAAAAGTATTTTGATTAGGTATATTCTAAATTTTTGTTGATAAGTTGTAAGAATTATATAGTTCTCGAATAGATAAATATTTTTTCAATAAAGGTTCAATTTACTTGTTATAATTACTCTGTTTTATCTCATACGTGTTTTATTCCTATAAACATCTAATAAATCCAACAATGTTTAACACACACTTTTAGTTTGTCTTTATTTTTACAAAAAAAATCTTTAAAAAAAAGTTCTTCATTGTAAATTATTATTGGAAACATAAGAAATAATAATAATAATAATTCTTTAATACAAACTTTTCTTTAATTTTAATGTTAGTCCAACTCTATATTTTGGTACATTTTACATTAAAAAAAATTATTTTCATTTAAAAAAAATTTTATTGTAACAGTAAATAATTTTATTCTTAACATTTTGATCAATTCAAGCTTTCATTTGAATAAAAATCTCAATTTTCTGTTTATAAGAAACGATTTAAATAAACTAACCTAAAATATAACAATCATTTCTAGTAAACAGAGTATTGTGATTTTTATTTAAATTCAACTTTAAATTTAGCAAAATCTTACAATTTAAATTGTTTACTCTTACATTAAACTTTTTTAAAATTTTGATGGATTTTTCAAGTTTTTTATTTTACGATTCTTTTGAAAGTGCCACTTTTATACTTACCTTTTAAAATGAAGTTTTTGTTATATATTTTTAAAAATTTATTTTACAGGATTATTCAAAATAATATTCAAAAGCTTAATATGTATAGGTACTAATTTGCAAAATTAATTTTTAAGGATTAACAGTTTAAATTATATTTACTAAAAGAGTGACAGTCAACCAAACACAATATTTACGATAATATTATTTCTTAAAATATTTAAATCTTGTTCTTCAAAAACTTGATCACAAATTGAATAAATTTTAAAGTTTAATAGAAAAATGATTATTTTAAACATACGTACCAAGTGTTCACTTCATTCCAGTTTCCAAATTATAAAAAAAAGGGTATACTCTTAAAACCTTAAGAACAATAAACATTGGAAACAAAAGATAAATATGCTTTGGAGATGAAAAAATGATACTTTTCGTATTTTTGTAAGAATTAAGGTATATATACCTACTAAAAACAGTTTTTACTTATTTATAAAAATATTTTACTACAGTTTTATAACATGATTAATATTCAAACAATTTTAATTATTTACAAAAAAAATAAGAATTCAGAGATGAATTTGATTTTTTACCCGCGCTAATTTTCCAAATTTGATTTGTTATAAAAGCAACATTTTTTTTAGTTATAAATTTTGTGAGAAAAAAAATAAATTTTTTAACTTTCGTTTAACTAGTATTAAAAATTGGTTTAGAATATTTTTAACATGTTCAAATATAACTACACATCCCGAAACAATGTTAACCTAAAACTGAACACAAACTTTAAAGGCTTATAATCTAGAAAGCTACTGTATAAAGTTTTTTAACATTTACATAAAAAAAAAACATTCAAGTTTCTGAAACCAATTTTTTAAAACTTAAAAAATACAAAAATCATTCAAAAAATTAGTAAAGTTATAGAAGTAGGTTTGGAGACTTAACAAAAAGACTTCAGAGATGAGATCATTTTAGTGTTTTTGTTAATTTGGTTTAGCCAAATGACTTAACTTTTTTTGTATAATACTAATTGACAATAATTAATTCTGAATAATTTTTATAAAATTAATCAGGACATTCAAAAAGTCAGTTTCAGAAGAATCATCGAGATGAATGTTTTGTAATTTATTGACACATAAATGAGAATTAAATTTGATGTTTAATAACGAATAAATGATTTTTACAACTTCCTTTTTGTCAATTCATCTTGATTTTCAAAGTTCATGAATAATTTCTTATCATTAATGGATTTTTAAGTAATCAACAAATTTACAAACATGTTGAAAATTACATGTCTTTTCATATTCGTTGTTAAACAAAAAAAAATCAACCATTTTGAAATTTTTTCGAGGCTGAAATACCAAATTCTAATTTTGTAAAACATCCTTTAACTTAAGTTTTTTTAAATAAAATTTGTTGTGTGAATTGGATGATTTTGAAAATGTGAAATTTTAGATTGATTAAATAATAAGATTTCGATCTATTGAATTTGCAATAGAAAAATATTTTTTGTATTAATTTACTAGTCTTACCAAAATAAAAATGTAAAAATTGCATTGTTTACATCCGATTTTGATTTTTCTAATAATATTAAAATTACTTATAGCATTCAAGAATATTATTAATAATAATTTTATGACTTTAAATGTTTTTAAAAAATTAATAGTATCTTATTTACTAGTTTAATAACTAATTTATAACATTTAAACTAACTTTGTATTTTTAACTAACTGAAATTTCTTTTTTCTTGATGATCCTTTTTTATGCATTTTTCTTCTAATTGAAGTTTAATAAAAATACATTTAGCATTATATTACTTTAATTTATTATTTTTGTTTCAACTTAAGTGATTAAATATAAAAACTTCTATGACCATTCTAAAATGGTGAAACATACCCAGGAATATGCTTTCTAATTTTTAAAACTAATAACAAACCCTTAAAAACCACCTATCAAAAAGTACTCGAAAATAATTTTTAAAAAAATTATAAGCAAGTTCTAAAATGGTGAATATACTCAAGAATACGCCATCTACTTTTGATAAATTGATAATAAAAATTAAGAACCCCCTAAAAACGCCCCTAGTAAAATAATTGAAATGAATCTTGAAAGTAATTATCAACTTCTACAAGAAAAGTATATTTAGGTTCCAAAATTGTTAAACATAGTTAAGAAAATACCCCATAATTTTTCCAATTGATAACAAGAAATATCAACCCCTAAGAACCACCCTTAAGTAAAGTAATCGAAAATAATTTTGAAAAAAATTATATACAAGTTCTAAAATCGTAAAAAAATTAAAGAGATTATTCCGTAGCATCTTCCACCGTATTATAACTAGAATAAATTTTTTTTAGAATTTAATTATTTTCTCAAAATTAATTTTGATTATTTTACTTAGTTGTGGTTTTCATGAGTCTCCTGAGAGTGTTCTACCATTTTGGAACATGATTGGTATTTCTTTGCAGTAGTTAATAATTTATTTCAATTTTTTTTTTTATTATTATTATTTTACTTAGGAGTGGTTTTAAGGGGTTGTTAATTCTTGTTAATTGGAAAAATTAGGTGTCATATTCCTGAGTATGTTCCACCATTATTGATCTTGAATAAAATTATTTTGTAGGAATTAATAATTTTTTTAAAAATTATGTTCGATTATTTTACTCAAGTGTGATTTTTATGGGTTGTTAAATATTGCTAAAAAAATAAAAAGGCACATTCCTGAATATGTCTGATCCCTTCAGAACTCGTTTTTAATTTTCTTCTTAAGTTGATATTTTTTTCAATTTTTTTTTCGAATATTTTACTTAGGAGTGGTTTTAAGAGGTTGTTAATTCTTGTTATGTATTTAAAAAATAGAATGGCGTATTCCTGAAAGTGTTTCATAATTTTGGAACTTAAATAGAATTTTTTTGTAGGAATTGATAATTTTTTTTAAAATTATTTTCGATTATTTTACTTGGGGGTGGATTTTAATGGTTGATAATATTTCATATCAATTTCAGAAACTAAAGGGCATATTTCTGAGTATGTTCCACCTTTTAGGAACTCGATTAGTATTTTTTGCCCAATTTAATAATTTTTTCCCCATTATTTTTCATAAGGGTTGTTTATAAGGGTTTTTAATTCTTGTTATTAATTTCAAAAATTAGGGAGTATATTCATGAGTATGTTTCGCCATTTTAGAATTTGAGTAAAATTTTTTTCATATTTATTTTCGATTATTTTACTTAAGAGGTGATTTTAGGCGTTGTTCACTTTCGCTTAAACGAAAAATTAACTTAATTAACATTTTAATAATTATAATAATTGATAAATGAATAAGTATTACTGAAATTATAAATTTGTAACTTACCCTATGAAAAAATGGATCTTCATGGATATTAAAATTTAGTATCTAGACATTCAAACCTAATATCTTATAAATATTAAAAATAATAATTTTAATGACTAAGATATTAAGTTTGTATTTTTATTTTCCTCGGTGTAAGTCAAATAGAGTCACTTGAATTTAGTGCGCAAAAGAAGGTGATTTATTCTTTTTGAATTTACTTTAACCTAAAAGTTTTATTTCTTCAAAGGTAACAATTTCTGAGCACTGTCGTTTTTGTTTACCGATTTATTTTCTGTGGAAAAATTTGTTCATAAGAAAAAATACAAAATAAAAAAAGAGATCATAACCCAACTTTTTAGCGAACTTTCAAAAGTTTGCTCAACAATCAGTTTCCCTTAAAAGTTATAATGTCCAAATTTCACACCCATTGACTATTGCAATAGATTCAATTGCATTCAATTTTAATTTTTTTGTATTCTTGTTGTTGACACGACTCCGTATCAATGCTTACCAGTGTTTCAATATAAAGAGATAAATAAAGGACGACGTCTGGTTAGAAATAGTGTGTATAGTGATAAATTATTACTCATCTCTATAAATCCGTAAGCTGTATTGGAGTAGCCAACAACTAGACTCATGAGATAACTTGAGTTGTTGAACTTGTCGCTGTCCCTTTGTTTCACTGTTCACTTCCAGAAACGTCTGTACAAATGCCAATCTCAACAGCTCGCTTCGTCCAGCCAATTTGCACATAAGGATACACCGGACACCTGTCCCAATGTCCACCAACGTTTCGTTCGAAATTACTAGTTGATATGCAAACGCTTTTATGCAAATCGTCACTGTGTCACTTACCACTGTAATTATTCACAGTAAAATGACGCCTGCAACCCGCGCCATCAATTTAAACTCTTAAAATATGAAAATATGACTCTTAGTTGATTAACAACATGTAATTCGAGATTTTATGACATTAGAAAGTTCCGGATAGTTAAACCACCTGCGTGCACAAAAAGTTCGATATTCATATTACAAAAATAAAGAAAAGGAAACGAAGAAATAATTGTTCTACAATAAAAAAATTGTAAATAACTAAATAGAATATCATTGTTTTAGAAAAACATTTTATACCTTGAGTACAGGTACTTTATTTAAATTGCAGTCATTAAACTTCTCATAAATCAAATAAGTTTTTATAATTAAAGAAAAAAACCATTTTTTAAAATTACAAACTGCTGGCAGTAAAATTAATTTCGCAGAATGTTATCTTCTATTATTTCGCTAATAATGAGTTATTTGCTTACTTCGCAATTCTGAAAATAATTATGTCCCTTTGCAGTCAATTTATACGAGTTTAAAAATTGAATTTATTTCGCAATTATTGAAGGAGCAATTTGCCAAATGGCATAAGTACCTGACTTGGGAAAAATAAGGAATGAGATTATATAGTGTAAAAAACGTAAATACATAATACAATTAAGTTATTTGCAATTGGGTTATGAATTCTTTTAGACGAGCAATTAGGAAGTCATTACTCAAGTATTTTTTCAGCGCTAATGTCCACCATTTTGAGGAATGACGCAATTGCTGAAATTATACCTGTCACATCTTGTCATTTAAGGCACTTACGTCCCAACACAAATACTATCTTTACAGCCTGTCATTAATGATAATTAGTATGTAGCCGATACCAACTCTAGAGAGGTGCAATTTTCATAATTACCACGACTACGAGCAGTCATCGATTATGTAGTTCTTGGAGCATACTTTTTTTCTGACAAGAAGCAAAAAATGAATTTTATTAGTGTGTGCGGTATTTTCTACACTATATGTGATATGTTGCTATATAATATGTATAAATCTATGTGTTGAAGAAATAAACACAATGGCGACTTTAAAGAAAAGACGATAAATTAATGATCGCAAAGACACGAGGGATCAAAGCAGGCCGCTAAGCCGTTGAATCGTCATTATCACCAGCTCTCTCACATTTAGCAGGAACGTTGACAGACAACGCCTTTTAAATGATGATGGATGGCTCGTATAACTGTCGCAATATCTGCTCCCGACGAGACTCTTGTATCTTGATTTAACATTCGCACTTTCGTCATTGTGCAACGCTGCATTCTCCCGACCATTTATACTTTGTCTGCTCACCAATTCGAAGACTGCACTTTCAAGTTCTCAAACGCTCCAACGACACGTGTTCGGGTCTAATTATAATCACATGCGCCTTATTGTCTCTCATACCACACAATTTTCCAAATGACCCAGCACTTAAGGAACAGATAATGGCTCTTAGCAAAATTGGCTGCAAATTTAGTATAATCAGAGTAAATAAAAGTCTTTTTTCTACCTCTTGCTTTCGGTCTTCCTGTTGTCATATCTGTACAAGTCCAACGTCGACAATAGTTACGTAACATTTCCCGGATTCCATATCCTAAAATCCGGATTTTTGGTTCCAGATTTCACATACTGAATTCCAGATTCCATATCCCAGTTTCCAGTTCTCAAATTCAATATTCCAGATTGCATGTACTAGATTCCGGATTTTGCATTCTAAGTTTCATATACCTCATTCGACAAATCATATTCTCTATTTTAGGTTCCACATCCCAGTTTTCACTTCTTAAATTCCACATTACTGATATTCTTTCCAAATATCACATTTCATATCCTTGATTTCGGATTTCAGATTCTATATCCCAGTTTACATTTATACCATATATACATTCCTCATTCCATATTCCAGATTCCAGATTCCACATGGTAGATTTTTTATTACATATTATGAATTCTACACCCTAGTTTCTCTATACCATATTCCACATTCTAGACACCACATTCCACAATTTATATTCCAAAATCCACATCCTAGTTCCATTGTACCATATTCCACATTCTAAATACACATACCTCATTTCATATTCCAAATTGCACATCCCAATTTTTCTGTACTATATTCCACATTTCATATCCCCAATTACACATTCCAATTTTTCTGTACCATATCCACATTCCACTTTTTTGTACCAAATTTAACATTTGGTACAAATACATTCTAGACAGCACATTCCACAATTCATATTACACAATCCTTATCCTAGTTCTTCTGTATCATATTTCATATTCTAAATACAAAATACTATATACCACATTTCATATTCCAAATTACACATGTTTTTCTGTAACATATTCCACATTTCATATTCCAAATTGCAAATCCCAATTTTTCTGACCCACACTCCACATTTCTAAAAACTACATTCCACAATTCATATTCCAAAAAACATATCCTAGTTCTTCTGTATCATATTCCACATTCTAAATAGCACATTCCACATTTCATATTTCAAATTGCACATTCCAATTTTTCTGTAAAATATTCCACATTCTAGACACTACATTCCACGTTTCATATCCCAAATTACACATACCAATTTTTCTGTACCATATCTCACAATCTATACAGCACATTCCAAAATTTATATTACAAAATCCTTATCCTAGTTCTTCTGTACCATATTTCATATTCTAAATACCAAATACCATATAACACAATTCATATTCCAAATTACACATCCCAATTTTTCTGTAACATATTCCACATTCTAAATACCACATTCCACATTTCATATTCCAATTTGCAAATCCCAATTTTTCTGACCCATACTCTATATTCTAGACACTAAGTTCCACAATTCATATTCCAAAAACCATATCCTAGTTCTTCTGTACCATATTCCACATTCTAGACAGCACATTCCACAATTCATATTACACAATCCTTATCCTAGTTCTTCTGTATCATATTTCATATTCTAAATACCAAATACTATATACCACATTTCATATTCCAAATTACACATGTTTTTCTGTAACATATTCCACATTTCATATTCCAAATTGCAAATCCCAATTTTTCTGACTCACACTCCACATTTCTAAAAACTACATTCCACAATTCATATTCCAAAAAACATATCCTAGTTCTTCTGTATCATATTCCACATTCTAAATAGCACATTCCACATTTCATATTTCAAATTGCACATTCCAATTTTTCTGTAAAATATTCCACATTCTAGACACTACATTCCACGTTTCATATCCCAAATTACACATACAAATTTTTCTGTACCATATCTCACAATCTATACAGCACATTCCAAAATTTATATTACAAAATCCTTATCCTAGTTCTTCTGTACCATATTTCATATTCTAAATACCAAATACCATATAACACAATTCATATTCCAAATTACACATCCCAATTTTTCTGTAACATATTCCACATTCTAAATACCACATTCCACATTTCATATTCCAATTTGCAAATCCCAATTTTTCTGACCCATACTCTATATTCTAGACACTAAGTTCCACAATTCATATTCCAAAAACCATATCCTAGTTCTTCTGTACCATATTCCACATTCTAGACAGCACATTCCACAATTCATATTACACAATCCTTATCCTAGTTCTTCTGTATCATATTTCATATTCTAAATACCAAATACTATATACCACATTTCATATTCCAAATTACACATGTTTTTCTGTAACATATTCCACATTTCATATTCCAAATTGCAAATCCCAATTTTTCTGACCCACACTCCACATTTCTAAAAACTACATTCCACAATTCATATTCCAAAAAACATATCCTAGTTCTTCTGTATCATATTCCACATTCTAAATAGCACATTCCACATTTCATATTTCAAATTGCACATTCCAATTTTTCTGTAAAATATTCCACATTCTAGACACTACATTCCACGTTTCATATCCCAAATTAAACATACCAATTTTTCTGTACCATATCTCACAATCTATACAGCACATTCCAAAATTTATATTACAAAATCCTTATCCTAGTTCTTCTGTACCATATTTCATATTCTAAATACCAAATACCATATAACACAATTCATATTCCAAATTACACATCCCAATTTTTCTGTAACATATTCCACATTCTAAATACCACATTCCACATTTCATATTCCAATTTGCAAATCCCAATTTTTCTGACCCATACTCTATATTCTAGACACTAAGTTCCACAATTCATATTCCAAAAACCATATCCTAGTTCTTCTGTACCATATTCCACATTCTAGACAGCACATTCCACAATTCATATTACACAATCCTTATCCTAGTTCTTCTGTATCATATTTCATATTCTAAATACCAAATACCATATACCACATTTCATATTCCAAATTACACATATTTTTCTGTAACATATTCCACATTTCATATTCCAAATTGCAAATCCCAATTTTTCTGACCCACACTCCACATTTCTAAAAACTACATTCCACAATTCATATTCCAAAAACCATATCCTAGTTCTTCTGTACCATATTCCACATTCTAAATACCACCTTCAACATTTCATATTTCAAATTGCACATTCCAATTTTTCTCTACTATATTCCACATTCTAGACAGCACATTCCACAATTCATAGTCCAAAATCCACATCCTAGTTCTTCTGTAACATATTCCTCATTCTAAATACCATATTCCACATTTCATATTCCAATTGTCACATACCAATTTTTCTCTACCATATTCCACATTCTTGACACTACATTCCACAATTCCACATTCTTAATACAAAATACCACATTTCATATTTTAAATCGCACATCTCAATTTTTCTCTTTAATATTTCACATTCTAGATACTACATTCCACATTTTATACCCGAAATTACATATCCCAATTTTCCTATACCATATTTCACATTCTAAATACCACATTTAACATTTCATATTCCAAAATGCCCATTCGACTTTTTTGTACATTTACCATATCATATTACAAATTGCACAACCTAATTTGCCTATACTATATCCACATTCAAGACACCACATTACACAATTAATATTCCAGAATCCACATCCTAGTTCTTCTGTACAATATTCTACATTCTAAATACACACACCACATTTCATATTCCAAATTGCTTATAGCAATTTTTTTGTACCTTATTCCACATTCTAGATACCACATACCACAATTCATATTGCAAAATCCACATCATATTTGTTCTGTACCATATTCCACATTCTCAATACACCTAGAACATTTCTTATTACTATTATTACAAATTTCTTATCCCAATTTTTCTGTATTTTATTATACATTTAAAATACCACATTTCACATTTCATATTCCAAAACGCACATTCTACTTTTTTGTACTTCATTTACCAAATCATATTCCCACTTGCACATCCCAATTTTTCTGTACCATACTCCACATTCTAGACACCACATTCCACAATTCATATTCCAATTTACATTCCAAAATCCATATCTTAATTTTTCTGTACCATATTCCACATTCCAAATACTACACTTCACATTTTATATTCCAAATTGCAGATTCTACTTTTTTGTACCACACTTACCATACCATATTCCAAATTGTATATTTTATTTATCCTGTTCTATATTCCACATTCTACACACCACATTACACAATTTTTATTTCAAATTCCACATCCTAGTTTTTTTGTACCACTTTCCACAATTCATATTCCAGAATCCACATCTTACTTTTTTGGTACCATTTTCCACATTCTGGATACCTCTTTTATTATATTTCATGTTCCGAATTGAACATCCCAATTTTTCTGTACCATACTCCATATTCTAGATATCACATTCCACAAATCTTAATTTAAATTAAACATTCTAGTTTTTCTGTACCATATTCCACATTCTAGACACCACATTCTACAACTCGTTCCACAATTCATACACCAAAATCCACATAGTTTTTCTGTACCATATTCCACATTCTAAATACCACATTTCAGAATCTTGAATTATTATTCACATTCCTTATTCATCAACCCACATACCATATTCTAAATTCAACATCCCGATTTCTACTTCAAAAATTCTACATTCTAAATAGCATATTCCCCTCATCCCAAACTCAGGATTTTTAATTTTTATTCCAGCTGCTAGATTCCAGATTTCACATTCCCGTTTTAACGTACAAAAATTGTAATTAAGAGAGGGAAAAATCCGGAATATAAAATTCGAGATGGGAAATCCTTAATCTAGAATGTGGAATCCGGCATGTAGAATTTTAAATTAGGGGTTTGGGATTTTCAATCTGGGTTGTGCAATTTTTATGGAAGAATTTCGGTACTTAAATTTTGGATAGAGAATAAAGGACATAGAATTCAAGATGTAGAATCTAAAATGTGCAATATATTTTACAGAATTCACGATTTGAATCCCGTAACGTAGAATTAGACAGATAACATTTGAGATGCTGAATCCGGAATGAGGAATTCTAATTTGGCATGTACAATTTAAAATGAGAAATTCGGGAAATTTAATTCTGAGTGTGGAATCTGGGATATAGAATTCGCTACATCGTATCCGCGATTTGGAATTTTTGATTGGAAAGACTATATATGGTAACCAGGATGAAGAACCTGTAATGTGGATTCAGAAATGTAGAAACTAGGATGTGGAACTAAGCATTTAAAATTAGTTATGTAAAATTAGGAATATATAGTTCGAGATGTGGAATCCGAATGTCGAATTCCGTATATGGAATCCGGGATTTGGAATTCGGGATGTTGAATCCAAATGAAAAATCTAAAATGTAAAATTTAAATTAGGTATTCTTAATTCTGAATCCGGAAAGTGATATTTGGAATATAGAATCCGGAATGTGTAATCCAGAATGTGGAATCTGGGAATTTGGAATCCAGAAAATTCAATTCGGAAAATAAGATCCTAAATGTTAAATCTCAAATGAAAATTCCGGGATTTTAAATTTGATATTTACAATTTAAAATGAAAAAATTTGGGAAATGAAATTCCGGAAATAGAATCTGGGATATAGAATTCGCTGTGTCGAATTCGAAATTTCGAATTTTTGATGAGGAATACGAGGTTTAGTAACCGGGATCTAGAATCTTTAATTTGGATTTAGAAATCTAAAATCTAGGATGTGGAGTTCTGCACTTGAAATTCGGAATTTTAATTAGGAATATAAAATTCGCGATACGGAATCCAGAATATTAAATTCTGAATGTCGATTCAGAGGTGTGAAAAACGGGAATTAGAATTTCAAAATAGAAATCTAAAATTTGTCATCGGGGTGTGCTTTTTGGAATGGTATCCGCGATGTGGAATTTTAAATAATTCCCCTAGTAATGATTTTTGTTGTTGTTTTTGACAATTTAATGCAAATCAGTTTCGATAGTTTTATATAATATATCTTTAAACAAAAATAAATGATACGAAATAATAATAATGAATTATAAGAAATATTTGTCGCTCTCAATAAATTTTCTATCTTCTCTATATTTCAAATGTAACGATTTTATAATTGCAAATTTAATTTACTCAACATAATTGAGCGTGACAAAATTGAAAGTTCGAATTGCAAATTGACGTGTTTCAAAATAATTAGAGGCAACGGGTTTATAATTACATAATTGCTTAAATTGATTAAATCGAGTTGTTCGCCTTTTCTGTTGAAACTGTGACCTTTTTCAACGTATGTATTATTATAGAGAAAAGAATAATTGCAGAGATCAATGCAAATAATACAATAAATTATATAAAATGGGGTGGTTGGCGGTGCTTGTTATGACGTCCGAACTCCAGCTATATTGATTACTCTTTGGAAGTTATTGTAATTCACTTGTCGCATTATAGGCTGCACGTGATTGTCAGATGCATCGAGCACTATCTTAATATTTGTCTGCCCCGCAATTATAATGTCTCTATCCTCAATAAATACTAAATAATAAGCCTCGTGCTCTCAAAGACATGAGAATTGTAAATAATATTTTATTTAATGAATGACTAAATAAGATCTGCATTTTACGAAAATAATGTACTTTATTTTATTTGTATTCAATTATTTTCTCTACAGAAGCATTTTCCAGTTTAGCATATTCAATTAAATAGACTAACTAATTCTACTATTTTTTTATTCCTTTAGATAAATTTTTTTGCTGTTTATAGGCCTATTACGCTTTTAGCTGTTACGCTGTTCGTCCGTTACGGTATAGAGAGACAAAGATTGTAGGTTTCTTAACCCTTAAATGGTAAGCATGGGTCACTCGTGCCTTTCGAAAAATGACACCCATATCTATCTCGGAGGGGATTTCTGAATAAATTCTAATAATAACATTCATTTTGATACTTAAAATTGATTAAAACATGTATTTATTTTTTATTTATTGTAATTTACACCTCTTTGACGGACAATAAAAAACGTGATTTTTATGCTCAAAACTTAAGAATTCCTTTTATTTATATCGACTTTCTGCATTTTTTTCCTCAAAGTACCACTTTTAAACTTTATTCTCCCGTTTTGAATTTTTAAAAATATTAATTTTTACCAAATTATGATTTCTTTAAAAAAACGTTTTTTAGCGTTTTTCTTTGTTTAAACAAATTTATTTATAAAACAAATAAATATTTCACGAATATAATGATTTGACCTCACTTTACGATAGTTAATATCATACCATGAATTTTTATAGATTTTTTAAAGCACTTTTAAAGACTTTTTAAGGTGCTGGGTACGAGTGACCCATGTTTACCATATAAAGGTGCCTAAAAATAGCTTACCATTTAAGGGTTAAGATAGAGAGATAAGAAAGGAAGGTATATACTGGGATATCAGGTAGCTTGATATAGGATACAAGTTTTTTGTAAAATTGTTTAACAGTCTATTGCTAAATGAGTAAAAAACAATATTTACGACCACTTCGCGGACGAAAATTTAGAAAAACCCTATATCAAAACTGGAAAGGGAGATGAAAGGTATGTAGAAACCTCCTTAATCCACAAGCCCACTACCTACTAACTCTAATCTCCCTTAGCTGAAAAGCTGAAAAGAAACAGAATTAGTTAAAAAATAAAAAAAATCAACGTTTTAGCACTCACCCAGTGCCCTCATCAGGAGCTGGAAAAGAGAAGAAATGATTAGTAATACTTCGGCCAGCTATCCAGAAACTGCAGTTTCCAGAAGACTAAAACAACAGTACTTTGTATTAAGAGTTAATTCTCTTTGTGTATTTTCATTCGAAAAATCTCAAACTGTTGCTGACACCACAAATAAGGGTTCGTCGAAATAGAGAAAGGAGAAGCTGGGTAAGAGTGAAGAGAGAACATTTGGAAAAGGAAGAATTTTGATTGGCAAAGATAAGTTAGGAGTAAAGGAAGGAAGAGAGAGAGGAGAAGAGACCAGGAGGAAAGAATTTCAAATTTAAAGCAGTGCAGGAAAAGCGGCTGTACTGGAACGGGCGGAATTTTGAACGAAAAGTGATAACATTTATTTGTGATTGATTTCTTGGATTTTTTTGAATACCTGAAGGGTGACAGTTTAATTTGAACTTGGAGGCTTACTTGTCTAATGCTCTATTGACTTGTGTTGAATTTTTGAGACGAATACTCATCGTGAGTGAAAAAACTGGAACTACGTTTTAGAAAAGTTTCGTGAGTGCAGATGATAGAGAAGATTTTAGACGTAAATTTGTGAATGTTTCTTCAAATTTTTTAAAATGTAACTCAAAAATTAGTGATTCTGATAGATTAATTGCAAAAAAATTTTAAATAACAAAAAATTCTTTATCTAACAATAAAAAATTTGTTTGTTACTAGAGCAGACAAAGGTACGGTTATTATGGAAAAAATTGAATATAAGAAAAAAATGTTAGATTTGTTAGATGAAAAAAACACGTATCAAAGTGTTGATTATAATCCGTTATCAAAATTACAAAAAGATTCTCTTAAATTAATGGAAAATTGGAGAAAAAAACAATATTTGGGAAATACAATTAGAAAATTTAATTTACACATAGAAAAAACACAACTGGCTAGAACTTATGGGTTACCGAAAATACATAAATTGAGACCAGTGGTTTCACTTATCAACTCACCGACGTATGCTATGGCAAAATTATTTAATAACATTCTGAAGGATACATTAACAGTTCCTAAATCGAATGTAAAAAATTCTTTTGAATTTGTCAAACAAATTTCAAAAATGACAATAGATGATGATGAAGTAATGGTATCTTTAGATGTTGTTGTTTTATTCACTAATGTGCCTAGTGAGTTAGTTATAAAATCAATAAATAATAGATGGGATATTATTAAAAATAAAACTAGGTTTTCAAAAGATGAAATTTAGAAGGAATAAATTTCCTAATGAATAATGCTTTTTTTCAGTTTGATAATAAATATTATAAACAAATTTTCGGTACGCCAATGGGTTCTCCAATTTCTCCAATTTTATCTGATATTGTCTTACAAGATCTTGAGGAAAGTTCTTTGGGTAACTCAGACATTAGGATAAAATGTTACATTAGATATGTTGATGACACTTTTGTTATTATCAAAAAAAAATGATTTGATTAAATTAGTGGATAAGTTTAATTCCTTTCATCCGAGATTGAAATTTACTCATGAAGTGGAGAACAATAATGAATTGTCCTTTTTAAATGTCAAAGATATTAGATTACCTGATGGAAGATTAATCACAGATTGGTATACAAAAAATACATACTCTGGCAGTTACTTAAATTTTTACTCAAATAATCCTAAACAACAAAAAAGTGCTATAATAAAAAATTTGGTAGATTGTGCTATTAAACTGTCAGATACTGCTTTTCATTTTAATAATATAAAGATAATTATTTTTGATTTATTATTAAATTCTTATCCATCAGAATTTATTGTTAAACACATAAAAAATAGATTGGAGTTTTTAAAAAATGTCAATAATTTAAGTCCTATAGCACAAAGTAAATTGTTTGAAAAACATATTGTTTCTCTTCCGTTTGTGGGTAAATATTCCTGGACAATAAAAAGAATATTAAATAGTTATAATGTTGGTACTATTTTTAGATCTTTTGCTGCTTTTGATAATATTATAAAGTTAGGCAAGGATTGTATAAATCCAGAGGAACAGACCAATGTCATTTATAAGTTAACATGTCAGAGTTGTCCGAAGACATATATTGGCCAAACAGAAAGATATTTATGGAAAAGACGTAATGAACATCGAGATAATATTATTTTAAATGAGAAATATCATAAAGTCATTTCTCAACATAAAGTTCTACATAAAGTTAATGATACTTTCACTCATGATTTTGATTTTGATAATATTAAAATAGTTCATAAAGAAAATAATGATTATAAACGTAAAGTAGGTGAAATGTTTTTTATAAAAAAAGAAAAAGAGAATAGTTTAAATTTGATAACGGATCTGAATAATTATAATGAGTTATATAATGTGATTCTAGATAAATATTGATTAATTTGATAAAACATATTAATTTTAAATACTGATAGACAAAACAGTGTTCTACTTTATCTGCATATTAATAGAATTTTGATATGTGATCATTCTAACCTATTTTAATTTTGACTGTTTTTAAAAATGTGACTACGATTTTTATCGTTGAAAAAGACAATTCTTTTTATGTTTATTTATTACTATTTATATTTTAATGTTGACTGTATTGTTTTGGTTTTGAATGTTCATGACAATTTTATGCTTGAAATAAGTAAGTTTATTCTTTTTTGTGGTTTAGTTTAATTTGTTTTATGTCTTGTATTTAACCTAAAAAACTGTATTATGAATTTTAATTATGTAACAATGTTTATAATTTTTAGTTTTATGTCCTGAGGAGGCCTTCTTATTAGTTGGCGAAACGTTGACGTTTTTTAATTATGTGACGAGTTTTTAATTTTATTAAATGGACTTGGTCTGGAGACTATACATTATATTTTATTTATTGATATTAATTCCCAGACGTTAAAAAAACAAATTTTGGATATTTTTATTGGAACTTTGATTTGGAGTGAGTAACATAATTATTTATCAATTTCCGTAAAAGACCTAATGCTTTTATTTCTCTCTCTCTCTCTCTCTCTCTCTCTCTTCTCTTCAACAAAGAAGCAGCACTTCACACATTTCTTGGTCTCCTATTTAAATGCAACCATTTAATAATCAAAAATATATTTGTTTAAAATTCAAAGTTTGTAAATGTCGTTATTCTCGATAGACTTTCAATAAATACGCTTAAACTATATAAAATCAGTTTGCTTTTTATTAATATGTTCCTTTCATTGAATTCTAACCTTTGTATGTCATAATTTAAAATTAATTTAAATTCACAAAGTATCCCGGTAAGTAACACCAACATAACCTAAAATTTGTAGCTTCTTAGGTTCTTTTCTTCATACAGCACGTCACATATATTTTACAATTGTTGATAGAGATCCAAAAACCTTACTTTAAAAATTCATGTCTCAAACGACTTATGTCTAAACTGCAGTTCCCGTCTGTAAGGAATGTAAACGAGAACCTTCTGGACCAGGGGCGTTGAAGGATCGACCTGATTTGATCTGTGCGTGTCGTTTCGACTAACTAGCGAGTTATATATGTCATTCATCATCTTGATGCATAGGTTCCCATAACACTTGACACGTACATTGCCAGGCAACAGATATTTTCCTCTGTTTCATTAAATTAACGCCTCACCATTAGAAACTTGTCTTGACAGTGCCAACTCCACCGTCAGCCGAAACGGACAATTTCTGATTTTGGCCAGAGCTCAGTAACGTGTGACATCGCTTTTACACACTAATGTTTCCTCGACACTCGTTTCACAACAGTTCTAAGAATATTTATTTTTACTTATATCAATTTATCTCCCAGAGAAACGAGATAACCAGATGTCAGTCAGGTACACCAGACACGCCAGTTTTGCTTAAATTGCTCTTTTTAAAGAAACATCTCGTTTCGACGCGTGCAATATAGATAAATAGTAATTTACCATTTTTCTGCCTCACATTGGGCGCGATAATATAAATTATGTAATTTACTATTAATTTAAAGTTGAATTAAATTTTCAAATTATCCCGACATGCTGGTTTGAAATTACTGTTATTAATAAATGCGTTCATTTGTGTGATTAATGTTAGGTCAAGAATGAAGTCATCTTGAACCTTACCTAGATTCCTTCTTTTAAATCAAATTTAATCAAGAATCTGATTCGGGATGAGGACATGTCAATAAGTTAACTTAGTTACAGGAAAATATTTATTGATTTCATTAACGAAAGGAGATTTTACAATTGATTAGTTATTTGTAAATTAGGTCTTAGTTTTAGAAGAAGACACTGGGACCGATGTAATCAGAAAATTTTGAAACATCTAGGAATCGGTTGCTGGTAAGTCGGTCTCAAGAAAAAGCTTATGGTGTCTGATACACTAAAATAGTCGAGAGACAAATATGTCGAGCATGTCTCGGGCATCAAACAATATAGTTGAGAATTTTTCCATTTCCTAAAATTGTTTTAATCTCAAAGTTCAATGACGAGTAGTTGACAGGTTATGATGTTTGTATACTGCAACGAAAAACCTATGAAAATTTTTTTCTTGTAGAAGATTCGTTTAGAAGATTCTTAAATGTAAGACTCTTATTTCTTTCCCAAAGTAATCTCTATGTATACAAGTACTAAATATGTTTCTATCTTGTACCATTATAAGGTCATTAAGATTCAATACAGTTTACAAGAGACAAAAGAATAAAGAAATATAATGTTTTAATATAGGTTATGGACATAACACTATGGATCTAAACTAAAGTTTGGGATAGAGAAGAACAATTAATTTACTTTCAAAAAGAATTTATTCAAAAAAAAAGCTTAAGCGATGCACTCAAGGTGACATTACCCTATTGTTATTATAATAGTGAATATTTAACATTTTTGAAGTAACACCAAGATAATACATATTATTCCCCCAAGGGAAAATTTTGTCTTTCTTAACGGTTTTCTGCACTTGGCTGCCCATGTCTAATGTGAGACGACGAGGTTCCACTCATCCTCATTTTTTTCAATTTAAATCCCATTAAATTTCTAGAGCAAAAACACTTTGAATTTTTCGTACAATGCATTTTGTTCCGAGTACCCTAATATATATATACCGACAAAAAATAACAGATCGTCTCATTATTCTTGAAGGACTTGGCGTGCTTCATCATGTGTACGACACATCGGATCGGCGTGTTTAATATAATTACTAGGTGAGTTTGCTCGATGTAGAGTTGATGCTTCAGAAGCGGGGTAGTTTTCTCCCGAGGGAGAGAAGATTGTGGTGCGTCGGAAGATTGTTCCGACTGATGATTCAGGTGAGGGGAAAAGAAGGTAAAGAATGGCAGCATTGTGCGTTGATAGATGTGTCAAATCCGGGGTGCATTGTGTCTACCGAGATAAATGGAGCTACAGTGAAAAAGCAAAACACGCACCTTTGTTGCCTAGTCTATACTCATCGAAGGTAATTTAGCGTCTGTCCATTTTTACGTGTGTGTAACGTGACACGGGGTCGACCGTGCGGCAGTGTTGTTCACAAGGGTACCAACCCCCTTTCAAAAACCTTCCACAAATTGAGACAGGACGCGTACCTGGAAAAAAAGATTGTCATATGTGGGAAATAAGCAAATGACATCTACACAAAAAGTGTGTTTATATGGAAACTGGAGAGGGCGCATCATAAGTCGATTAAATTTGTTAATACGAATTTTCAGAGGTTGCAAACGGCGCAGCATAGATACATGCGCGCATACGCTTTAGCCTATTTTAGTTAGAACTAGGTTTTGAGGGTTTTGTCTGTTTGCTGCAAAAACATGTTTGATTTGTAAAATATTTTGGATAAACCTCCAAATACCCCATACCTTCAATTTTGCATAATAAGTATGTAACTTACAAAGAACGTTCTACTGTTGGGGGGAGGGGGGTAGTTGAAATTTGGAACGTTCGAATTTTTATTTTTTTATTCTGACTTATTCTATTTTTTTTTTCGTTTTGGAGCCTTTAATTTAAAAAGTCAGCAATATATGCCACAGCAGAAAGCGTGGCCGATAAGTTAGATATATTAGGTTGGTTAAAAAAAAACAAAATAAGTCAGATATGTTATGCTGCTACCCCCAAATTTCTTCTAAATTGAAAAAAAATTAATTAACTAATTAATTAATTAAAAAATTAAATTTTTTTTTTTATTTGGAAATCGGACAATATTTAGAGGTGGCTCAAAGCCCATGAAGTTTCCCATGTATTTTGCATGGAAAAAACGCAATTTTTCGTAAATTTGCAATAAAATCGTAAAAAATCTCTTAAAACATTAATGCGCAAAGCCAAATCTTTAAAAGTTTTTAAAAAGCAGTATTCTATAATTTATTTATTCATTTGTTGATATTAACTATTATTCATTTTTTTTTTAAATTTTTGTGGTTTTTTTGAAATTGCATAAGAAATAGTCAGTTCCGATAAATTAATATATAAATAATAGAATACTGTTTTTTCAACACTTTTCAAGAATTGAATTGGTGCATTAATGATTTAAGTGATTTTTTACAATTTTATTACAAATTTACGAAAAAGTGTGTTTGCTTATATGCAAAATAGATGGGAAACTTCATGGGCTTTGAGCAACCTCTAAATATTATCCGATTTGAAAATAAAAAAATGGAAGTAATTTTTTTTTAAACACATGTATTATCATAAGAGCCCATAATTATGACAAAAAAAAACAATTTTATTTAATTAATATATGAAAAAAAATTGATTTTTGAGGGGGGGTATAAATAATTTTTGAACGTTCCATTTAGGGGGGGGGGTTGTCATTTGTAACCAAGTAGAACAAAAGGGGGGCTAGGGGTCTAAAACCCCAAAAATTGGAGGAACGTTCTTTATGGATGGCCCCATTAGTGCAGTGGCGTAAGTATTAAGGGGCAAAGTGGGGCAGTGCCCCGGGGCCCTTAAGTTTAGGGAGCCCTCAGTCAACCCTAACAAACCATTTTTTTAAGACAAAATTTATAAAATTTTAGAAAATAATTTAAAAAAGAATAGAAATGTTTTAAAATAAAGAAAATAATTTAAAATTTAAAAAAATTACC
The DNA here is from genome assembly GCA_037103525.1 of Ganaspis brasiliensis. NCBI lineage: Eukaryota > Metazoa > Arthropoda > Insecta > Hymenoptera > Figitidae > Ganaspis > Ganaspis brasiliensis. Next base: position 1,028,121 of record JAZKLR010000438.1, read on the forward strand.
TGAAAATCTTAAAAATAAAATGAAAAAAATTGAATAATGAAAAATTAGGCAAAATAATTGAAAATTGAGATAAATAATATAAAATTGAAAAAAAATAATTATTTGAGAAAATAATTTAAAAAATTACATTATATATTTTAAATAAAGGAAAATTAAAAAAAAGTTTTAGAAAAATACTTGAAAAATAATATAAAAAATAATATAAATAATTAAAAATTGAATGAAATAATTGAAATCTCAGATAAATAGATCAAAAGTTTGGAAATTATAATAGAAATTAAAAAAATTAAAAATTGAAGGATGATTGATGATAAGTTGCAAAAAATAAGTCATATTTGAGTGATATAATTGAAAAAATTACAGAATATTTTTTAAATAAAACAAAATAATTGAAATTTAAGAAAAATTCATGAAGATCTTAGAAATTAATTTAAAAAAATGAGAATAACTAAAACATGGAGAAAATAATTACAGAAAGCTAAAAATGAATGATATTTACGATAATTAATCAAAAAAATTTGGAAATTATGAAAACAAATGAACATATTAAAAAATTGAACAAAATAATTAAAATTTTAGAAAAAAACTTAAAAATTGTAGAAAATAATTTTAGAAAATGAGAATAATAATTAACAATCGAGGAAAATAATTAAAAAATGATCAAATAAATTCAAAATTTAAATAAATAATTAAAATATGCTGAAAATAATTTAAGATTAAGAAAAATAACTGAAATTTATGATAAAAATAATCTAAATATGAAAGATGGAACACAGTGAATAAAATTTGAGAGTAATAATTTAAAAAATCATAGAAATGTTTTAAAAATACAGAAAATAATTTTAATTGTTAAAAATTACCTGAAAATCTTAAAAATAAATTGACAAAAATTTAAAGAATGAAAAATTAGGAAAAATAATTGAAAATTGAAAAAAAAATAATTGAAAATTGTGATAAATAATATAAAATTTGAAAAAACAATTAAAATTGGAGAAAATAATTGCAAAAATTACATAATATATTTTAAATAACGGAAAGTTAAAGAAATTTGAGAAAAATACTTAAACTTTCAGAAGTTCATTGAAAAATATGGAAGAAAATAATTAAAAATTAGAGAAAATAAATGAAACAATAAGAACATAACTTAAAATTGAAGAGAGTAGTTTTTAATTAAACAGAAGTAATACAATTTTTTTTGGAAATTACGGAAAAAAAACTAAAGTAATTGAAAATTGAAGAAAATAATATAAAAATCATATAAATAATTGAAAATTGAATAAAATAATTGAAATCTCAGATAAATAGTTTAAAAGTTTGTAATTTATAAAATAAATGAAAAAATTTGAAAATTCAAGGATATAAATTTTGGAAAATAATTGAAAAATTGTTTTAGGTACAATTTGAAACTTGAAAAGAATAATTAAAACTTGATACAAACAATGATAACTTGTAAAATATAAATCCCATTTGAGTGAAATAATTTAAAAAATAATTGAAATTTGAGAAAAATTCATGAAGATCTTGGAAATCAATTAAATAAAATGAGAATTACTAAAAAATGGAGAAAAGAATTAAAGAAAGCTAAAAATCAATGAAATTTACAATAATTAATAAAAAAAAGTTTAGAAATTATGAAATCAAATGAAAATAATTAAAAATTGAACAAAATAATTGAAATTTTAGAAAAATACTTAAAAAATGTAAATAATTAATAATCGAGGAAAATAATTGAAAAATGATCAAATTAATTCAAAAATGAAAAAATAATTGAAATATGCTGAAAATAATTTAAGATTGAGAAAAATAATTGAAATTTATGATAAAAATAGTTTAAATATGAAAGATTGAAAACAGTAAATAAAATTTGAGAGAAATAATTGAAAAAATCATAGAATATATGTTTTAAAAAAGGAAATAATCCCAAAATTACTTAAAAATTTTAATTAAAGCGAATAATTAAAAAATTGAAGAAATAATCGTAAATTGATGAAAATTATAATTGAAATTTCAGATAAATAATTACAATTTATGAGAATTTAGCCAAAAGAATGAAAATAATTAAAAATCGAAGAAAATAATATAAAATTAAAGAATTTGTTTTTAATCAAAAGAAAATAATTGAAAAATCGTTTAAAAAATTGTAAAATTGAAGACAATAATCTAAATTTGAGATAGTAACTGAAAATTTAGGAAATTAATTGAAAAATAATGGAAATGTTAAAAGATGGAGAAAATAATTGCAAAATAATAGAAAGAAATGAAAATTGAACCCTAATAATTGAAAATTGAGATATATGTTTAAAAGTTCAGTAAATTAATTCTGAAATTATGAAAATTATTAAAAAAATTGAAAATAATAATTGCAGAATGACAAAAATAATGGTAAATTAATAAAAGTAATTTAAATTTGCGATGAATAATATAAAATTGAGAAATGAATAATTAAGTTGATTTAATGTCGAGGCAAAAATAATTAAAATTAAAAAAAATTATTGAGAAAACTAAACAAATTAATTGAAATTTGAGGAAGGTAAATTTAAGATTTAGGGAAATAAGTTAAAAACAATTACAATAATTGAGAATTGTAGAAAACAGTTAAAAAATGATGAAAATAGTACAAAATTGTACTTTAAGTAATTGAAATCATAAGAGAAAAAAATTATTAAAAATTGACGAAATTTTAAAATTATTTTACATTTCGTATTTTTGTGAGGTGGATTAATATTGAACTTTCAATGAATGCAAGTTCACATTCACTAAAATTGGAAGAAATTAAAATTGCTATAAATTTAAAATTTGAGAACGCTTTAAAAAGGTGAAATATGATTTAAAATTTTAAAAGGAAAAAAACATCTAGTGACGAATGTCAGGCGTGGACAGAATGAATGAATGAATGAATTAAACTTGTAAATTATTTTTTTTAAATTAATCATTATTGTCAGTACCTAGTGTACGAAAAGGCGTTTTTCTTTTTGTACCTTGTCCGTTTATTTAAAAAATAAGTAAATATAATAATTGGGGCCCTATTTTCCTCTTTGCCCCAGGGCCCTTGCTCTCCCAGTTGCGCCACTGAATTAGTACCGAATGGACATTGGCACGCTTTTTTTTAAGCCACACAGAGCGGTCAGGGTGCCCCATTGTACAAAGAACCAGGGGGTTCGGGTGCCCTATTGTACAGAATACAGGGGTCGGGGTACCCCATTGTACAAAATACCGGGGGTTTGGGGTGCCCCATTATACAAAATACCGGGGGGTTGGGATGCACATTGAACAAATTACCGGGGGGTTTGGGGTGCCCCATTGTTCAAAATACTGGGGAGTTGGGTATCCCAGTGTACAAGTTCTGCTTTTTTTTGCCACCATAATAAACAGAAAATAAATTATTTATTCTTGTTAAAGCCTAACTTTTTACTTCAACTGACTAAGAGGTTATAAAAGTTAATTGGCTATGTACAAAAAATGAATTGGTTGGGGTGCCCCATTGTACAAAATACCAGGGGGTTGGGGTGCCCCACTATAAAGAATACCGGGGGGTTGGGGTGTCCTATTGTACAAAATACCGGGGGGTTGGACTAAGAGGTTATAAAAGTTAATTATCTATTTGCAAAAACATAAGAATGACCTGCGTGAATGAGATAATTTGCGTAACTTCTTTTCAAGACCTCACAAAAAAACGACTAGAAAAATGATACATCTAGTATATAATAAAAAAAAAATAGAAAGAATTAACTAAGATTTTTTTTTAATAATTATAAGTGAATATTCTCTTCAAACTATACATATCCATTGAAACACAATTGTTAAAATTATTTTATCATTAGATATCTGCAAATTTTTTATTTATTTTTACATATCCATTTGACTTTTATAATAAAAAACGTTTTTTTCAAGGATTTTCTCTGATTTAGAAACTGAAGCGATTTTGGTGGTCCAGACTTCCTGTGTCAATGCGAAAAACTCCGCAGGCTGTCCAAAGGAGAAAACACATTTAGAAAAGGCAAAAAGAATAGGAATGGTGCAAAATAGTTTAAGAAAAGATACATGACTGTCCTTCTACATTTGCTCAGTGTCGCGGTTGGAAGTGAGAATTCTCCCGTCGCGTAAAGACTTACTTTCCTGGTATAAATCATCCGACTTCTTATTGTACCTAGATGAAATAAATGGACCTCTCCTCGCTTTATAAAGGTCGGAACAGTTGGTCTTTTCTTGCATTTCCTCATAGATTATGTCATGTCACTTTACATTTAGTTCCAATTCATTTACAAATTAATAACACAGTTATTTCCGGAAAATCTTTATCAAATTACCACCCACCTCTAAGCTTTTAAAATTAATTTTGCTTAAAGTATTATATTTTAAAGAGAAATTTTTATATTCTTACGAGAAAGCTTTGTGATCTTAAAAACATCGATTTTATAAATATAGGCTAAATCGATTCAGTTTCGTCTAAAAAGCGAAAATTTCCATTTTCATGCAGATGTTCAGATATGTGTATGTGTGTGTGTGTGGTAACTTTTTGTAGACAAAATATCTAAATATCAAAATTTAGACACATGGATTTTTGAAAATATACCTAATCAAATTTTTTAAGCACCTTTTTCCAAAATTTTTTTCATGATAAAAATGTAACCTAATGGTTCCACCTAATGGTCGGTATACGGACTGTTTTCTTGACTTAAAAAGTCGGTTATTTTTTAAAATATATTTATTAATTTTTTTTCTTTAAGTAGTTAATACCTTTTAAAATTCTGGAAATAATTATCCTTAAACTAAAGGATTGGTTTAATTTTTAAATAAAATATTACAAATATAGTTAAATTTGTAACGTTTTATTAAATTTAATATTATTTCTGTAGGTAATAATTAATATTTTTCCACGTTCTTGGGCCTATTTTAAAGATAATTCTATATAAAAGTAAAATAACTTATTTCCATTAATGTGAAATTTTTTCCCATGAAAATGTAGACTGTCAAAAGAAATGCATGAAAGTATGAAAAAATGTGAACTTTCTTATTAGTAGAAAAATAATATTAAAAATTAATTATATAAATATTTTATAATATTTTAACAGAATTAAAATAAAAAACATAATCTTATAATTTAAACAAATATTTTACACGTTAAAATATTTTTATTAAAAATATTTTTATTTTTTAGCCATAGTTCCTGTGGATAAAATATTCTATATTAAAAAAGGAACTAATTCGTCTATATGAAGCATATATTTTCTTGAATCTAAAAGAATTAATGACAATTCTTCATTTTTAACGAAATTGAAATTTTCATTTTTTTTATTACTTAATTTATTACTTTTTTACTTCCTAATTATTTTACTTTATTCTTTCTATTTTGCAAATTTTGGTTACATCCCTTTTACTTTGTACTTCTACCAATTGCTTTTTTTAATAAAATTTCTCTATTTTTCGTTTTTATAATATAGCAAATGTCCTCTTAAAACATTAAACTTTTGATTATAAAACATTCTATACTTGTTTTACAGTAGTCTTTTTATGTTTCTACAGCTCAGACGATTTTACGAATGTTTTTGATAGTTCAAAACCGCGAGACGAAACTAATCAAAAAGTAAATTATACAGGTACATATTTAAAAAAAAGCCAAATATGACCTGTTCATTGTATTTCAATAAAGTAAAACGTTTAGTTTCGGTTGTTAAATTAAACAACATGTAATTAAAGACGAATTATTTGCTTACAATAAAAATATATGGTAATAATAATTTTTAATAATTATTTTCCATTTTAGAAATATCAATTTACTTTATAATTATCATTCTTTAATAAATACAAATTTTAATACAGAATATTTATATCTAGTTATCTTGTTACTGTTTATAGTAATATTTGTTACTTTTTCGATACTATTTTCATTTAATAATTCAACAAATTTTCCAGATGTTTTTTCATATAATAATTTTATTCCTTTTCCATTTTCCCTTTTTTTAAAAAAAATGAAGTTCTTTTCTTCTTTAATTTTTTTTAACATCCCATGACCCCTTATCTTCTAGTTGTATCTTTCTTTATTTCCAACATGATTTTCTCTTTTTATCGGAAATTTCAATAACTTTCTGTTTCTAATACAAAACTACATTTTTTTCATATTTTAGTACGATACATTTCCCACTTTCTAGTTATTCTTTCCTAACATCAAGATATTTTAATTTATAAAATTACAATTTATAAAATTAATTGCTACTTTATTGAATTTTTCCCTCGTTTTCAAAATACATTTTTTTCTATTTCTAGTCTTTATTTTTCTTTAATTTAAAAAAATGTTTACTTTCTTTCTATTTGAATTGACATTTTTAAATTTTGAACAATTTTTCTCTTTCTAGGGATTTTAAACATCTTCTATTTTCTTATTTCAAAAATTATGTTATTTCTTAGAGTTTCGTGGCCCAGGACCAAAACCAGGAGACTTTGATATCCGTCCGTCCGTCCGTCCGTCCATCCGATGATCATAGCCAATAGCTGTGCATTTGAGTAAAATTCCTAATTCTTTCAATTTCTGTCTCTACTTTCACGTATCTTTTGTCTTCTTTTTCTAGTAATTTTATTTTAAAATCTAGTTCTTTTTTCATTTCCTAGTGACTCTTTCTTTCTCTCGAAATATCTTTCACTATATATATTTTAACTTTATTTCAAGACATTTTTAAAAATTTGGATCTATTAACTTTATTAACTGTTTTCCGATCTGTTTTCTTAATTTCGTAATTATTTCCTTGATGTTGAGTAATTCTTTTTTTATTTGTTATTAGAGGTTTTATTAAAAATTTAATGATTCTTTTCTTTTTCTCGTTCCATTTCTTGAACCTTAAAACATTTTTAACATTTTGTTAATGTTTTTTTAATTGTTTTACATCATGTATTACATTATTGTTATTTTTAATAGATGCTTGTTTTTAATTCATCAAATAAGTTCATTTTCGCATTACAGTGATATTTCACTTTTCAGTTAAACATACTTTTTTCATATTCAGATATTTTAATGTATAATTCTTCAAAAAGTGTAATACCCCAGTCCTCTTTTCTATTTTGTAAAGGTTCCTTCGAGTTCCTTTCTAAATTCTAATTATCTTTATGCTTATCACTAATCAGCGATTTTTCTTTTTTTTTTAAACTTGTATTCTTTAAAAACAATGATATTTATCTTTTCCCCAGTGATTATTTTCGCCCCACCCAACTTTATATATTATAATCTCCATGTACTATTTAATCTGGAGAAAAAGGAAATGAAACCTTGTCCAACTGTGTGGTCTGTCCCAACACTAAAAAAAAATAGTTTATCAAATTGTACTGAACCTACTTTTCTCCTGAAGCATACAAGATTCATATAGAGAAAAGCTCCAAGTGTCTAAATTGACCACGGGACGCATTTTCTATACTGCTCTATACCACACCTCAAGACACAATGATCCATGTTCTTAAATAACCCTTACTTTGCATGTCAATACCTTCTCATTTGTCACAAATTAAATACAACATTTCTCTTATTTATCTTTCTCTTTCCAGGGAAAATCGAACCTTGAGTGAAGTCAAATCATTACCTGGACGGTTGTATCCGGCCAATTCTTTCACGTGGAGCATTTTCACGCATTGGTTTCATTGTGCTGCGACCTCGACTATAAGATCTTCCATTTTGCCTGTCCGATGGTGACTGAGCTCAGATCATGCGGAGCACGGTACCTCATAAATCTTTCCCCTGTTTTTACGTGTTTGACTTGAAACGACTTGGCCATTATTAGCTGAACCAGCTTCCATACTTATCCGTTGGAGAATTTCGTAAAACCGCACCATAAATGCCCCGTTTCAAAATTCGAGGTTAAATGAAAAATCGGCTCCAACTGAGCCTTTGCTAGCTCAAGATCAGTCTCCAATCTCCGACACGCGACGCATTCTTTGTTCCCGAGTAAAACTCATGAATTACCGCTACATAAAAAATTACAAAGCTTTCCTGACGTAAACACTTTCGTAGAAAGACTGTAAACCTATTTTTGTTGTATACTGTACAGGCTCCATTAAATTACTTCAAAGGCCTCGAATTATATTTGCAATAGTTTCATGGAAATCGGGTTTCTAGTTGAAACTACATATATGCTTGATGTTTTCTATTAGTTATAACAAGTTTAATGCCATAAGGGGTATAATCTTACTATTTTATTAATCAGAAAAATAAAAATTAAATTAAAGATCACACTTTGATTCTCTTAGACTAACTTACCTGGGCGCCAAATTCATCAATAGCATAAATCTTCTTTGGCATATAACTCAGTTGGCATACATCTCATTTGGCAGAAAGTTCAATTAGAACTATTCAAATTGATAATAATTCCCAAATAGCATAAAGCTCATGTATCATAAAACTCGACTGACATAAATCCCATTTAGCATAAATCTAATTTGTCATAAATATCAAATTAAAATTAAAATCTTAATCTTGGAAAATTTGTGGAATTTGCAGAGTTAATTTCTAAAATTCAAGACTAATAACTTGTGACTATTTTCGCCATCCGAGATAATAGCAATTGTTTCGTTTAATCAATACTAATTGAAGTCTTAATCTATTTGTAATCGTAGACTACTACTTTTAATTTGCGTTATATTTATTTACAATAATTCATTCTCGTGAGGCTGCTAAGCTCCTATTACCCGCAGCGCCCCCTATCGAGTCGTAAAAATTACCAAGACTCAATTTTTATTATTCCCAAGCTGGTTAATCCCATTATACAGCTCCACATTTAATCTTTAAGCTTCGAATATCCGCGGGATGCGGCGATAATTCAAGCGCCAAATGGCTCGAAAAGACATGTCATCTATAACTATATGGTCAGAGGACTGAAACGAACTATGTGACCCCCCTCGTGGGCACAGCGTGAAGCAGAGGTCGACAAATCATAGCTGTCTGAAATGGGTAGACGTGAAAAACTACCGTGGCTTCCGTAGAGAACTAATAACAGATGCCAACATCAAACGCAATTCCGTGAAATCATTATCCAACACACCGTGCACATAACCATAGCGCGTTTAAGCTACTCACGAATTTTTTCTCCCCTATTCATTCTACCGAGGTGGAATGCACCCCTAACGCCCCAAGTAATACTATACGTTGACAGTAATTGCTGCTTTGATCAAGGTCACGAGCTACCATCACGCTACCGGAACCCGATCCTTCTTTCACTTCCCAATCCTGTCTCCTTGGTGTAAAAAGTTTCGCAGCCAAATTGATTGCATTTTTAAAAACACGAATTTTAATATAGGCAGTATAGTTGAATACAGTTAGGGAAAAAATATTTGTGGCGAGTGACAATAAAAATCGGGATTTTTTTAATTTCATTTGTGGCGACTGAGTTACAGTACTGGCTAGTGCTGGCAGAGGCGGCGACTTGTAAATTTTTGCCATCTGCAAACTTAATATTGACCGGTTGGGGGGGGGGGGGGAGAGAAATAAAACAATAATAAATTAAAGAGTTTCTTAAGGGGGCAACCCTACTTATTTTTTTCAAAAATTCAATTCACTTTTTTTTGCATTTTGTCAAAGTATATGATTTCAGCAATATATAAATATATTTTTAGGTTATTCAGTGAAATTTTAATACGATAGGAAGCATAAAAAAGAACCTCGGAAGGTGTTTTAGAGTCAGACATCTGTTTCAAGTTGGTGACCATTATTGATGAAAAACTACTGAACCGATTTTGTTCAAATTTTGTGGGCTTTTTTAAAACATAAAAATCCAGTCCTTAATGATAGAACGTCCAAGGCTGCGTACTGTCGGTAGGACGCGCTTTTACACAGTAAACGTCCTTCCGGAAGGACAATTCATTTTTGTGAAAAAATATATTAATTTCATATAATCATCATCATTATCATCATAATTCATCATCTTTATCATCAAAGGAATTGAGTTTATTATTACTTTTGTAAATATTGTTATAACTAACGTAATGGCGGCCGGTGGTAAATGGCTCAGGCGCGAGTCCCTCGGAAATCGCTCTATAAAATCAATATGAAGCAGATAAGTATAAAAATGAATATATGGTTTTTTAGGTAATGAAACAAGCTTTCAGATGACGTAAATATCGATTTTTTTAATTTATGTACAAGGGCTAGGTAGTCTTCTTAAAAAAACGAAAACGTCCTCACTGCAAAAACATGGTGTCTTAAATTGGACAAAAATGTCTTAAATTAAGATACTTTTGGTGTCTAAGACACGAAAAATGTCTTATTTTAAGACATTTTTGAACAATTTAAGACACCTGTTTTTGCAGTGCTGCCGGCAGTACCGCGCGTCGTCTGTTTGTGACTAAAAATTATGTGAATTTTTGGAAAATTTAACTTCTTTTAGCTACCAAGCTTCGGGGTTTGAATTTACAAGTTCCATGTTTATATGCGCTGAAAGCTTGATTCTTTACCTTTCCAACCATATATACTACTTTTTGTTTATCTGAATCCATGTTAATTTTATAACGCGATTTCGTACGTACTCGCGGAAGGCTTTTTTGTCCTGCCGGAAGGACGTTGGACGTTCTATTATTAATCGAAGGATTTGTTTTTAAATGCAAAACTTTCCTTTTCACAGGTGGGAAATAATTATTTTTGTCTTTTTTTTAAAGTATGAAAATCAAAAAGTAGAGTTTGAGCTGTTGCCATTTTGTCAAAAAAATATATTTTTTAAATCCTTCGATTAAGGACTAGATCATCTTTTACTTTAAATAAATTCGTTGGAATTTTGTGTTACAAATAAACCAACTCTTTATAATTGTGGTCACAGCAAACCATATTTTCTATGAAGACTTTAACAAAATCGAGCATTACACCTCCATTTTTAAATATTTTTTTAACTTTTTTACCGGAATTCATAGTTTAAATTCTGTATTTTTAGACAAATAATCGTTTTATTTAAAATTGTTAGTAGTTTTTCTAAAAAAAATTCATGAAAATGATCAATATTTCCGCGCTTCAACTAGGGTTGCCCCCTTAATTAGCGTAATTATTGTAACTCAAAAGTTGACAATTTTATTTGATTTCGAGTACATTTTCGGATATAATAATCAAATAATCAAAATAATATAAAATTTTTGATCAAATTTTACAAGTTACAAAAAAAATTAAAAATTCACGAACTTAATTGAAATTTGAGAAAAAAAATAGAAAAATGATTAAAACATTGAAAATTTGAAGAACAAAAACCATATTTTTTAAAATAATTGAAAAATGTCGAAAAAATATTGAACTTAGAAAAATAATCACATTATAGAAATATTAGTAAATTTAGAAAAATAATGGAATTTTGAGAGAAATAATTGAAATTTTCGGAATTAATCAACAAATATTCACAATAATAAAAAAATTGTGAAAATTATTGCAAATGAAAAAATAAAATTGAAATTGCACTAACGTAATTAAAATTTGAGAAAAATAATTGAAGATTGATTGAAACATTGAAAAGTTGGAACGATAACTTAGAATTAAGATAGTAAATAAAAATTTAGAAAATAAAATGAATAATGATTAATTTATCTACTTAAAAGGTGGAGAAAATAACTGCAAAAGTATAAGAGAAAATGAATTTGAAAAAAAAGTTGATAAATGAGATAAATAATTGAAAATTGAGGTATTGAATTGAGAAATGAATAGTCAAATTAATAAAAAATAGAAGAAATTGATTGCAAAATGATAACAAATATAATTTAAATTTAAAGAAAATATTATTAAAATTTGAGAAATATAGTTTATAAATCTAGGAAATTAATTAAAGAGAAATGAAAATAATAAAAAATTCGAAACAAAATTTGTAAAGTAATAAAAATAATTAGAAATTGAAGAAATTAATTTAATAAATAAATAAATAAATAAAAAAAATTACAACATATATTTGTAATGGATGAAAATAATTTCAGAATTATAAAAATAATTGTATATTGTAAAAATAAATGGAAGTTGTAATAGATTATAAAAAAATTCAAAATTCATTAAAGAATAATTGAATATGACAAAAAGTAATGAAAAAACGATAGAAATAATCGTAAATTGAAGAAAATAATAAAAATTTGATATAAATAATTGAAATTTTCGATATTACATTGAAACGTGGATACAGTAACTTACATTTGAGATAATAAATAAAAATGTAGGAAATTATTTGAAAAATAATTAATAGATCTAATTAAAAGGCGGAGACAATAAGTGTAAAAATATAAAAGAAAATGAAAATTGAAAAAAAATGTTTGAAAAGTGAGATAAATAATTAAAAATTGTAAAAATTGATTGCAAATGATAATAATAATATTTGAAATTGAAGAAAATTATTAAAATTTGAGAAAAATATTTTAAATTCTAAGAAATTAACTGAAAAATTATGAAATAATATAAAATTGGAAAAAATATTTGTAAAGTCATAAAAATAATTTAAAATTGAAAAAAATAATTTTAGTTTGTCAAAAATAATTGAGAAAATTTCAACCTGTAAGTATTTGTAATTTAAGAAAATGATTGCAGAATAATGAGAATAATTGTAAATTGAAAAAATAACTAAAATTTTGAGATGAATAATAAAAAAATTAGAAAATTAATAAAAACATAATTGAAAATGAGAAAAAGAAATTGAAAATTAATTGAAAAATAAATTTAATAATAAAGTAATTGATTGGAATAATTGTATGTTGAAAAAAATAATAAATATTTGTAAAATATAAATTAAAATGTTACAGAATATATTTGAGATAAACAAGACTACAATTACAATTATTATATATTATAATTCTTCAAACTTCAATTTATTTGAAATTTCATTGATTAAAATTTTAATCAATCCACTCTTTGAGAATAGTAAATTTAAAATTATTTAAAAATTTCTTTAATTTTTAAGAGTTCTTTTCTTTTATAAATTTAATTATATTTGCTACAATTCTCAACTATTTTTATAATTTTTCATCAATTTTATTTTTATTATTTTTTATTTTTCCCTCATTTTTAAATTCAATTTCCCAAGTTTAAATTCTTTTCTTTAATCGTTGAGAATAGTAAATTTAAAATTATTTTAAAATTTATTAAAGTTTTAACGATTCTTTTCTTTTATGATTTTAATTATTTGATAAAATTGTCAACTATTTTTATCATTTTCCAAAAAATTTCTTCATTTTCTAATTATTTCCATTATTTTTCAATTTCTCCTCTAATTTTTAAATTCAATTTCCGCAAGTTTCAATTCTTTTCTTTAATTTTTTCAACAAAAAAAATTTTCAGTTTTAGTTATTTTCAATAATAGCAAATTAGTTAAATTATTTATTAATTAATTTTTAACTTCTTTCGTCATTTTTCAATTATTTTTTCGAAATATGTTTTTTTTTAATTTTAATCATTTTCTTCGAATTGTAAATTCATTTATCCACATTCTTATTATGAAATTTATTTTTTGTCAGTAATTTTACCATATGGAATTCCATAGGGTGACTTTTTTGCTATATGGAATTTGGAGACGTACCATACACAAGTCGCCGCCCCTGAGTACTGGCTACAGCGTAAGAATATTCTAAAAGACTCTTTTTAAAGACTTTTTAAATATTTAAAAGTGTTGTGTTTGAATTCTTTAATATAGACATTTTATATTGTTAAAATTTAAATATTTATATTAATTTTTTGTGTTGTGAGTATTACGCATTTATATTTTATTTCATTTTATATTGAGAATCTTTTATATTCATATTTCAATATATTTACATACACAAACATTCACACATACACTCAAACACAGAGTGTATTACGCTACATTATTACCGTATTTTTATGTATTTTTGTCAGGTTGTGCTCAGGAACGTTTAATTCTTAAATTTCGAATTTTCTAAATGTAAATTTTTAGTTTTCCTTAAAATTCAATCTTTCTACGACATCTGCACTTTTATCTGCATCCTTCTTACCTGGCAATCGCATGATCCCTTGACAAGGACGAATTCGTACCTCCCTCGCGACCAATCATAAAATCGGCCCAGACAGGCAACTATCTCGATCTTTTTCTATCTTTAAGATTTTTATTAGTTTTCTCTTTCTAAAGCTTCTAGAATTTTCTAGAAGCTATTTTTCCACAGCAATTTGCAGTGCAGATGACGTTTTTGAATTCAGTCTTTGACCCGTTCTCGTTCTGAGCACAACCTTGCTCTGAGAATCAGAATAAATTGTTGTTTTATTTAATTTTAAATTGTTGTTTGTTATTTTTGTTATTATTTACACCCTAAAGACTAAACATTCATTTTGTGTAAATAATAGCGATTTGTATGAGCACATTAAAATATGATGACAATATGATTAAAATATAATGATTTCTTTGGATGTTGTTTCTCTTTTCACCAATATTCCATATGAATTGGTTATAAAAAGTATACAAAAAAGATGGCATTTAATAAAAAATAATACTAAGATCCCATATGATGAATTCATCAATTGTATTAAATTCATCACGAAATCTATTTTTTTAAATTTGATAATTGTTTTTACAAACAAATATATGGCACTCCAATGGGGTCTCCATTTCTCCATTGTTAGCTGATTTAGTTTTACAAGATTTAGAAAAATATGTTTTTAACAAATTAAATTTTAAGATTCCTGTATACTACAGATATGTTGATGACATAATTTTGTTTATTTCTAAAAATAAGTTGTTATTAATTTTGGAATTATTTAATTCATATCATGATAGATTACTGATCACTCATGAAGTTAAGGTAGAAAATTCTATTTCATTCTTGGATTTGAAATTAATTCGTAATAATGATGGTTCTATAAAAACTTATTGGTACAGAAAAAAACACATTTTCGGGCAGAAATATAAATTTTCTTTCTAATCATCCAATTAATCAGAAAAGTGCTATAGTAAAAAATTTAGTTGACTCAGCTAGATTATTATCTGACAAAGAATTTCATCATAAAAATTTAAGCATTGTTAAAGAGAATTTATTATTGAATAATTATCCTTCAGAGTTAGTAGATAAACATATAAAAATAGATTGTTTCAAAATAAAAATAATTGTAATATTGATAATGCTGAAATTCAAAATGAAGTTCAAAATATAGTTTCTATTCCTGTTCATGAAAATGTTTCTTATAAAATTAAAAGGACATTGGAGTCATATAATATCAAAACAGTTTTTATGATTCTTCTTTAAAACCTTTTATTAAGTTGGGTAAATATCCTTTAGAAAAATGGGATATTACTGGAGTTGTTTATAAAATTAATTGTATTGATTGTGGTAAAACTTATATTGGACAGACGGGTAGACAGTTATTTACAAGATTTATCAAGATTTATAAGACTTATGTCTTATATAACTTTAAATAAAAAATATCACAACGTTATTTCTAAACAGAATCTGTAATTAAAATGATGATGGAACTGAGCATGATTTTGATTGGTCAAATATTGAAATTTTACATAAGGATAATAACGATTACAAAAGACTAGTAGCAAAAATATTTTTCATTAAAAAATAACAAAATAATTGTATAAATAAAATGACAGATATTTATAATTTTGACGATTCTTATAAGAATATTATTGAGGTGTCAATTTGATTCCTTTTTCTAGACTTTTTTTCTTTCTATAAAGAATTTTCTCTATTTCTTTGCAACATGCTCCCTGCATATTGGCTCAAAGTAATGTGAAGAGACAACTCGGACGTGGCATATTTAGAAAAAAATTTAACAATGAATATAAAAAGAAACATTGTAATAAATATATTCAATGTAATATTTGTAAATACATTGGAAAAAGTGTAAATATACATACTAGTCAACAATAGTGTTCAAAATCCTTTGAAAACATTACAAAGAATGTCCAATTCAACATAAACACTTCTGTTTCACACTTTAATAAATTGTAATAAAATTTGTAACTAACGATTCTTTATTTTTGGAAACTTTAGATATTTGAAAAATTTTGATATTATAACGTTTCTTACGAACTGGGTAAAATTTACCCGAGCGTAAAGTCGTCCGAGTCGTACAACGACTTGTTTAGAAATGTCGTAACATTTAAAATTGGCCTGGGTTAAGGTAACTCAGACCGTATCCTGCTGATTAACATAAACACTTCTGCTTCACACTTTAATTAATTATAATAAAATTGATAAATAACGTTTCTTTATCTTTGGGAACTTTTGATATTTAAAAAAAAAATTGATATTGTAACGTTCAGTACGGACTTATTTAGAAATGGCGCAACATTCAAAATTTACCTGGCTTAAGCTAACCCAGTCCGTACCCTGCGGATTAACATAAATACTCAAATGTTCTAACATTTTTCAGTTTTATCTTGTTTTGATTTGTAATACGTAAATTATTTTCTGTAGATAATGCATATCTAATTTCCCCATTGACACATTTGTTACTAATACATGGTATTTTGCAAACAACGCCTGTTTTATCAAGTATATCAACAGGATCTTTACCGAATTTTATGATTCCATTTAGTTTTGAATTAATTTTGAAAATTGATTCTGTATTATGTTTGAACAGCATTATTTTTATATTCTGGGGAATCTTTGCATAATAACAACTATTCTGAATTTTCCATATTTATCTCCAAACCTAAGTTTATTTAACTTACTTTACCTGTCAAAAACAAATAATCTAGATTGTGAGTTGAAGCAAAATTTAACAAAGATGCAGCGAATTATATCACACGAATGGTTTTATATTATTTTAAAATGTCCTCAAGAATCACACATTAATCCTTTTTTTAGTGCCAAAAATTTCTTGAATAGCTTATACGAGTAACAAGAATTAAAATATGTAAATCTCGCTGTAAATTAAATTTCTCACTAAAGTGATCAGAATCAAAGATGTTACCTTCTAAAAGGAAACTTTCTTGGTTGGAAACTTCCTGCTTGAATGCTGCACGAAATTTAGTTTATGTAGAACGTTTAGTATGTAAGAGAAGGTACATAAATCAAAGATCATTAGGAGCAAATTAACAGATCCGGTCAGATAAGTGATAAATTAGTCAATGCGTTGGCGACCAGTTAATCGAAGCAATTCTCCTAAATTACTTTACGTGATTCCTCTCTTAGTGTTCCTGTCAACAAAAAGTTCAATAAAATCAAGAAAAACCCTATTAAGTAATTAATCTTGGGGAAATACTCTTGAGCGTTATTTTTCAATGGTTCTAAGAGGCATAAACTAGAGAACATACAATTAAATACAAGAAACATCTCTTTAGAGATGGGAAATAAACAAAAAATTTACGATCACGAAGGGTCCGCCATGACGCCATTACGGGGCCGTCGATTCATTTCAAAGTGAGCTCGTTTGGCGCGAGGCAACAAAATCGTCGGTAAAGTCACTTTATGAAGCTAGACTAGATTAATGTTCTCGTTTGTTGGGCAATGGCAATAATAAATTATCTTAATAGCTTGGCCAGCTATAAATATGTTATGTCGTCCCCTCTCTTCTTCGAATCTTGTTATCCATTGTCTTTGAACAAATTTTTCCAAGATTTGCCGTTGGAAAAATATTTTTAATAAATAATTTTTAGGCAATGACTTTAGATTACTTTTTAAGTAAATTAGGCCGACTGTTAAACTCTAATTTCCTGTACATTATTCCAGTACTCCAAATTCCGAATATTACGATTTAAATCTCGGTTTCTTTATTATAGGATCCACTACCCGGATTCCATATTTTGGAATATATTAAGGATTCTACATTCCAGATTATATATCTCGAATTCCGGATTCCGGATCCATATCCTGGATAAGAAATTAAAATATTAAATTTCCGTTCATAATTCTTCCATAAAAAAATTAAAATTCTTCCAACAATAACATAAATCAGTCATGCAATAATTTATAGTTTAATTATCAGGAAAAAATTAGCAAAAAAATATTTGTACGCTTCAGGCCTGAATGAACTATTAAAAATTGGAATTGAGAAAATAAAACAATACCAAGATTTGAAAGATTAAAACTTGTATAAAAACACTATTTATTAAACACTTCTAATAATTACAAAGTTGTGGAGTGAAAATCTAAATTATATTGATTCGATGCAATTAATTAACGATAACTTTTAAAACTTCTATTACTTATAGGTTGCGTCGATTTTGTAAATGGATTTTGTCACGCTTGTCACGTCTTGACAAATAGCTGTCCAAATAGTCACTGTTTCATTGTCCCCTCCTCCTGCAATCTCCTCCTTTACCTGAATCTAGTCAACTTCAAGGGTCTTGCGCGTAAAGTAAAGTACATTAAAATCCTTATTTCTGTCTCTAAAGTACAGTGAATTCAAAAATGTCTGTCAACTTTCGTCTGTTGTTTTACATGTTTCATGTCAAAATATTTTGTATTTTACGAGAAAGATATTGGACAAATTTTGCCTATACCAGTGACGTCATTCTTCACCACTTGCTCTTAATAAATTCTCTTAAAGTGTAAAAACATCTTTTCGTTTTATAACTCTCAACTTGATACATTGTGAAATTCTATTTCTGAAAGAAAATGTCTGGTCGACTATTGGTACAGTTGAAAGTTAAAACTAATAGCATCTATCTTAGTTTCAATGCCAACGACATAAATTTTGAAACTTTAATGGTTAGTACCTCAATCGAAGAACAAAGCTCGTAATTTTAAGGACTATTTATGCAGTACGTCAGAGAATGTTAGTCCATCCAGGAGTTAATATTAAAGATAAATGGCTTTAGAGGTTTCTGCCAGCGTTTGGCAATACGTCAGCCGCTTTGTGGCACTTAACGCCGTAAAATTGTTTGATGATGCCGCTATCACCCCTAACAGTTCCTAACAGTCGGACGCACAACCTCTCCGCGCTCGCGTCTGACACTGCAACTGTGAGTTATTCACTTAATGCGGCCATTACGTGCTCCTCGATGGCGCTTCATCCTGATTTACTTGACAAGCATTTATTACTCCTATCTCCGTTTGCGATATTAAAGCCTCTTGCTCGCGTTTCATATGGAAGCCTAGTAAGAGTAGCTTCTATAACGAGATACTTGAGAAGAAAATGAGAGGTCAACTTTACGATCTCTCTTACCATTCATATTATCTACTGCTTGATGAGAAAATTAGTAAAAAGCAAATCCGGAATATTCCATCAATTTATAATTTTTTTCGATCATAATTTTACAAGAATTATGGATTTTTTCAAATCTTCTGTCTAAACTTTTAAGAACTAGCTTACAAGGAATTTTAGTAAATAGACTGACATCAAGAGAAAGTAGTAAAAAATTGTTTGGTCTCATTTAAATTATTAAGAATTTTTTGAGTGCTAGATTCCAATTTAGTTAAAAGATTCTTTGTTAAAACTTCTTGATATTACAGATTGGTCTAAAAGTAGATCATTGGCTTTTGATAAGTATTCATATTTTTATAAACAACCATTGTTGAACAATAGACCGACGCGTCGCTATCAACGCGTCGACGTTTAAAATACTTGCATTCTGGGATCACCTTTAGGTTTCAGCATCGTAAATACATGGCAAAAATAGAAAGAGATGTTCTTAATGATCCAAGTCACTTTTGAAAAAACCGTCATCAAACATATTAATTTTGCCTTGAAAACTATTTTATCCGATAGACAACATGGTTGCTTAAGTAAAAAATCTACTATCACTAATTTATCTTGCTTCACACAATTCGTTAAGTCTTCTTTAGACAAAGATAATCAGGTTGATGTAGTGTACACCGATTTCGCTAAAGCCTTTGACTCCATAGATCACGCAATTCTCAGAAGAAATCTGGATTCCATTTCCCTTGCTCCTAATTTTAAATTGTTGCTTCTTGATTACCTGAAAAATAGGTCACACATGGTATCGGTTGGAAATTTCATGTCAGAAGAGTTCGTCCCACAATGTGGCGTACCCCAAGGGTCCTCTTTGGGATCGCCATTTTTTACATCGTTTATTAATGACGTTACTAAATGTTTATCGTCTCCGTGCTTATTATACGCAGATGATTTAAAATTTTTCAGAATTGTTAATTCCATGCAAGACGCGCTCGAGTTGCAGAATGACCTGGATAACTTGCTAAATTGGTCAGTTATAAACAAACTATCTTTAAACATTTCAAAGTGTTTTGTACTTTCTTTTTTTAGGTCGAGTAATTGCTTTTCTTTTTCTTACAAAATTGGTCAGATACCACTCGAGCGAGTTTTCTCCATGCGTGACCTTGCCGTGGTTTTTGACTGCAAGTTAAATTTTCTAGAACATTTTAAAGGAATCGTCTCTGCAGCATCCGGTGCACTGGGTTGCCTTTTTAGACACACTAAGAACTTCAAAACTCTTACTTTACTTTATAATGCTCTTCTAAGGTCTAAATTGGAGCTTGCTTCCATTATATGGATTCCGCAATATGATATATACTCGAAAGATTTGGAAAATATTCAAAAAAAATTTCTTAAATTCTTGGCATTTAAAATCGATGGTACTTATCCTCCACGTTGTTGTGATTACTTGAATTTATGTCAACGTTTTCAATTTTTAACACTTAAGGAGAGAAGGATTATTTTTGCTACTGCTTTTAATTTTAAATTAATTAACGCTTAAATTGAATGTCCTTTTCTCCTTCAGGAACTAATGCTCCAATCTATGCTTCTTGTCTTCATATTAATAGTATGTTTAATTTCTTAAAACCTAGCCCTGACATGTATTTTTCTTCAAATGCAGAATTTCTTATGCAGATTAATATTTATATAGAAAAACTCAGAGAATTAAATCACACTTAAATAAGATAAATAGTATTATTGTTGCAGACATCTATAATGTATGTTTTTCTGAATCGTAGCAACAAATATTCTTTCAAATTCTAATTACCACACATTGTAAAAACGATTAACCACGTATACGAAATAACTTTGACTTTCGTCGTTATATTATTCATGCTTATTGTTGTAACCCATTTATGGTCCATTACTGGACCGCGGATGGTTGTAAATAAAAAAAAATAAATAAATAAATATCAATTTAAACAGAAAGAAAGAAAACTTATTAATCGGTTGATCTTTCTTTAAATTTCAAGTCATGGAAGTTGCTGAATGATATGAGAAACTTTGCACTCTTCAATAGGAAGATTATTCCAAATAATAGAATTTTTCTTCGTCTCAAATTATAGATGAATGAATTTTCAGAAAATTCCAATGTATATCCCCAAATCAATGCATTTCTGGTGAACCACGTGTAAATCTCCACACATCAAATTCCAAGATAAAGCCACATTTATTTAACGCTACACTCTAATTAAATATTAAAATATTAGATATTTATATTATACCAAAATTTAACAAAATAAGAAAAAATAAAAGAATTTTACCTTTCCGTGTCCCCAGCCAGCGCGTGAGAGCGTAGCCGCTGAGTCGATCGTTTTCAAAGAGCAAAAATCGAATGATCAATTACTCATTCGAATTTCCTCGATGACACAATCGAACTCGGCTTATTTATAATTACGCTCCACTCTATGTCCTTTACCAAGGAACACGAAAAAAGAATAGCAAATTTGAAATATAGATACTTTATAATAAAATTAAATGAATAGCGTCACTCATGGAATTATTTAAAATGAATACTAAGTATATCGCTTCAAACATTATTACTAACTCTTAAGAGATGTTAGTATCACTCAGATTGATTAACCAATTCTTTCTTGAATCTTTGTATTCTTTGTTGAATTGATGTCATAATAATTATATACTTCTTTTCAAATAACAAATTAATATTCCTAATAAGTCCTTCATTATATTTTGCATTTTTTTATTTGAAAGAGTAAAAAAAATTGTGAAGAGTAGTTGATCAATTGACGAGTTCATAATCTTATTCTTAGTAAATTGTAGTTGTTTATTTAAAAAATTAATATGATTTCATATCGATGGTGTTTTAGGATGAATTTGAAAAATTATTTAGGAGCTGATGTTCCTAGCGTCGTGAAGTATATTATTAATCCAGGACTGAATTCATTAGTACTATTGTTTCCTTTCATTATTTATATCATGTAACAAATTTTCTTTCATTTGCACATAAAGTATTATTATTTTTCAACTAAGATTCAATTTAGTTTTAAGGGTACTCTTCAAATTTAGAAAATATTACAATCACCCATTGAAATAGTAGAGAACAATCATAAATATAAATACACAAAAATGAAATAATTACAATCAAAATATATTCTTTCGTCAATCGTCATTTAATATCATTCTATTGACAATTCTATAATTAACATAAATTAGTCACGATTTATTTATACCAATTTCGATTAAATAAATAATTTTAAGAATAAAATACGCACGCTTCAGGCCTGAGATTATTAATAAAGTTCGAGAATGTATCAATATAAAAGAAAAAAAGAGGCATAAACAATTCAAAATAAATTAATAACAAATAAAACATATTTCATAGTTCAGCAATATAGGTTAGCAATAAAATAAAATCTGTAGTCAATCATGAGCATCATAACGATAAATGAAAATTTATTAAGATAAAATAACTTATCCAAATTTGGAGGAAATTCTAACGTGATTGTATTTTCCGAATCGTCTTTGTGCGTTGCCTTTAGCAGGATTCTAGGGGATCAAAAATAGAAATCCTCTGCACCTCAGACTTAAGACGTTCTTATCAACGAATCTTTTCCTTCATTTCCAAAATGATCCAATTTTTATTTGTAAGAAAAAAGTGAAAATCGATATGAAAATCGATACCCAAAATAAACACCACACTATAAAAAGAGGATGAACAAACTTATTAAAAACTACACTTTCAATTACATATAATAAATTTAACACCACTACAAAATATTATACCTCTAAAATGCACCAAACGCTCTTAGAGTGTGGTGTACAAGAACAATTGTAAGTATAACTTCAAAATCTCATGATTGACTAATTCATATAAAATCGTCTCTGCTTCTCGTAGCGTCGATATCCCCAAATATCAAATTCTCCCCTCTCATTTAGTTACTGATTCATTAATTACAATTACGGAAGAATTCGATTTATATTACTACTACTAAATACATACTTTTTAACTACCGTTATTACGAAGTCAAAAATTTAGACAAATAATATATTATATGAATATGTACCCTTACAATCATAAAATAAATTTTTTTTTCGATTTTTGGAAGATCAGAAAAAAAGAACAGTTTTGTTTTATTTCTTGACGACAAAAATCCTAGTTAAGTCAATTCGAAAGTTTATCTCTTGAAAAGTCAGATTTAACCAAGAGCTATTACTACAACTTGGTTAGAGGCTTGTTTTATCAGTGTTCAAAAGAAGAAATATATGACAACTTAAGAGAAATGTAAACGTTTAGGTTTTGGAAAAGTGACAATATTTGTTTGGTAAATTACTCGTCGACATATCCGGTTAGCAACATAAGAATTCTGAAGCATCCGGGAAAGCGGATGATTCTCCTGTTTGGCTGTTAAAAGTACCTTTTGCAGGCAAAACGTCTCATCGCATCGCAGCAAAACCTCGTAAACCCAGAAACGACCAATTAAACGAAACGAGCGGGGCACTGATGCACTCCCTGACTGGTTACTTGCTGGTTATACGACTCCGAGAATTACCTTCAAATTACACAGTTGGTCCCGATGTGTGCACTTCCACTATATACTTACTGCCCTAATAGAACCCTCCACTGTCAGGTACAACCAATACCCGAAGCAAAGTTTATCTGCTTTAAAGAAGCCGCTGCCTTCCACCACTGACATCAAGCTATGATTATCTGGCGACAATGAGCCGCCGAGTGCTAAAGAAAAGCGTATTTCTGACCGGAAGAAGTAGCAATTACATCAATAACGACTCAAGCCGGATTCTCCATAGGACCTTTAGAATCAGATATTTGCCATGATTAAAAAATTTAATCTTTTATGTATGTTTATTTGCTTATTCTGTACCAACATGAGCCTTTGTTAAAAAATTTCATTAATAACAGAACTTGGACTGATAAATTTCAGCACCACACCTTCGACCTCGTAAATTTATAACAGAGTCTGTTTTACCGTTCCTTAACAAGAAAAAATCTTAAAACCCCGAGGAAAACCGTGTTATCACCACGTCCAATTTCAGGCCATACGTACCAATTGAGCTCACTTTTCTAGGAAACTATACGAACTTTAGTACTCGTTGAACCTCTTTCAAAGGAATCAGTTTACCGAGTTATTTCCACTTCGTACTCCGGCCAGTGGTTTCCTGCCAAGCGCACAGCCATCATTTTTTGTGAGCTGAGAAGTGAATAAATAACTCCAGGCACTTTTTTCTAGGCGTAAAAAATTGTTCTCTAATTTTAGGTTAGCAGACGTTTCTCTGTCATTTAAATGCTTTGATTATATGATATTTGCTCGTGGTGATTACATTGGATATTTACTTAGAAAATTTACATAGAAAGAGACTAAAGTTTAGTTTCAAGCCTGTTGTTAAAGAGTATGTAAATTGGAATAACAATTAACAAGAAACAAATATTATATTTAATTTCTTAAAAACATTCTTACCTCGTTTCTATTTGCAAGTAAGAGAGTACTACTCTCCTGTGTCGTAATTATGAATTATTTTATGAAACTATGATTTAAATAGGTATATATTAGTTATTAGTACGAAGAAAATATCGCAAGTCAAGGTGTTCGGAATGTAAAATGATTCACACTACGATTAATTATCAGGAAAACAAATATAAGAGGTAGCGAAACAACAATAATGCGAAAAGATCAAGTCTTTGCAAACGAAATTAAAATAAT
This sequence comes from Ganaspis brasiliensis, assembly GCA_037103525.1. Taxonomy (NCBI): domain Eukaryota; kingdom Metazoa; phylum Arthropoda; class Insecta; order Hymenoptera; family Figitidae; genus Ganaspis; species Ganaspis brasiliensis. The sequence continues at coordinate 1,052,859 of JAZKLR010000438.1, forward strand.
CAATATAGACAATTAATTGCTTGGGACTAAAATAACAATCTATGTACCATACTGTAAAAAATTTGTGGGATATTCACTAATCTTTGTGGTAAATATTTCAGGTTTCCTATAGGAAATATGTATTACTACAGAAAATTAGTAAATTTAACTCAAAAAGTTAGATCCGTAAGTGCTATGACGCATTTTTCCAAATTATGTTTAATGTTTAATTAATAAAAATCTAAAACCCAATTTTAATGAAAACAAATAAGCAATACAAAAACAAAACCACAGTGAAGGATTATTTTAATGAGAAATAACTGAACAAAAACAATAATTAAATAAAAGACTAATTAAACTAATCAAATTACTCTAATTTATTTAATTAAACGACAATCAAACAAAGCAACGACTAACCAGTATTTTGGAGACTGAGGGATAAGGAGTAGCAACAAGCTAAAAAATTAATTTAAATCGCAAAAGAACATTTTAATTAAATTTTAACAATCTTAAAAGGTTTAAAAAGTTTATAAATAACCGGCCACATGGCACAGCCATTTTGTAATTAGTATGCGTACTGAACACTGACTCTATTTTTAACAAAATAGTCGGAGAACCGATTCTATCAAATAAAATCAAAGTTAATATTTGAGCTCACCTGGGATGGCACAATGGTCACGAATGGAGCCTCGTCACGAATTTTAATTACGTCTTTACAAAGAAAGTTTCCAACGAAGTACACAACAATACACGACCAAGCGGTCAAACACACCAGTTTAGAATCAACGACATGACAGGGAGAACGCGTCGTTGACAAGTTTATGTGCGGTGATACATGCGCCACGGTGGCGCTCTCACAAACTACATTTCGAAGTTTTCGAAGTCGCCTTACCCACGGATGGAAAGATTGAGCGGAAATCGACCGAAAGAGTGAATCAGGTGTAGTGGTGGCGGCGCTGACGTCAAGCGCTAGAACAAGATGGCTGCCACCAGTATTTTGACAGTTTATAAACACGACTAACCACATCATCTTCTGGTCCTAGCATTCTTGAGAAAACGGGACTCACATCCGGACCCATGTGTCAGGACAATTCCACGATAACAAAGACTACCAACCACGACGATAACAACCACCAGGACCACCTCCTCAACGAATCATCATGTTGTGGAAAACTCCACGTTCAATTGGAAGTTCAAATAATAATATTTCAACAATTGAATTAATTAAACACAAAGTCAAAATAGAAATAACAAAATCTTAAATTTGACAAGAATCAAACTAAATATAAATTAAAATAACTTTTGAATTTTAAATATTGAAAGAATGTAAACTCAAAATAATAGAAGGCACAAATCACTAAGTCTACATTAAGACTCAACAATAGTCCAAAAATTGATTCCAAAACTCGTCACAGTGCTAACAGGAAACTTGACGAGCCACTGCAATTTTGTTCCAAACCGTTTTATTGTTATTAAAATCGGTTATAATAAATCGTTTTCCAAAAACTTTTTCCTATAGAATACTTGAAATCCTCGTGGAAAACTTTCGCGTTCACGTTTATTTCCAAAAGTGACAGATCTCCATATAAAATAGTATGCGTGCATGATCCTACCACAATCCGATTATCTTCAGAATATTTCGGGCATTTACATGCCGTATATCTTTGAAAAAAACACCGGGGAAAATATTTGAAAGTTTGAAACAACAAAGAGATCGACCACGCAGAAATCGACGTGAATTTGGGATGAATTTCGGGTGGCGACGAGTGCTCTGGACGGCATGTTATCGACACAGGTGGGCAGAAGAGAAAGGAAGGGAGTGATCAAGGATGAGGGAGAAAGAGGCGATGAGAGACAGTAAAGTAGGATGAGAGAGTCGGCTGATACACAGAGAGAGCCGCATTGTTTGTCGCAAAGCATTCCCGAATGTCGGCTGTCACCGGAAACATTCATTATCCGCGTCGCCCGCTAGGAATCGCTAATGTATTCGACGGGACGCCGCGCCGAGCCAACTACCATAGTTCGGCGCTTCGAGGAATTGGGAATTCATATCGGTAAAAAAGCGGCGGCTACTCACTCGTATGTATGTATAACAGTTGGTCACTCGCTGGACATTGGTCAGATTCCTCGTTAGTGAGGCACCCTTCTTTGCTCCCGATTCTAAACCAATGCATTTCTACCGATTCTGCTATTCCATCCCTTTCATTCTCGTCGCAGGATTTCTTTCATCTTGAAGGAACTTGGAAGATTTATCGATTTTTCGAGTGAGATGAACATTTGACTATGAATATCTACATGGTAAGTTGATATTTTATGACATCTTCTGAATCCAAATTGTTCTTTTCATAAATAATTATAAATTTTTTAAGAGTACTAAAGCGAATGGATGCATAGTCACTTTAGCTGCGGTTAAGACATACCAAGCGGGAGCTTTGATACACTGAGAAAATAAACCTTTAACAAATTTGTAGTCATAGCTAGATTAAAAGGACTCGGATCGAATCAAAATTGAAAATCTCACAATTGAATTAGAGTTTTTTGCAATTAGTTCAATAAATTTTGAAAATTCTGTAAATTTTGTTAAACAAAAGTTGTAGGCCTTCTAAAAATACACATTTTTTGTTGTAAGCATTTTTTTGATATCTGTAATAGTTTTCGAGAAACTTGATTCCTCGTGCAGCGCGTAGAGCGACGAAGAGAAGGCAGGATTGTCGCATTCTTTTTGGAAATATCACTGTTGCCCGGGTATCTTTCGATACAAAACCACTGTAGGTGTTAAAGGACCCCCTTTAAGAAAGGAAGGTTCTTTACCCACCGAAAAAGAGGAACAAACTTTAAAATTTTGAATTTCTAAACAAGGTTGCAGTTCTGAAACGATTCGAGCAATTTCACCATCAATTTTTTCAAAAACTATTAGAGATATGAAAAAATACGTACTTTATAAAATATGTATTTCAAGAAGACCTAAAACTTTTGTAAAAAACAATTTTCGAAATTTTTAATAGTTTTTGTGATAATTGCAAAAAACTGAATTTAAGGGTTTTTTCCATTTTCATTATGATAAATAAATGTGCACAAATTATCAGTATGATGTTCTTAATCAGAGCATCAAAATACTTAAGGATACCAATTTTCATTAAAATCGGAAAGGTTGCCTGAAATAAAACTGGTCGCTGCATACAGTCGCTCCTGCCTTCTCTTTGCCGCTCGGCTGATAGCGCTGCACGAACAACTTTACTATCGATTTTCTGAAAAACTATTAGAGGTATTCAAAAATGCATATTACAAAAAATGTGTATTTTTAGAAGACTTAAAACTTTTGTTAATAACAATTTTTGAAATTTTTCATGTTTATTGAGATAATTGCAAAAAAAGCTGAATTTTAAGCCTTATTTTCTTTTCACTGTGATAAATAAATTTGCACCAATTATCACTACGATATTCCTAATCAGCGCATTAAAATACATAAGTATACCAAGTTTTATTAAAATCGGAAAAGGGGCCTGAAATAAACTGGTCGCTGCATACGGTCGCTCCAGTCTTCTCTTTGCCGCTCGGCTCATCGCGCTGCACGAGTAACTTTAATATCAATTTTCTGAAAAACTATTAGAGGTATCAAAAAATGCATATAACAAAGAATGTGTATTTTTAGAAGACTTACAACTTTTGTGAGGAACAGTCTAAAAAATTTTCAATATTTTTTTAGATAATTGCAAAAAACTCAATTTTTATTATTTAGTTCCCAATTTTCACGATAATCAGCGCATCAAAGTTCGCAGATATAACAAGTTTCCATAAAATCAGGGGTACAAATTATTTGGAAGTTTATCCCCTTCCTCAGTATCGTTTAATTAAAAATAATTTACATTTAGTCATCTTGTTTCTTCAGTCTACCTAAACAGTTAAAAATTCCAAGTTAAAGTTTGTTCATTGTTGGGAATTCTGATTCAATTCAGCATAAATTCTAAAAATGCTCTTTTCGCGGATAATTTCCTCGTAAAATAAAACCTTCAGTGAAAAAGTGTTTCGATTTCCCTGTTTTGAGAAGATTTTGCGCAAGAGCTTTGAAAGTGAATCGCGGAGATGTGCACCAGTGCAAAGTGCCAAGGCGATTAAGTTTACGACCAGATCCGTATCCGAGACGTTCAAGCCTGTTAAGCCAAGTCTACAACATCGAAGCTGGTTGGAGCCAATCCAAAGATGCAGCCTAACTGTGCGTTATCGCTTCGTCGTGATAACGAGCCGTTAAATCGAGACTCAAAGTATAAAATGTGTTCGTGCCTGGAATAACGTTAAAAGAAAGAAGCACTCTAATAGTTGGCTCTCTAAAAGTTTAAAAGATATTCTCAAGAGTTGCGATAGAAATAGATGAAAATCAAGGAGAATTTATGTCCTTTTGCCTTTTTTGTACATACAGTATCGACCAGATATCGTGGTTGAAAATAATTCCATTGTAGAAATTCAGTTTAATTGAAATCCTGTCAAATTAGGGACAAAATAAATGAGAATATTTATGATGCACCTTAGGAATAATTTCTAGAACGAAATCTGTTGAGCGTTTAATATTATCAGTTTATATTAAAATATATTTAACATTTCTTAAAATTGTATTAAGGGTTTTAATCAAATTGACCTCATGTCGGTTTTAATGGAATTTTAAAAACAATATTAATGGAAAGTTATTTATAACTGTGTAATGTGAAATCATATGCAGATTTTGATTAGATCTTTCATTATTTCATTAAAGCACACATTAACCCAATTTTTAGGACAGATATATGATTTCGGTTTTAATTAACTTTTGACATTTGAACAATTCTCAAGAATTGAAAGACTGGATGAAATTCGAAGCATGAGATTGAAGCTGAAAGGAAAGATTTCCTAGACTGCATAACCAACATTGAGGGCTGTTACATAGTGAAGGGTCTGTACATATCCTAGATGGAAAATTATCCGCTCGATTCGAAATGTGGAATGCGTCCCTTGGTTTCATTTGATTTTAACAAAGTTGGCATTCTGGACCAACTCATGTGAGCTTGTTCGGAATTTAATTTATTTCTCCTGTTAACTATGCGATACTTAGATAGTGAATCCTTAATTTAAGAAAGAAATATTTTCTGCTATTAGACATTTTTTTAATAATTCTTTTAGATATGTTTTCGACAATATTCTTTAAAGCGGATTTAATTTTGTCGCGCTTAAGAAATAAGTAGTTACCTTCTTTGTCCTGCAGAGAGCGAGGTGCTAAAGCGAAAAGTAAAATTGATCCCATGAGTATTTTCTACTTGTTCCCCAAGATGACCAAAAATCGAATTTTAGAATTCCAATTCACTAGAATATTTAACCAATCTAAATTTAATTGATTTGATATCTATTATCCTAATAGGTTACAGAAACTCGGAATTAGGAGATCAGAAACGTTTATACGTATGAGAAATTTTTATATCACGATCGTTAATTTAATAATGATGGCAGAGGATGAAATTCATGGTGCCAGGGAAGCAAACAGGTGATTAGTAGCGAAGGGGAATTCAGATCAAGGAACAGAGTTGCTGAGAATAGTCTCATCCAGCAAAGTCTTAAAGAGCATTGTGCCAATAGACTTGTTAACGAAAGGAGTCAACCTGGCTTCTTTCTCACTAAAGATCAAGCAAGCTCGCTTCCAAATAAAAACAGCCATCAGGTAAAAGAATATGCAAGATTTTCAGGGGTATTTTAATCAAAGAATGGAAAGGGAGATGATATGGGGAATCTACCGGAATGTGGAAATGCGACTTTATTCCTCATCTTGTTGCTTGGTTAAGAAATCGCATGGACAGGTTAGATGTAACAGAAGCGAACGGCTTATGATATGCATTGAACGAGAGGAAGTAGTAACCAAATCAACCTATAACGAAGAAGGAAACAGAAAGAGCAGTCTTCACAAATTTAAAAATCCGATAACGAGCCTAAAGGAGACATTCTTCTTGGCAACACTGAAAGGATATCATACAAGTCTACATTTCCCGTATTGACACCAATATGCAGGAAACACCACCGAAGCTATAATAATAGGAAATCAAGGCGTATTCTTTTTGGCTACACAGAAAGGATATTATATGAATCATCATTTCCCGTGTGAATAGCAAGATGCAGGAAACACCACCGAGACTGTCTATCAAACAATAGAAAATCGAGCCTATTTAAACCGCAGCCTGCAAGCAAACGATCAGTCAGTGATAAACCATCAGTCGCTCAAAGATAAGTCATAATAGTTAGTGATTAATCAGCAAGCGTAATACAAAGTGATAAAACATCAGCAGCGATTAAACCTCGGTACCACAGTTATTCAGTCACAAAAGTCAGTCACTCGTCGGCAGTTCTAAAAATTCGGACATTTAGTCCAAGTTAAACATCGAGAGATTTATCATCAGTTATACCAGTTTTGGAAGAGAACAATGTTTCTTTACAAGTATTCGAGGACCATCATCACTTTTAACGCAACATCCAGCAGATTATCATGTGTCAATAATCTGGTTATACAAACATCAACACCAAAGAGCATAGCTGGTCGGTTTTTCGCCTAATTGTCTACAGAGCTCTCGCCTGGATCTCATCGCTTTAGATTTTGAACAAGATAACCGCCACGAGTCTCCACAAACCAGCATTCAAGATAATTTTCTCTTTTAAAAGTGAGGTTAAATTCTTATCGTAAAAACATTGTAATTGTTTAAATTCTTTTCATACGAATAAATAGTCTCATTTCAATCTTAGTTAACTTATTGACTTGTCCTGAGCCTAAATCTACTTCTTTATAAAAATCGATTTAAAACGAGGAGATTCTCTACACAGTAGCAACGATTTCAGCGGTTTTCGGTTAAATGTTATTTCATCCATGGATGTATTCACGATTAAAACTTTTGTATATATGATTAAAGAGATTTTATCCGAACGTCTGTCCCAATAAGAAGTGAGTTTTTTACTGTATTAAATAATTGTTGTAATACATTCTATTGGAAATACAAGGATATTAATATGTTAATAAAGAAATGATGTTTAAATTGTCCAAGTAAAAATAAAGTAGAAAGGAAAATGAGGAACTACCTGAGTACCATTTTGGGTTTGCTGTTTTTCGTTCGTCGTACGAATACAGTTCTGCGGTAAACGCATAAATTTGTACGGTTCCTTTAATTTTTAACTCAAGTTTGTAAAAAGAATAGTCTTCAAGCCGATTACTAATTGTTAAATAGAGTCTCAATTTACTTGTTGCAATTCCTGTTTCTTATCATACACGTGTTTTATTCCTATAAAATTCTATCAACTCCAACACATTCTAATCTCAACATTTTCAACTGAAACATAAATAAATATATTGTATTTCAATTTCTTTTTAGTTCCAAATTCCCAATTGTCATTCTTGTTATAAATATCGCCGACAATGTAGGAGAAACTTCATATATTTCAGTTAATTGTATTCCCTGCAGTAAATTCTATGAAAGAAGAGGAACCTTTTTTTGAATCGAGACTTGGATTCTCAAAGACGTTGATCAAGGCCTTGTCTCTCTGCAGCGGCCAGATAAAAGGGACCGACATCGTCCCGCAGCCAGTCATACATCAACTCTCCCGCATAAACGTCGCATTATATATCCTGAAGTACGTGAAATCTCACACAGAAAAATTAATTATTTAATCGTTTAGGTCAAATATGATATACTTTTCTCTAAATTAAATAAAGAACAAATAATTTAATTACTCTTTCTGCATAACTATTTGGAACAGATAAACCTCTTTATTAATCAAATATTTCCTACATGAGTATTCAATCGGGCAGACACATTCGAATAAATATTTACTAATCCCAAATAATTATTCGTATTTTGTTCAGAGAAGTAAATTCTGTCAAGTTATGTTGATTATATTATTTATATTAAAGTTGATGACATCTATCACTTTTATCTAGAAATAAATTATCGTTGCCAGTTTTGCATACTGGGAAGACGAAAATTAAATTTTAATCTACCGGGCATTAGCACTTTCCATTGTTTGTCTGTTTTTGATGAATGTGAATCACATGAATTGTCGAGACAAAAAATTAGAGAAAACTGTTTCAATGAAATAAAATATCTTTTAAGTCAGGTTAATCAATGTTTGTTTCATTGTAACAAAGTTTTTTAGCTTTTTTCAATTATTTTCCTCCATTCGTTGATTCTAGAATATTAATTAATTAAACTAATTAAATAAATAAGTTGTATAGTGTAATTAACTGTTTTCATTTATTTATAATTTCCCGAAAATAATGAGCATACAATAAACGGATACGGATCAAAAATAGCAATTATAGAATATTTTTGATAAATTTATCTTCAGTAGCGCACGAATGCTTTATTGGTCCATTGCTCAAACCATAATTTACATTTATGATTATTAATGTCAGTTGATTTATCGAAAATCGGCATGAAAGTTTAAGAAGCACATTGAGTATAATGATTCATAAATTTGATACGTCAAATCATGGAGATTAAAAATTATTTCTTTTACCATTAAAATGGAACGTGTAAAGTACAGTGATATATCCCCTAAAATGTCGAGTTCAATTTAAGTAAGCAGAGTTTAATCTTTACGATAATTGACCAATTTAAGATAATTTTTTCATACAAGAGAATCTCTTTTATAAAAAATCATCTAAAAAGTAAGTATTATCAAAAATAAAAGAAAAAGGTTTAATAAATCAAACACGATAATTTCATTAAAATGTAATTAAAATATTCCAATTTAAGAGAAGTTTTAGCCAAGGCGAAAAAGTGAATTGTAAGTTTTTAAGATCAGGGTATAAAGTGAAAAACTGGAGCAAAATATAAAAACTGTCAAAAAGCGTGATTGCATGAATGGCCATTTGGGCGTTTAAGATTGATAGAGCTCTCAATAACAGACTAACAGTGCAGAACAGAAAGTCGTTTATTAAATTTTTTATCAGCCTGTAACTATATGTATATATATATACGTGAAATGAGTCAGTGTCATTGATTAATATCGTCATAATGTAAACTACGAGGGATAAGAAAATTCAATGAGAATTTTCTATATGTGTCTAGTCGAAATCCTTCATGCTCTATTTGTGTCCATTAATCTCAGCGGATAACTGAAAAATTAAAATCCTATATGGTCAAATCACTGTTGACCCAGACGCCGTCAATCTTAAAAGATGGAACGATATTTTCATCACACTAATCTAGAATTCTAATATTCCACTGAATGATAAAACGCATTAATGATGTATTGAAAGTTAAATTATCCAATTTTCTCTGACCCGGATTCAGTTATCTTTTTAGAACAATAAATGCAATATTTAAATGGTTATCAAGCTAATGTAACTAAAAGATTTATAGAAATGTCTAATGATGAAGTGTTTACTGTTAATATAAAATCCGTGAGATTTATTAATTCATACAATGCTTGGATATTCATTAAATAAAAAATATATATATGTATATAAATGCAAATTTTTTCATTACGTGAAATAAATAGAGAAATTATTGGAATAAATTTATTTTTGAAGAGTTACAATTATAAATTAACGCAATCAGAAATTTTTAATGGAAATATTTTTGCAACAATTTTTTGCGGGAATAACAAAGAACATTTATAGAAACAATTTCTAAATTCCGGCCAAAGTTCTTGCTAAAATTCCCGTTGAATTTTTTCAAGGTGTTTTCAGAAGGAATTTGTAAGCGAAATTCCCGTATGAGGTTACATGAAAATTTCAAAAAAAAATTCTATTGGGTTTGCTATGTTAAATTTTTGCAAATTTTCAGAAACGCAAATTCCTGCTTGTGGAAATTTTCGGAAATTCTTGCTAATTATTTGTAGGAATTCTTGCTGAACATTTCTGGGAATACTATAGTGAAACTTCTAAATTGTATTTCGAACAAGATTTTCGCAAGAATCTCCGCAGAAATTTTAAGTTTATTAAAATTCTGGATCGCAAAAAACTTGCACAATTTTACCACAATAAAAATATTTCGTTGTCAGACTTAAAAAAGATACGATTGACATTTTTCAGAAAATGATTCGAGAAATTCTGACTCAAATTTTCACGAAATTATTCTGATGATATTTCTGTACTTTATTTTATCAAAGTTTAAAAAAGAAAAATACGATTGACATTTTTCAGAAGATGATTCTGGTTAACAATATCACAAAATACATGTGGGCATTCTAATTGTATTTCCGTATTTAATTTTTGGCAAGAAGTGAGAAGTCCACAATAGTTTTCGTACTGAAATTATTTTAGAATTTTTTGTAAATTCTTGAAACTTTATCCGCCTTGAGCTGAATTCTAAATTCTTGCAAAAATGACAGTGAAAATTTTGTATAACTGTGGAATAATTTCACTTGGGTTGAGATGTTGATTCTAAAAAAACTTTAAGATTACCCATCGGGAACTTTAGAAATAAGAGTTAATTGTAATTGAAGAGGACTTGATGACGCATTTGATAATAATTTGTGATCTTTGATTGGCTTTCTTTTGCAGAACATCTCCTTTCTCATCTCATCCTTTCGTTTGAATGCAGCCTTTGGGCGAGAGACGTTAACCGCTCTTATCCATTTAAACAAAATGTCAAAGTGCCAGATGATAATGCGCGGAAAATAAATCAAGTGCGCTGAAAAGATGACGGTGATAAATGTAAACACGTTTGCCAAGCAGCTTCAAGATACTTACACACTGGACTGTGACTGATGGCGACGTCATGAGATGTGGAATCATAATAATTCATAAAGTCAGAGCAGACCTTAATCGTTGATTAATGAAAAGACTCCCTTGTTTCAATTTGTTTCTTTATTCTTCTATACCTTTGTTTTGCTCTTTTTAACTTCCTCAACGCAAAAAAAAAGAAGATTAAAAAAATCTATTTTATAACTCTTTTACTACCTTCCTGACTCTTATTTAATTCTAAATAGAATTATTAACACATTTAATTCTGAAAAGTGATTAATGATACCTTCGAACCTTTCGAAACAAAATTACAATTAAAAAATGTTGACCACTTGTCAAAATTATCAGAGGTTAGAATTCGTAGATATTTATGCGCATGCGCTCAAGACCCTCTGCAGGATAAAGTTTGAACTGTTTGTCTGGCGGGAAAATTCAAAAAAGCTGAGCGTGTAATATAAAATCCAAATAAATAATATGTAAAAAAATACTTTCATAAAATAATTTCGTTCGACAAAGCCGTGTCCGTTATACGAGGCATTTATAAATTATCCTATGACTTTTTCTATTCTTCAGTAGCGCCAGCTACGTGCGATCGTACAGGTTCGTGAAATTTATGGCGTTTTAACGAATGATAATTTTGAGCCCACGTCTTGAAAATCTCAACTGTGCAATGCGTATGTACATTTATAAACTGTATATACTAGAGATTTACGATCTTTGCTTTAGTATCGTCTGCTGTTTGTGATTTAGTGCTTGCTTGTCGCGCCGTCACTTACTTTCAAATTAATCTTGAAGAATATGAGCCATACACGGAAATACCGCATTAACAAGAACTTTCCTAAGGAACAGAAATAAGATAAGAAATTTAAATATAATAAATTTTAGTTGCAATAAAGCACTCTCTGGAAATCCTATAACAGCGACACTGTAATAAATGTCAATAAATCAATAAATTTGATTTCAGTACAATTCCAAAATACGTGATAACAAAAATTTTCCTGCTAAGAATGACACGTATGAATATTCCGAAAAATGTATCAGTTATTATAATTAGTATAATATATTATATTCAAATTTACAGGGAATTGAATTTTATAAGACCAAATTTCTATTGTAATGAATTATCATATTAAAGAATTTTATGTAGATGAGTATTTAATTTATTGAATTTTTATTACACTGAAAATTCGACTGATTCTCTTTTTTAGCGATTTTTTATTTTACCGAATATCTATTTAACATAATTTGTATTTAACAGAATTTCAATAAAAGATCATTTTCGAATAGTATAATTTCCATTTGAGTGACTATTGTGAATAAAGTTGTAAAATTTTAGAATAAAGAAACAAATTAACAAAAATAACTGTAATTGAAAAAAATAATTGCAAGTTTTGCAAATTAATGAAAGTAATTAAAAATTGAGGAAAATAATTAAAACATCAATATTTTAGAACTGCAGAAAGCAATTGAAATTAGAAAAAAAAATTGAAAATTTGTTAAATTAATTGAGAAAAAATAAGAATAATTAAAAATTGTCAAAAATTATTGAAAAGGATAAAAATATAATTGAAAGTTGAAGACAATAATTGAAATTTGAGAAAAATAAAATTCAAAATAATGCAGGATATATTTGAAATAAAAAAAAATTTTAAATGATAAAAACATTGTTAAATTGAATAAAAGAATGAAAACTTGGGATACATAATTGTAAATTCTGCAAATTAAAAACATAATAATCATAATAAAAAATTGAATAATTGAAAGATAATTCTCCGCAGCTTAAAATTCCGAATTAAAATAAAAAGAACTATTAAAAGTGTAAGAAGTTAATTAAAAAACAATGAAAATAATTAAAAACTGAAGAAAATAATTACAACGTGATAAAAATTAATGAAAATTGAAAAAATATTTAACATTAAATAAGTAATTGAAAATTTAGGAAATTAATTTAAAAAGTAAATCATTCAAAAATAGAGAATACAAATGCAAGATAATAAAAATAAATAAAATTTAAGAGAATTAATTAAAAGTGAAAACAAAATTGAAACTTTAGAAAAATAATCGAAAATTTAGAAAATTACTCGAAAAATAATAAATCTAACAATAAATTACAGAAAATAATTGCATAGGAGAAAAAAATAATTGAAAATTGAAGAACATTCAATTAAAATTATAATTCAATCAATTAAACATAAAAATAAAAAATAACTACAATATAGATTTGAAATAAAAGAAAATAATTAAAAAATGATGAAAATAATGATAAATTGAGAAAAAAAAGAAATAATAATAAAAATTATTCAAAATTGGGGAAATTTATTAAAAAATGATAAAAAGACTTGAAAAATAAAAAAAAAACAATTAAAATTTGTAAAAAATAATTTTAAAAATTGCAGATGATTAAGAAGAGTCGACCGCTTGACATAACCTCAAACTAAAAAGTGGTTTCTAACAGAAAATAAAACTATAAATTAAATGATTTCACCAAATTTTGAAAGATTTAGTTGTACATTTATCAGAAAAAATTAGGTTTTACCAAAATTTGTTGTAAAATAATCATTATAAAACATTTTGTGTTTTTTTTAAGGGTCAGTAACAAATTGAATTTTTTAACTAATTTTGACAAATAGTAGCTCATTCTGCTCTTTTAACCATTTTCTACAATTCCACTCGTTGAATTTTGTTTAAAATGTTTTGTTAAAAAAATATGTTAAAAACAAATTTTATTTGTTTAATAACTTTTGAACAAAATATTTCGTACAAAATGCAATAAGTGGAATTGTAGAAAATGTTTAAAAGATCAAAATAAGCTATTATTTATGAAAATTGGTTGAAAATTTCAATTTGTTTTTTACTCTTAAAGAAAAAACACAAAATGTTTAATAACTATTATTTTACAACAAATTTTAATAAACCATAATTTTTTCTGATAATTGTACAACTGAATCTTTCAGAGTTGTGTGAAATCATTTTAATTATTGTAGTTTAATTAGCTGTTAAAAATAACTTTTAAGTTTAAGGTTATGTCAAGCGGTCGACACTCCTTAAATTTGTAACAATAATTCGATACTAAAGAAATTGTAATGTAAAGATAATGATCACAATTTGAATATTAATTATAATTTGTAAAAAAATTTTTTTTTTTGTAAGAAGTTACTAACGACAAACTAAAAACAATAATTTGACCAATTGTTTAAATTTAAACAAATTACTACTATTTTCCTTTAACTTTTTATTTAAAAAAAAAAATTTATTTAACATTTTCATAATAATAAATTGTTGACAATTTTTGCTCGTTAAACAATAGTCATTTGTTTAAACAATTGGTAAAATTGTTATTTATAGATTGTTGTTAGTAACTGGTTACATTCGGCTTGAAAATTTAAGAAACGTAGAAAAAATTTGAACTCTGTACCTCAATTTGATAAATAGCTGAAGTTAAACAATAGTTATTTGTTTAGATAATTGGTAAAATTGTTATTCTTAGATTGTTGTTATTAACTGTTTACATTTGACCTGAGAATGAGAAGTTTCCAAATTGAAAAAGAATCGCAACTCTGTAACTCAATTTGATAAAAAGTTAAACTTAAACAATAGTTATTTGTTTAAACAATTTGTAAAATTTTTATTTTTAGTTTGTTGTTAGTAATTGGTCACATTCGTCTTAAAAAGTTGCCAAATTGAGAAATAGTTACAAATCTGTAGCTTAATTTGATAAAAAGTTGTAAATAAACAATAATAATTTGTTTAACTTTAAACAAATTAGCAAAAACATAATGATTAAAAATCAATATTTACGTTATTTATTCAAAATCGAGGAAGAAACTTTTATAAAAATAGTAAAAAAAATATTTTAACGATTTTTTCGTATTTTTGTAATTTAAGAGGATTTTTTGGGGCCGTATATAAAATGATTAAATAAACAATTAAGCATTATTCTTTGAAGTCTCCTGAAGAGAAACAGAGTTCGCTTATTGAAAAATATCCATTTTCAAAGATTCTGTACTAAGTCTACGAAAAAGTGTTCTTTCCCCATGTATTTTTCATGCGGGAACCTTTGAGCGCTTTGAGTTACTTTAAAATATTCTTTTATTTTAAAAAAAGCAGCACTTTTTTTCCATATAGAACAATCCTAGGGAATGAGAGTATTAAAATTCCTTCCTTATGAAATTTGCCGTTAAATAGTTCTATATTTAAGCATTTTTGATTAACAGAAACGGAGATTCAACATGTCAAAGACAGGTGAATTTTTCGTTTTTTGTCAGTTTTTATTGTTCAAGTTTGGTAGGCTGCATTTTCTAGAAAACTAATTAAAAATTTTTAAAATCGAGTTAATTTAAACCTTGAACTATTAGCTTTAAAATAATCCAAAGAAAATTAAAATATCTTGACTAGTTTAAAAGTTATCAGTAAATGTGTATTAAGAACAAAACGCAACAATTCCTTTATTTCCTCCCCTCTCCGTCCGTCACCACTAGATTCGTTGCGTTTTTTCGTATCGTACGTTCACTTATAACTTTTGAACCATTCAAGATATTTTGATTTTCTTTGGCTTATTTTAAAGCTAATAGTTCAAGGTTTAATTCAGCTTAATTTCAAATTTTTGCAATTACTTTTCTAAAAAATGCAGCCCACCAAACTTGAACAATGAAAATTCACAAAAAACGAAAAATTCACCTGTCTTTATCGTGTTGAATTTTCGTTTCTATTAACCAAAAGAGCTTTAATATAGGACTATTTAACGGCAAATTTTATAAACTTTCCAATGGTCTATAAAAAATTTCAATTCTCTAATACCTGACAGAGTTATTAACGTTTTAAGACGGTCATGTTTTTAACAAGGTTTTTAATCACATTTTTGTAAGTGGTCCCACAATTTTGGCCGGTATTGTATGCGAAAAAGTGTTCCATTGAACATAATTTATATTTTATCAGCAAAGCTACATAAATAATTACTCTTTAATAAAAAGAAGGTGTAATTAAGAAGAGTTTATAATTGGTCTTGACAAAGATCATTTAACATTTCAACCGTGTAGATATTTAAACACTTAGAAACAATTCTTGTGGAAGAAACTTGAAAGATGCCGATTCACCTACATTCTGCGAGTTGGCGAAATGCCGCTAACTGAATAGTTTTGTGTGACAGAAGAAAAAGCAATGGGGATATAGGCAGTAAGAGACGAAGAAGGAATAAAACGCAGGGCTGCGTGCCTGCCTGTAATCACGAGCCGGGATAAAGTTATTCCGGGGCATAAATAACCGACATGTCTGGAATAAGGCATTAATTTATGTTATTTATCGCCTATTACGCCGCAAAGAAACACTCGCATGGGAAATAATGTATCATTCTCAACACGCGCTCGCGAACGCGGGAATCAGAGAGTGATTCAGAATGCCAACGAACGCGGACGTTTCTCTACAAGTCTACACGTACTTACCACAAAATGAGAATGTATTCAGTGATTTTCATTTGTATGCAATTTTCTAGTCGCAAAAGAAGAAGATAATGTTTCTTGTTCGAGGCACACCGCCATATTGCGTAACAGCCACTAAAGAAGACTCTTCTAACTCTTCTTCAAAGAAAGAAACAGCTCTTTGCAATTCTTCACCTATTCCCTTTATACATGACATTTTTATTCCTTCCTTTTTTTTTCTCCTATTCAGCGATATGTATACTTACCTTTCATATCACGTATGTCGTCACAACAAATTTCACGTATTGGAAAATTTAATTTCGTATGTAAATTATGAAAGTTGAAATTTTATGCTTTTTATGACACTTTATGAATATTAAAAGCATTATTGCGTTTGGTAATAGATAGGTGGACAGATAAAGAGTTCATTTTATTATTTTCAGTTATGGAAAATAAAAGACGAAGACTTTCAGATTTTGTAATAAAAATTTGTTTGTCGTTCATATACCACGTGGACAATTTTCAATTAACTTTTTGATCCCCCCCTGCCCCCTCTAAATGGCCACGTAGACTTTTTTTTTAAATAATATGATTTTCTATGTTACGAGAGATTATAACTATAAAGAAGGATTCTTATCTTAAAATGGTAAATACATTAATATTTAATACTTATTAGAAATATTTTATTGAAATCCGTTAAAGCTTTCTCGAAATAACCTGGTGACAAAAAAAAAAAACGTTACCACACACGCACATTGCTGGACATTGGCTTAAGAATAAAAAATTTTCTCATTTTAGATGAAAATGAGTCAAATTTAGACTATTTTTGGAAAATCAAAAATCTTGATCATCATAAAACTTCCTCTAGGAGGAAGCAAAATCTATAACATTAATTAAAAAATAAAAATTCGAGAAAATGATTAAAAATTATAATAGTAATGAAAAGCTAAAGAAAATAATTACACTTTGAAAAAAATAAGTGATAAAAGTATAAAATATATTTAAAATTAAAAAACATAGGTAATTGAAAAATGATAAAGGCAATAGAAGATTAGAGCAAATAAGTAAAATTCGAGATAAATATTTAGAAAATTTATAAAATTAATTGAAAAACAAATTAAAATCTTTACAATGTGGAGAAAATGAGTTTAAAATAATGATAATAATTATAAATTAAATTTAAGACAAATAATTTAAAATTGAAGAAAATATTACAATTTTGAAAAAAAAATAAGTGATAATACTTCCCATATGAGAAAGCAAAATCAAAAAGTTTAATCGAAATTAAAGAAAATAATTGGAAAAAGGTAAAAACAATGAAAAATATAAAGAAAGTAATTGATACTTAAAGAATTAATTTAATTAATGATACACAATTAGAAATTCAAAAAAGCAATACAAAAATAATTTAAAATTTAAGGAAACAATTGCAAAAAAGTGAAAATATTTAAAAATTAAAAAATATAATTAAAATTTGAGGTATATAATTGAAAACTGTAGAAAATAATTGAAATTTTGAAAAAAGTAATAAAATTACAAAATGAATTTGAAATTGAAAAAAGTATTTGAAATGTGAGAGAAATAATTGAAAATGTAGTAAATTAATTGAAAATTGAAAAAGTATAACGGAAATTGTAAAAAAATTAGTTCAAAAATTATAAAATCAATCAAAAATTGTAAAAAATATTAGCAATTTAAAGAATTAATTAAAAGTAAGGTAAAATAGAAGGTAGAATAATAATAATAGTTGAAAATAGAAGATAATAATTGAAATTTGTAAAAATAATAATTGCAAATTCTTAAGTTAATTGAAAAATATCAGAAAACTTTAGTAAATTAGTTAAAAAATAATTAAAACATTAAAAATTGAAGAAAATAATTTTAAAATGGTAAAAGTAATTGAAAGTCTAAGAAATAATTAAAATTTCAGAAAAATGTACTTATAAAATTATAAAATATATTTAAAATATACAAAAATAACTGTAAAATTATATTAAAATTTAAAATTTAATAAAAATTACTGAAATATAGAATTAATAATTGTAAATTTAGGTAATTGATTAAAATATATTGCAAATTTTCACAAATCGGAGAAAAGAATTGCAAAGTGATGAAGCGTTAGGTGCAATAAGGGCTAGGCAGCTAACGCCCCAAATGGTAACAATATACTCTAGTTTATATTTACAAAATTTTATTTTAATCTAAGGCTTCTTTATGATGCTAAGAATAAATATCTGGAAGTATGTTACATACTTTTATTGCTTTAAAAATTTCGTAAATCAATTTTTATTAAAAAACAATTGACGATATACACTGCATGGCAGGCTCTTTATATGTAAAAGGAGATTACAAAATTTTAGATATACTAAATGCATAGATTTAAATAGTTTAAAAACTGGAAATGGTCCTTAATCTGAGTTATAAAATAATAATGAAAAAAATAAGAATATTTTTATACCAATCAACAATTATTATTATTCTATCATTTAAAAAGTAACAAAAAAAATTTTAAAGAATCTTGATTTTTAATACATTGAAAATTTTGATTTTTTAAATGATTTAAGGCTTAGAATCATGTTCTAATGTTAAGAATTTATGAAAAATAACAGAATATATCGAAATATATCGAAATATTTCTTAAAATTAAAGTTATATTAAGTTTAAATTCAAAATTTTACTAACACCCAAAATACTTAGTGGTTGGGTGCAAAAAAGGCGTTAGTATTGGTTACGAAAAAAATGGGTTTTTTAAAGTTAATCGCAACTTTCAGTCAAGTAAACACATGAATTGGAGAGTTTAATAAATGGTTAATTAAATTATAAAAATTTTATTTAATTCGCATTTACAGTTTTTAATCTATAAAAGTTTAAAAACTTTGAGTTAAAATAACTCCGATCGTCGTTTTTTTCTAACGCCCTTATTGCACTCAACGCTTCAATTTAAATTTTGAAAAAACAATTGCAAAATAGTGAAAAGATTTAAAAATTTGAAAAAAAAAATTAAAGCTTGAGATAAATAATTGAAAATTAAAGAAAATAATTGAAATTTTGAAAAAAAGTGATAAAATACAAAATTAATTAAAGATTGAAGAAAATACGTTAAATATGAGAGAAATAGTTGGAAAATTCAAGAAAAACTTTAAATAATATTTTGTTTAAAAGTTATTAAACAAAAAAAATTTGTTCTTCACGTATTTTTTAAGCAGAATACTATTTAACAAAATCTAAAAATAAAGTTGAAGAGAATGTTTCAACAAGAAAGATGAGCTATTATTTGTCAGAATTTGATGAAAATTGCAGTTGTTCATAAATTTGAAAAAAAAAACATAAAATGTTAAGTATTTATTATTTGACAACAATTTTTTTTTTATTATTTGTGGTGAAAAACGAGTTTCTAGTTTGAGTTTATGTAAATGGAAGAACCCCCTTTAAAGGTTTAAAAGTATCAAACCTCATATTTTGACAATTCAAAATGGCTGCCTTAAAACAACCTTAAAAATCAAAACTTTTACAAATTCTTGATTAATGGCATGTGACGGTGTATTATGTCACTGGTGTAGTCAAAATTTGTCCATAACTTTTCTTTTAAAATATTGAACATTTTGTCACAAAACTTGGTAGAATTTATACTTTAAATATTATTAGTATGGTCTCTCTGACTCGAGTTTGTTTAAATTTTGACTCAAAATTAATTTTTAAAAAATTTGCTATTTTTCGAAAATTTTCCAAAATTAATTTAGGGTGTCAAAAATTAAAAATTTTAATTTTCTGCTTCAAAATAACGGATTCCAATTTTTTCACATTTTTATTAATTAACTATGTTGTTACTAATTATTTTTAATGGGTTTTTTTGGAGTCCCTTATTTCAAGCTTAATGTCAAAAAAAATGTCTTATTTTTTTATTCCAAAACGGCGGATACCAAAAATTTTGAAATTGTTTTTTTTTTTTTGACACCAAATTTTTAATTTTTGGTTTCTGCCATTTAAAATATTTTATTTTAAATTTATGTTTTGATACCAACTTTATAATAAGAAACCCAAAAAACCCCTCAAAATTCAGTTTCACATTAATTATTCAAAAATTCACAAATTCAGGAGAAATTTGGATTTTTAAAGGCAATTTTTGAGGTTGTGATATGAAATTTTAAAATAAGGTTTGATTTCTCAAAATTTGTAATGTTTATAAACGCGACATTTTAGTGCATTATAATATTCGAAAATTGCTTCAATGTGAAAGAAATGTTTAAAAACAGAATACACACTTAAAATGTGTATTATGGTTCTAGGTGAAAAAAAAGTTCACATTATTATTACTCTAGTTAAATAAAGTGTACATTATTGTGCTCAGTATATAAAATGTTCATTATTCCTCTACACGGAAAAAAACTAATCACAAAATTTGAAATGAGTTGAATTCTTAATTGCAGAGAATTAAAAATGTATCTAAATTAAGCATTATAATCAAACTTTTTATAATAAGTTATGCTTTATTTTGCAAAACTTTATATCAGAAAATGACATTTTATGAAATCTCTAATTTAGAGATATGCTCATTTATCAACCTAGAAATATATTAAAAAAGGTTATGCTAAAACATATTTTATTATTCGAAAAAGTTTAAAAATGTTTAGTTTTTGGGATATAATGAAGATTTGACTGAATTTAGATCGACTTTTTTATTAATAAATTTGCTCTAAAAAATAATTATTTTTGTCGAATACTTTTAAACAAAACGTTTTACTATTTCTTTTAAATTTTTAAATACATACATTCTAAGTAATTCGTTTTCTCTAAATTTCAATAATAACTTAAATTCTATTCTTATATAATGGGCTATGCATAAAATGAGGAATTATACAATGTGTAACATTAAGTTACTTTATTTCTTATTCTAATAATAATATTAAAATTTTTTACCAAAGATTTGAAAAAATAGATAAAAGTCATTTGCTTTCTTTATTGTGTATTTCCTATATATCGCAGAATTAGAGATTTCCAATATTACTTTTAGGCATAAGAATATGTATTCTTTACAATACTAATATTTTAATCTGATATAAATCCATATTTTAATTTTAAAGATTATATTACATGTATCTTACTTTTGTTTTTAGAGATAATTTATGCTTGAATCTCATATTAAATATCAAATTTGGATATTAATTTTTTTCCGTGTAGGTACAAAAAGTTAGTATTACTGTCCTAGTTAACTAAAGTGAACATTGTTGTCGAAGACGAGGTCAAAAATAAATAAAATACAAGATAATTTACAATTATCACTTATGAATGCTATTTATTACACAATTTCTTATTATCTACATATTTTACTATCAATTATAAATTCTAGTTTTTGAAAAGGCTATAAATAGTTATATTCTTTAAAAAAAATTATTGTTTGGTTGTCAATGAAAAGGGATCTTGAATAAAGAACCCTTCTTGACTTTTGACCACTAAATAAAAAACTTTTACGAGTTTTTTTTTTCCAGATTGGACACGGTGCTGCGAATTGCGTAAATGCTGTGTAAGAAATATGACTTTGGTAATAAGTTCCGGTCAACCAACGCTTAAAAGTAGAATTCACAAGAAGACAGGCTACTGTACCACCAATTCTACGCCTCGTCTTCTGCAAAATTTACAGTCTATCTAAGAAGAGCTAGCACGTAAAGAAAAGAAGAAAAACGTCGACTCCACGGGTAAGCCAATATTTCAAGTGTAGCGGAACTAAGATTGAGGTTAGGAAGCAATGATGGTGGCTGCTGACCGCGGTAGAAGATAAATTTGTTCTGCAATTGAGACGGGCGTGCCGCAGTAAATCGTCTCTATTAGGCATCTCTTTTTTTTTTCAACCGCCACAGGTATAAAACTATAAATCGGGATATGGAAGACACCTTTCCTTAGGGACCTTCGGTCAATCTTAATGGGTCACGGGTGAGGTGAACGGGGGGAAACGATTGTGCGTGATTGAATGAATGTAACTATGTTTCTATTTACTTGGAAACCAATACTATATTATAATAGTCTTCTTGGAGAAAGTTTTTCAGAAATTAAATCGAAGTTGTTATTATTTTTGGTTATAGACGCGCGAAAGTAAGGTTAGAGTAAAAAGGGGTGTAAAAAATTAATTAATCACCAACAGATAAGAAAGTGCAGAAAAAATAGTTGCACATAATTAAAGAAACATTTATAAGTTTCAGGATATTTTTTTAAATGTGTTTAAAGAAATTAATGTTTTAGTGTTTGACACCTTATATTGCAGTGTGAGCAGTGGTGTTACTATTAAGGGGCAAAGTCTGTGGTTGAAAGGTAAAACAGCACAAGCGCCATATTCATGATTTCGAGTAAAACGTGTTTTTGTTTTTTTTCTGATTTCTGTAAAATCGAAATATGAACAAATATTTTGGGTGTTTGATATTTAATCTTGTTTTCTAATGTAGTTTTTAGATCTGTTTAACAAATTTAATGAAATTTAAAGGTCCCAGAGAATAACATCAATTATTTTTTTCGATTTTAATGTATTTATGCGATTACGTTTTTTAATATTTTCTAAGTAAATAAACATTTTAATCAATTTACAATTATGAAACTTTAAAAAGTATATTTACATATATAGAAATCTGATGTTATCTCAAATTTGATAAAATGGGAGTTGTGCTGTTTTACCTTTCAGCCACAGAAGTGAACTCAGGGGGCCCTCAGTCAACCCTAATAAACATTTTTGTTTTAGGGAAAAGTTTATAAAATTTTAGAATTAAAAAGAATTGCAAAAAATAATTAAAATTAAACAAAATAATTGCAAATTTTTCAAATTAATTGAAAACAAAATGAAAGCAATTAAAAATTAGGAAAATGAAATTAAAAAATCGAAGACATGTTTTATAAATAAAGAAAATAATTTCAATTTCAGAAAATTACTTGAAAGTCTTAAAAATAAATTTAAAAAATTCGAATAATGAAAAATTAGGGAAAATAATTGAAAATTGAAAAAAAATGATTGAAAATTGAGATAAGTAATATAAAATTGAAAAAATAATTAAAATTTGAGAAAATAATTTTAAAAATTACATAATATATTTTAAATAAAGTAAAGTTAATGAAAATTTCAGATAAATACTTAAAACTTTTATAAGTTCATGAAAAAAAAAGAAAAGAATTAAAAATTAGAGAAAATAAATTAAACAAGATAAACATAATTTAGAATTGAAAAGAATAAGTTCTAATTCAACAGAAATAATTCAAAACTTTTTGAAAATAACGAAAAAAACGAAAGTAATTGAAAATTGAAGAAAACTAAAAAAAAATTATATAAATAATTGAAAATTGAATGAAATAATTGAAATTTCAGATTAATAGTTGAAAATTTTTGAAATTATAAAATAAATGGAAAAAACTGAAAATTGAAGGATATAAATTTTGGAAAATAATTGAAAAATGATTTTACAATTTAAAGCTTGAAGAAAATAATTGAAATATGGTACAAAGAATGATAAATCGTAAAAAATAAATCGCATTTAAGTGAAAAAATTGAAAAAATACACAATTTTGTTTCAAATAAAAAAAAATTGAAGTTTTAAAAAATACATAAAGAACTTAGAAATCAAATTGAAAAAAGTGAAAAGAACTAAAAATTGGAGAAAAGAATTAAGAAAAGCTAAAATTAAATGAAATTTACAATAATTAACAAAAAAAAAATTGGGAAATTATGGAAAAAAATGAAAATAATTAAACATTGAATAAAATAATCGAAATTTTAGATAAATACTTTAAAGTTTTAGAAATTGAGTATAAAAATTAACAATCGAGGAAAATAATTAAAAAATGATAAAATTAATTGAAAATTGAAAAAAATAATTCAAGATTGAAAAAATAATTGAAATATGATGAAAATAATTTAAATATGAAAGATTGAAAACAAGCAATAAAATTTGAGAAAAATAATTGAAGAAATCATAGAATTTATGTTAAAAAAAAAATAATTACAAATTTACTTCAAATTTAAATTAAAGTTAATAATTAAGAAATCGCAGAAATAATCCAAAATTTATGAAAAGAATTATTGAAATTCCAGATAGATAATTAAAATTTTTGAAAATTGTGCCAAAAAATGAAAATAATTGAAAATTAAAGAAAACAATAAAAAAATCATATAAATAATTAAAACAATAATGAAATAGTTAAAATCTCAGATATATAATTTAAAATTTTTGAAATTATAAAATAAATGAAAAAGATTGAAAATTGAAGGCTATAAATTTTGGAAAATAATTGAAAAATGATTTTAAAATTTGAAACTTGAAGAAAATAATTGAAATATGATACAAACAATGATAAATTGTAAAAAATAAATCGCTTTTGTGTGAAATAATTAAAAAAATTACAGAATTTTGTTAAAAAAAAAAAAATAAATAATTAAAGTTTGAGAAAAATACCCAGTCGCGAGAAACCAATGCTGACGCTGGGTGGAGGCTTGATTCTAGCTTTGACACCCAGAGTGGGTAATCGAGACTGGGAAAAGTCTTTAACCCTTTCAGTCATATATTTTTTGTTCTAACTTACTTTACGGGTCTTCACACTTTCCGCAGTTTTTGGGGTCGCTGATTACGAATCTGAAGTCAATTTTCAAAAATTCAACATGGCGGATCCAAAATGGCGGACGCATTTTTAAAAAATTGTTTGATTCTCATAAAACTTGGTATCTAGGGGTTTTTGGGGGCGCTAATTACTAATCTGAAGTCAATTTTTAAAAATTCAAAATGGCGGATCCAATATGGCGGACACAATTTTAAAAAATTGTTCAATTCTCATAAAATTCGGTATCGAGGGGTTTTTGGGGGCGCTAATTACGAATTTGAAGTCAATTTTTAAAAATTCAAAATGGCGGATCCAATATGGCGGACACAATTTTAAAAAATAGTTCAATTCTCATAAAACTTGGTATCTAAGGATCTTTGGGGGCGCTAATTACTAATCTGAAGTCAATTTTCAAAATTTAAAAATGGCGGATCCAATATGGAGGACAAATTTTTAAAAAATTGTTTGATTTTCATAAAACTTGTTATCTAGGGGTTTTTGGGGCGCTAATTACGAATCTGAAGTCATATTTCAAAAATTCAAAATTGCGGATCCAATATGGCGGACCCATGTGCTTATTGCAGTCTCAAACCATAACAGAGCAAGGTACATTGCTTAGTGAACCGTCCTTTTGCTTTCAATTCACCGATCCTGGTTCAGAAGGATCAATGAAGTTGGACATGAATGAGGCCGCTCGATATCCTTCCATTTTTGCCAACGAAGGCCTATAAGAAGTTTGATATTCCATCTCACCTCGAACCACTTTTTTTCTGACATCTGAGCTGATCATCATCGTCTGAAACTGATTCACCATTAGAATCGCATAAGCAGTCAACAGACTCACAATCACTTGGAATTTCTAAAATATCTAATTCTTCCATTGTTGATATCATAAATAAAAATTAAACTTCATGAAATAAAATGAAACTAAAATGTAGTTAGCTAGTATCAGTGGAAAAATGAAATACAAAAATTAAAACCATCAAAAGTTGGTGTACTGATCTTCAGTTCTCTTGGCAGTTTCTAACAAAAGAATGTACACTGTTATTCATAAATGTCTTGCTCTCAAGATACAATTTTATTTTTATGTTTGGGCTACAGTCGTTAGTGCTGTAAACGTAGCTAAATAGTTTTAAAAATAAAATAAAATTCTATTTCTCAATAGTTCTTTATCTTTGCATCAATTTCTACAAAATGCAATAGAATAAAGAAATGTTTATCATTTAAAAAATTTAAACTCTTACTTTCTGATGTTGCAGCAATATTATGTCTGTTTTGCAGCAATGATGTTGCAATCATACATCCATGACGTTTCAATTGAAAAAGAAATTTCGATATCCCAGAAATATTCTTTGAATATTACAAGAAAAATATGCTGCAACATAATTGCACCATTGCTACATTTGTAATATACTTTTATGCAGAAATTATGTTACACTATTATACTATTACTGTAAAAAATTATTGTACCATTGATGCTATATATCTAAGATATCTCAGAAATATTCTGTGAATATTACGAGAAAAACATGCTGCAAAATTATTGTATCATTAATGCAACGCTGCAATTTGCAGCAATATAATACAATACTGTTCATCAATGGTACAATATAATTTTGCAGCAATAGTACAATAATGTCACATAATTGGTGCAATAAAAGTGCAAAGCATATACAGCAATGATGCAATAATGTTGCAGTATTTTTATCTTGCATATTCTTGTGAATTCAGAAAATTTCTGGGAAATAAAAATTTCTTTTTCAATTGAAACGCCATAAATGTATTGCTGCAAAACATATACAATATTGCTGCAACATCAGAAAATAGGAGTTTAAATTTTTTAAATGTTAAACATTTCTATATTCTACTATTGCATTTTCTAGAAATTAATATAAAGATAAAGAACTGTTGAGAAATAGCAATATATATGTTTTTTTTTACTATTTAGCTACGTTCACAGCACTAACGACTGTAGCCCAAACATAAAAATCAAATTGTATCTTGAGAGCAAGACATTTATGAATAACAGTGTACATTCTTTTGTTAGCAACTGCCAAGAGAACTGAAGATCAGTACACCAACTTTTGATGGTTTTAATTTTTGTATTTCATTTTTCCACTGATACTAGCTAACTACATTTTAGTTTCATTTTATTTCGTGAAGTTTAATTTTTATTTATGATATCAACAATGGAAGAATTAGATATTTTAGAAATTCCAAGTGATTGTGAGTCTGTTGACTGCTTATGCGATTCTAATGGTGAATCAGTTTTAGACGATGATGATCAGATCAGATGTCAGAAAAAAAAATGGTTCGAGTGGAGATGGAATATCAAACTTCTTACATAGGCCTTCGTTGGCAAAAATGGAAGGATAATCGAGCGGCCTCATTCATGTCCAACTTCATTGATCCTTCTGAACCAAGATCGGTGAATTGAAAGCAAAAGGATGGTTCACTAAGCAATGTACCTTGCTCTGTTATGGTTTGAGACTGCAATAAGCACATGGGTCCGCCATATTGGATCCGCAATTTTGAATTTTTGAAATATGACTTCAAATTCGTAATTAGCGCCCCAAAAAACCCCTAGATACCAAGTTTTATGAGAATCAAACAATTTTTTAAAAATTTGTCCTCCATATTGGATCCGCCATTTTGAAATTTTGAAAATTGACTTCAGATTAGTAATTAGCGCCCCCAAAGATCCTTAGATACCAAGTTTTATGAGAATCGAACAATTTTTTAAAATTGTGTCCGCTATATTGGATCCGCCATTTTGAATTTTTAAAAATTGACTTCAGATTCGTAATTAGCGCCCCCAAAAACCCCTAGATACTAAGTTTTATGAGAATCAAACAATTTTTTAAAAATGAGTCCGCCATATTGGATCCGCCATTTTGAAATTTTGAAAATTGACTTCAGATTCGTTATGAGCGACCTTTTCTTAGTTAAAAAAAAAAATTGGCGTCTCAAAGTTTGCAATGAATTAGTAGAAACTGCTTTCTTTCGGAAAAAAAACACTAATTTTCAGTTATTGTTAACTTATAGTACTGTTGTTATTAACAATTAATGATTAAACAATTTTTTAACACTTGTTTGTGTCCGAAGGATGTTATGAACAAAAAACACTGGATATTTATTGGTAAAAATTCAATTGAAAAATAAAAAACATCAAGAATCAAAGTGGGTCTCTGAGAGACCCATCATGACGCAAAGGGTTAAATCACTGTCGTTCAATATTGGTTGAAGATTGGACACCAATGCTTGTTTCATGCTTGATTCAAGACTGCTTGAATCCTCATGCGCAAAGCTTGAACATCCAATCTAGATTCAAGCTTGAATCAACTGTGACACAATTGCTCAACTTATCATATTATATATGTTTTATGTACTAAAGTATGTACATATAAAAAGTGATATTAATTAAATAATAAATATAAATATTACAACTGCTGCAATTTTATTAATATTTAATATTAATTTTGTATAAATAAACTATAAATAAACCAACCAAAATTATTTAATTTTACTCAATTGTAAGATATATATTACAAGTAAATTAAATTTGTAAACAATTATTTTCTTCTTTAAAAAAAATAAATTTTAAAGAATTATATAATCAAACAAATCAATTTAAAGACAAATTTCAAATTTGAAAAATATTGAAGATATTATTACGTGTTCGATTGCGTAATGTTGTAGAATCATTCATTTCTAAAAAACTTTAATTAGGTATACAAATTAAATAAATTTCTTTATTTAAATAAAAGTGCCCCTTCAATACATTATATATAAATAATTTTTATAATTTACTTTTGTATTATATATTATTGAAATTAATTATTTAAATAATATTATTAAATTAAAGTTATAAATAATAATGATAAATTATTAGTTAATTTTGTACATATTTTGCAAATATTGTATAAAAATATTTATTTATAAAATATTAATAAGTTAGGATCGAGATTGGATTGTATAAACTGTATAAAATGAAATTAGTATAACACATACAAATTATATAAAACACGAAATATAATTATAAACAAATATCTCTCAACACTATGTATATATGAGATGTCTTAATTAATTATCGCGAATTCACCTATACAATATCATTCAAACGAAATATTTATTTTATGAGAAAATAAGATGTTATCGATTATTACGATTTCATAATCGCCTGAAAGCATAATAGTCATACATATATAGGCATACAATTACTGAGTAATGAAACTGCAAAGAAGTATTATACCATTGAATCCCATTGTACGAAAGTTAATCTCAACAGCTTAAGGCTAAATTCCATTTCGCAGAAAAGTTTCGTGGCAACATTAGCTAAAATAAAATAATAAATGCATATTATAGCCAGAAGCTAAATCCGGTGTAAAGTGCAATGAAAATAGTTGCAACAACTCCATTAAAACAAAGAGCAGGATTAGGCCATAAAAAAAATTAAGCCTCAAGTCTTAGAGCCACTGAGAAGAAATCTCAATGGGGTTTAATTCGATTCGGATGAAAATATCCAACATTAAGATACATGCAAATTTTTTATGAATCGAAAAAATTGTGAAATTTTGATTTTCTACTGAAAATTGGTAAATAACGTAAAACATGCACTTAATAAACATTAAATTTTGCTTCAATAAATAAAAAATCCAAAAATGTTGTTTCCGACTTCTGACTTTTTGACAATATATATTTTTCTGAAACTAGTTTTATAATGAACGACTCAGACAACCCCGTTCAACTAAATTTTACTTCGATTAATCAAAAATTTGTGTTAGTTTATATCAATTTCTATTAGAGTAAGAATAAAATAAAATTGATAATAAATTCACTAGATATTTACGTTTACTCATAAATACACTTTAATTTTTTGATTTCAGATTCTCAGGAACGGCTCTATCGAGTGTATACCGCAAAAATAAAAAAAATTTACACTCTGACTCTGACGCCCTCTGGAAACAACTAGTATTAATGTAAAAACCAAATTAAATTCTTTTTAGTTAAAATTAAAAAAAAATTTTAAATGTAGTTTTTCTTAATTTAGAACAATAATTTTTTGGGGGTCGCTTTACAATATT
Organism: Ganaspis brasiliensis; assembly: GCA_037103525.1. NCBI lineage: Eukaryota > Metazoa > Arthropoda > Insecta > Hymenoptera > Figitidae > Ganaspis > Ganaspis brasiliensis. The sequence goes on from JAZKLR010000438.1 coordinate 1,082,597, forward strand.
CTGGACTCAGATTTTATTTTCATCTAAATACTAAATCAATATGGCTGAAATTTTAAAAAAAATACCAAAAAGTCGAAAACTTGTTTTTTAAATCGATATACTTCTTACCTAAAATGTTATTTAGGGGAGAGTATATGCAAATCTCTAATATGTCTAAATATAGTGGCGTAACTAGGAGAGCAAGGGCCCTGGGGCAAAAAAATGTGGCCCCAATTTTATATAATAATTTACAATTTTAATTCTTTTATTCATTCATTCATTCATTCACTCATTCATTCATTTAGTGTCCTGAAATTTGTCACTAGATGTCTTTTCTTTTAAAATTTTAAAGCATATTTTACCTTTTTAAAATGTTCTCTAATTTTAATTTTATAGCAATTTTAATTTCTTGAAATTTCAGTTAATGTGAACTTGCATTAATTAAAAGTTCAATTAATCCACGTTTCAAAAATACTAAATTTAAAGTGATTTAAAAACTTTTTCAATTTTTAATAATTATTTTCTATTATAATTTCAATTAATTAAAATGCAATTTTTTACTATTTTCATCATTTTTCAACTATTTTCTACAATTCTTAATTATTTTAATTTTTTTTTAAATTGTTTCCCTAAACCTTTAATATACCTTCCTCAAATTTCAATTATTTTGTTATCTTTCACTTAAAATCCAATTCTCTAATTTTATATTATTTTCTCAGATTTTTAATTATTTTCATTTTTCTGTTGTCATAATTTTCAAAAATTTCAATTATCTATCTGAAATTTCAATAATTCTTTTCAGCTATTTTGGATTATGTCTGCGATTTTTTTAATATTCAATTTAATTAAAATTTTTAAATAATTTTGTAATTATTTTCTTTTTTTAATCATAAATTTTATGATTTTTTCAATCATTTCTCTCAAATTTTATTTACTATTTTCAATCTTACTTATTTAAATTATTTTCATCATATTTCAATTATTTTTCTTAGTCTTGAATTATTTTTAGCATATAGTTCAATTATTTTATTCAATTTCGAATTAATTTTATCATTTTTTAATTATTTTCCTCGATTATTAATTTTTATTCTTGTTTTCCACAATTTTTAAGTATTTTTCAAAAATTTCAATTATTATTATCTTCAATTTTCAATTTTTTCATTTGTTTTCATAATTTACAAATTTTTAGATTAGTTATGGTAAATTTCATTTATTGTCAGCTTTCCTTAATTCATTTCTCCAATTTTCAGTTCTTCTTATTTTTTCAATTGATTTCTAAGATCTTTATGTATTTTTCTAAGACTTCAATTTTTTTTAATTTAAATAAAATTCTGAAATTTTTTCAATTATTTCACTTAAAACCAAAATTTTTATCCTTCAATTTTCAATTTTTTTCATTTATTTTATAATTTCAAAAATTTTATACTATTTTTTATTTTTATTTTTATTTTTAAATATTCCATTCAATTTTCAATTATTTATATGATTTCTTATATTATTTTCTTTAACTTTTAATTACTTTCGTTCTTTTTCATATTTTCCAAAAAGTTTTTAATTATTTCTGATTAATTAAAAATTATTCTCTTCAATTTTAAATTGTGTTTATCGATGAACAAATAAATTATGTTTATCTTGTTTCATTTATTTTCTTTAATTTTTAATTATTTCCTTTTTTTCCACGAACTTCTGAAAATTTTAAGTATTTTTCTGAAATTTTCATTAACTTTACTTTATTTAAAATAATTATTATGTAATTTTTTTAATTATTTTCTCAAATTTTAATTATTTTTTCAATTTTATATTACTTATATCTCAATTTTCAATCATTTTTCTTCAATTTTCAATTATTTCCCCTAATTTTTCATTATTCAATTTTTTTCATTTTATTTTTAAGATTTTCAGGTAATTTTTTTAAATTTTAAATTATTTTCTTTATTTTAAAACATTTCTATTCTTTTTTAAATTATTTTCTAAAATTTTATAAATTTTGTCTTAAAAAAATGGTTTGTTAGGGTTGACTGAGGACCCCCTGAGCTCAAGGGCCCCGGGGCACTGCCGCACTTTGCCCCTTAATAGTTACGCCACTGTCAAAATACACCAGCACACAAAAAAAAATTAATTCGGACTGCTAAATACTAGACTAATCAATTCTTACGCATTTTGGGTTGCTGAATCCGAAGCCGGAGTCGGTTTTCAAAAGTTAGCTCTAATTTGTTTTCTAACCTCAAAAAACCAAAAATTTAAGTTTAACCCGCTGTAGTTTGTATAAACACTGTAGAAAAAATATGAATCTCAAACTATTGTAAACTTTAAAGTATTATCTTTAATTTAAGCCCAGAAAAATTAAAAAATATTCAGTAGTTCCCGAGATATGAGTCAAAACGTTAAAGCATATTTTTTTTAAAAAACCATAATTTTCAGGTTAAGTCACGATTTGTTTGACTTTTAAGGAAAAAATGCTTGCACTTTTTTAATCATATCTCGGGAACTACTGATTATTTTTTAAGTTTTCTAGGCTTAAATTAAAGATAATACTTTAAAGTTTACAATAGTTTGAGATTCATATTTTTTCTACATATTTTATGCATACTACAATAGGTTAAACTTAAATTTTTTGTTTTTTGAAGTTAGAAAACAAAAGAAAGCTAACTTTTGAAAAAAAAAGAAAAAAAATAAGAAGTTTGTTTACATTTTTTTAAATGGCTATATCTTCTAAACGGTTAAAGATAATTAAGTTTTCTTGGTGGCAAAAAATTCAGTAAAATAAGGCCATTAAAATGTGTTATAAGCATTTTTAGCATATTTTGTTAATTAAAAAAGTTATTTAAACAAATTAAGATAACTTACGACCGTGATGTCCAAATTGAAAATTTTAAAGACGGAAATAATCCTTACGTTGCACTCTGTCATATCGAAAAAAATGTTAATAATTAAGAATTTATGTACTGTTTGACAGAACTTTGTTGTCTGGCAGTCAGCCGTTAGAAACTGCGCGCGCCGCTTTAATTTTACTTACAAAGAACATGTTACACGTTGAGCAATTGAGCAGAAATAAACACTTGTGAAAAGTGAGGTTTGGCTTCTAACTAGTTTCAGAATTACAAATAATGCAAATTGTTTTTTTTATATTTCCAATTCTAAAACTAGTTAGAAGCCAAACCTCACTTTTCACAAGTGTTTATTTCGACTCAATCGCTCAATATGTAACATGTTCTTTGTAAGTGAGACTAAAGCGGCGCGCGCAGTTTTTAACGGCTGACTGGCAGACAAAGTTCTGTCAAACAGAACACAAATTCTTAATTATTAGCAAAGTTTATAAAGTGCCCTAGTTTTTTCTTTTTCGATATGACAGAGTGCAACGTAAGGATTATTTTTACCTTTAAAATTTTCAATTTGGACATCACGGTCGTAAGTTATCTTAATTTGTTTAAATAACATTTTTAATTAACGAAATATGCTAAAAATGCTTATAACACATTTTAATGTCCTTATTTTACTGAAGTTTTTGCCACTAGAAAAACCTAATTATCTTTAACCGTTTAGAAGAAATAGCCATTTTAAAAAATGTAAACAAACTTCTTATTTTTTAAACTAATAATTGTTTTTACTTAAAACCTCGCGTTTTTGGAACATTTTAACACTAAGAATAAAAATACGAAGTTTTATTTCAATCCCTGGACCTACTCCGAAATGCTCGTCGAAATGTTTTAAAAGACTCATGGACTCGCACAATAATTAACATTTGAGATCATTTTTAAATGGCCTAAATTTCACATAACCTAAAATCACTTCAATAATTCTGAACTTATAAAACTACCAAAAATTATATAAATATATATTATTTAAATAGAAAATTGAAATTTGGGCGATAATCATGCGCCTCTACGAAGTCAGAATAACCATATTGGGTTTCTTCAAATCTTGTATAATAATAAGTAATCCCTGAAAATACTAATAAAATCCAATAATTATTCTCGGAGTTATGACGGTTTGAAAATTTCAAAAAAAAATTTAAACACGTAAATCCACAAATTTTCAAAAACGTTGAAAATTGTTTTTAGAAGTTTATCGAAGTTTCTTGGGCATGTATTAATTATTTCTTCACACTTTCTCCAATTTTCATCAAATTCGAAGGTCTAGGGGACAACTTTGAAATTTTAGGTATGCTTCGATCCACCTATTATTCAAAGGTACATATCCAAGTTTGGTATAAAAATTTTTATTATTTTAGGACAAAATTTCCGGACAAATTTTGCCTATATCTGTGACGTCACACTCCATCAAATGCCCTTAATTCTACAATTTGTGTGAGTTTAGGCGTTAATAGATTATTGTTCTCTGTCTGAGCGTCTGCCTTTTTGACGGTATATGAATAACAATAATAAATAACATTCACGTACAATAGTTGTCAGAAGGTTATATCAGATAAAGATTTCAGGTCACATGAAATTTCCGATTTTCAGGTAATGTACAATTTTCGAAATAATCAAGCGACTCGATCCGGTTTTCCCAGTTTGCCGGGAAGGTGTCCAAAGTATCCATTCTTGATTAAATTAACAGCGCTACACCTCAGTGCAACACAGAAGGGAGCCCGTGCCCTTTGCTTAGAATATTTATTGCCGCCATAAAGCCAGCATTTCTCCATTGTCGTCGACTGACAGCTTGTCTAAACACTCTAATATCCAAGTTTCCTGGTTTCCTTTGTCCTCGGGACGCCATTTTAGTTTTCTGATTCCGGTTTCCAAGTTGCCATGCAGTATGGCAACAACTTATAATGCGTCTCGTTCGCATGGTTTTGGTTTCACGCACAATAAGCCTAGAGATCGCGACATAAAGAGCCTCGCTTTCTCTCTTTCTCTCTCTCACACCTCAACACTTGACGGGAATGTACCCATCGTAAAATTGAAAGCGGTTCTATTACTACCTGACTTCTTTTACTTCTCATTCGCATAATTCATTGTGTGAGAATAAAAGATTTTGACCTGCCGTTGAGAGCAAAGAAAACGAGTTAAGACGAAAACCACTGTCCGGACATTTTTTAGACTAGAATTTCTATTTTGGGTGGTGTCCGCAGCTTTTGGTAAAAGCACGTGGCGGGCGTGGGTCGGGGCTTGAGTTTTTTTTTTCCAGGGATTGTGCCCTTGATTTACTGAAAGATAGTTTTTGTTGCTTGTTCCTTTCAGAGCAGGACATTTTTACTTTGACAGAAGTCAGTTTCAGTTTTCTGAGTAGGTGTGTAGGAAAAGAGAAATAGTCAACAGCTGCTAAATGTGAAATAGATTTCTGGAAAATCCTCCTACATTTAAGGTGATTTATTTTACGACCTTCAATCTTTATTCGAATCTGTCTTGCATAATGCGTCAGGAGGACACACACTTTTAACGGACCGGAAAACTACGGGAAAAGAAATTACCAGGTTCCTGGTAAAACTTGGTTGAAAAAAGTTGTTAATGTGCTCGTGCTACATTTGACATAACCTCGAAATGAAGACCAATTTTTCGAAGCATTTGACTAATTTGAATTGATGTTAAATTGAAGGTCGGGGAATTATAGGGGAGAACGGCCAACTGTGGATAGTAAAAATTTCCAACAGGTGTAATTATTTTAGGCTAAAGTAATTAGTAAAATGTTTAACATTTAAATGAAGCTAATGTTGTCAATTAATTATCAAGATTATCAAATTAGGCGTAAAATTAACCACATGTTCATAATAAGTATTTTTATAATACGATAAAAATTTACTTAAAAATTATTTCCTGCCAACAGTAGATAATCATTTCTTGTTTTAAATAATAAATTGTGGAACAGGTTTTTACTGAAAATACAATTCCTTGATAAGAATTTTTGAAAATAAAATCAATTTGTCAACAGAAAAGTTGTTTATTCTGTAGTAATTAAATAAAATTTTAGAAATTTGAGAAATCTTGTCAAGCCTAACCAAAGCTAGTAACTAAGGCAGAGAAAATTAGTTACAATTTATAAACAAGTGTTCAAACTAACTTAAAATGTTTTTGGAAACAAAAAAATGCTATTGAAACATAACCTCAACTTCTAACAGTATAATGGATTATCTACTGTTGAATTTCACACTGGTTCATAAAAAGTGCTTAAATAACTATGAATAAAGAAAACTAACATTTCGAGGTGGCATATATTATTTTTTTAACTTTGAATTTTAATAATAACGCATATTGACGATCCCTAAAAAATTTGCATTTTGCGTGAAAATAATTTTGTAACGATGTTGACTGAAATGTAAATATTGTAATGTTATAATTTTCAATGAGGAGTGAAAAGGTAACTTAATGTTTGGAATTTTTAGAAGGCAAAAAACAAGAAATTAAAGGAAAATATATAAAAAGTGAATGAAAAACTCAATATTAGGCTATAAATTAAAATATCGAGGTTTTAGGAAAAAATAACAGAGCAACTTTACAGCAAAGTAAAAAATATTTTGAAAATTAAGAAAAAAAGCGAAAAAAGAAAGTCAAGTAAACTTAAGAAAACTAGAAAAGGAAAAAATTACTGTAATTAAAAGACGAATTTCCGATGCCATTTCTGATATAATTTCTAATATCACTTTTATTTATTTATTTATTGACTATAACTATAGCATTTACGAAATTGACGACATATTTTAGTTTCTTCTTTTAGATAAATTGATCGGAATTGACGTAGGAAATGATGTCATTTCTGACATCAGATATGATATCAGAAATTATATCGGAAATAAAATCAGAAATTACATCCTTTTCTATATCATTTCTGATCAATTTATCCAAAAGAAGAAACTGAAAAATATCAATTTTGTAAATACAATAAGTTTCGTGAATAAAGAAATAAGAAATGACATCAGAAATGAAATTTAAATATTGCTTCATTTTAACTTTTTATTGAGTGAATTAAAATCTACAAAATTTTTAAATATATCTTTTTGTGAAAGTGACAATTATTCAATTATATCTTATTTTAATATTACATATTGCATTCTCACATAAATTAATTTAAAAAACGAAAAATTGTAATAACTTATTTATAAAAGAACTAGCAAATTAAAACGCGCGCAAGCGCGCGATTAGTTTTTCATATGTTTTCAAATTATAAAATACAATAATAAATATACAAAATCGGTAAATACTATTTATCTAATCAGAAAAAATACATATTTTAAATATGATATTTAAAAATCAGTTAATATGAATAAAATAAATATTTATTTATGACAAAATTTATAATATTTTAGAATTAGAAAGTAATGCAAAAAATAATTGAAATTAAACAAAATAATTGCAAATTTTGCAAAATAATTGAAAAGATAAAGAAAAAACATCTTTAAACATAAAGAAAATAATTAAAATTTGAGAAAATAGTTAAACAAATTACCTAAAATATTTTAAATAAAGGAAAGTTAAACAAAATTTGAGAAAAATACTTAAACTTTCAGAAGTTCATTGAAATAAATGAAAATAATTAAAAATTAGAGAAAATAAATGAGAAAAGATAAAAAAAATTTTAAATTGAACAGAACAAGTTTTAACTAAAGAGAAATAAGTAAAAAATTTTTGGCAATTACAAAAAAGAACGAAAGTAATTGAAAATTGAAGAAAATAGAGATTGCAAAATAATTGAAAAACGTTTTTCAATTTTAAAACTTGACGAAAATAATTAAAATATGATACAAACAATGATAAGTTGTAAAAAATAAATGACATTTAAGTGTGATATTTGAAAAAACTACAGAATTTTTTTTAATTAAAGAAAAAATAATTGTTTGAAAAAAATACATGAAGATTTTAGAAATCAATTAAAAAAAAAGAAAATAAATAAAAATTAGAGAACTCAATTAAAGAAATAAGCAAAAAGTAATTGAAATTTACGATAATTAATAAACAAATTTTGAAATTATAAAAACAAATGAAAATAAATAAAAATTAAAGAAAACAATTGAAATTTTAGAAAATAATTTTAGAAAATGAGAATAACTAAAAATTAGAGAAAAGACTGGAAGAATGCTAAAAATAATTAAAATTTACGATAATTTATAAAATTTTTTCGAAATTATGAAAACAAATAAAAATAATTAAAAATTGAAGAAAATAATAGAAGTTTGAGAAAATTAGGTACTTGAAAAAATTTTAGAATTTAATTTTATAATATGAGAAAATCTAAAAATTGGAGAATAGTTTGGAAGAAAGCTAAAAATAATTGAAATTTACGATAATTAAAAAAAAAAAGTTTGAAATTCTGATAACAAATGAAAATAATTAGAAATTGAAGAAAATATTTGAATTTCCAGAAAAATACTTAAAAATCTTAGAAAATAATTTTAGAAAATGAGAAGAATAATTAACAACCGAGAAAAATAATTGAAAAATGATAAAATTAATTTAAAATTGAAAAAAATAATTGACATATGCTGAAAATAATTTAAGATTGAGAAAGAAAGTTAAATTATGATGAAAATAATTTAAATATGAAAAATTGAAAACAGTCAATAAAAGTTAAGAGAAATAACTGAAAAAATCATAGAGTATTTGTTTAAAAAAAAAATAATAATTACAAAATTACTTAAAAAATGTTAATTAAAGAGAATAATTAAAAAATCGCAGAAATAACGAAAATTGATAAAAATAAATAATTGCAATATCGGATAAATAACTGAAATTTTTAAAAGTAATGACAAAATAATGGATATAATTATAAATTGATGAAAATCAAGAAAAATTGCAGAATTTATTTTTAAGTAAAAGAAAATAATTAAAAAATCGTTATATAATGGAAAACTGATGACAATAATCTAAATTTGAGATAGTAACTGAAAATTTAGGAAGTTAATTGCATGAGTATAAATTTTAAACTTCTTCAAAAACCAAAATAAATTTTTAAAGCTTTTTTCGAAACTTTTGTTTTACACAAATGACAATTAAAAACCAGCACAACAAAATAAAATAACGGGACTAACTTCACTCTGGATTTTAAAACGTGGACAGAAAAAGATGAATAAATATAAATACATACTAACTAACTTCAGGAGTTTACGGAGATTATTATTATTTAATGTTTTTTTTTTATTTAAGACGCTCTATTTTTAATTAAAGTCTCTTATAAATTAGGGGCATTTAAAGGGAGGCATTCGTGAAATTTTAACATTTCATAAATCGCGTTGCTAGAAAAAAATTTTTTTCTAGCAATATTTTAGATTTAAAATCTTACACCTTACAGGGACAATGAAACTTAAAAACAAAAATTTGTAAAAGTTTCAGAGTTTTTAATTTTCTTTTTCTAATTAAAAGTTTTTTAAATTCATCAATAATTTTTAAAACTGTAGATAAAGCCCGTACAAAAATTGGCTTTAAAAAATTGAAAATTGTAGAAGATTCAAAATTTTAACTTGTTGCTGAAGGATTTAATTTTGTTAGCATAATTTTGGATCAAGAATTATATAATTATAATTACAGTACAATTGTTAAATTAAAAAAATACATTTTTTTGGCATCTAAAAAAATTTATTTATAAAAAAATTATTTATAATTTATTTTTTTTAAAAATAAATTCTTCTAATATCCATGCGTAATGTTTTTTAAAATTTTAAAAAAGCCTGTAAAAAATTGGCGATAGAAAATAGTAAAAATTGTAGGAGTTAGATTTTCAATAATTTTCATTGTTTCAAAAATAAAACTTTTAAACACGTCCAAATTTTGAGTGTTTTTACTTTTTTATTTTTGACATTAAAAGATAATTTGATATGTCCAAATTAAGCTAGAAAAAAATTGGCACCTCTAGGCGTCCTTTTGGATGGGTTAAAATTTCACCGTTGCCAGCCCGCTTTAATAAACTGAAAAAAAAAAATTTTATTAATTTTTCAACAAAACTTACGATTAAATTGTTTATATTTTCAGTGTGCTGACATTTTGAAATGAAATACGGGGTAAAACAGTTATTTAGGGTTAAGGGACATCCATAAATTACGTCGTAACAGTTTTAGTAGAAGGGGAGGGGGTTTAATGAAATTTCACTACTTCTTACATGGAGTAGAAGAGGGAGGGGGGTCCATCGACCTTGTTACGTAATATTTTTACCCATTGTTTAAAATACTTTTAATATTTTACTTCTTTTGAAATTTTCAAAATTGTTTGGAATTCATGAGTTTTTAAGTCAATTCAGTTACAAAAATATAAAGAACTTTTCGTATTATAATCCCCCGGTATTTCTTACAAAAATTGTTTTCTACTTTTTTGGCATTTTTGGCACACCAATACCCCGGTGTTTCTTACAAAAATTATTTTCTACTTTTTTGGCACACCAATCCCCCGGTATTTCTTCTAAAAATTATTTTCTACTTTTTGTGGTACCCCATCCCCCCTGTATTTGTTTTTCCACTTCTAGCGTGAGTAAAGGGGATCATTAAGTAGTTATAATTTCCCCTCTTGGCGAGCAAGTTACATCTGAACGGGGAAATTATACCTACAGACTGATCCCCTCTACTCACGCTAGAAGTGTAAAAACAAATACAGGGGGGTTGGGGTGCCACAAAAAGTAGAAAATAATTTTTGGAAGAAATATCGGAGGGTTGGGGTGCCATAAAAAGTAGAAAATGATTTTTAGAAGAAATACCGGGGGGTTGGGGTGCCATAAAAAGTAGAAAATAATTTTTGGAAGAAATACCGGGGGATTGGTGTGCCAAAAAAGTAGAAAATAATTTTTGTAAGAAGTACCGGGGGATTGGTGTGCCATAAAAGTAGAAAATAACTTGTTCAAGAAATACCGGGGGGTAAGGGTGCCATAAAAAATAGAACGTATTGTTAAATAAACAACCTATTAAAAATGTTTAAAATTTAGTGTGAAAAATTTTGAAAAAAATGCTTGTGTTTTTGCGGTTACTAATTTCGCATAAAATACGTTTTATTTTTTATAACATCCTTACCCCTCGGTATTTCTTTAAAAAGTTATTGTCTACTTTTATGGCACACCAATCCCCCGGTATTCCTTACAAAAATTATTTTCTACTTTTTTGGCACACCGATCCCCCGGTATTTCTTCCAAAAATTATTTTCTACTTTTTATGGTACCCCAACCCCCTGTATTCGTTTTTCTATTTCTAGCGTGAGTAGAGGGTATCAGTCTGTTGGTATAACTTCTCCGTTCAGATTTAACTTGCTCGCCAAGAGGAGAAATTATAACTACTTAATGATCCCCTCTACTCACGCTAGAAGTGGAAAAACAAATACAGGGGGGATGGGGTACCACAAAAAGTAGAAAATCATTTTTAGAAGAAATACCGGGGGGTTGGGGTGCCATAAAAAGTAGAAAATAATTTTTGGAAGAAATACCGGGGGATTGGTGTGCCAAAAAAGTAGAAAATAATTTTTGGAAGAAATACCGGGGGATTTGTGTGCCATAAAAGTAGAAAATAACTTTTTAATGAAATACCGGGGGGTAAGGGTGCCATAAAAAATAGAACGTATTGTTAAATAAACAACCTATTAAAAATTTTTAAAATTTAGTAGAAAATAATATTTGTAAGAAATACCGGGGGATTGGTGTGTCATAAAAGTAGAAAATAACTTGTTAAAGAAATACCGGGGGGTAAGGGTGTCATAAAAAATAGAACGTATTGTTAAATAAACAACCTATTAAAAACGTTTAAAATTTAGAGTGAAAAATTTTGAAAAAAAAATGCTTGTGTTTTTGCGGTTACTAATTTCGCATAAAAACGAAAAAATAACAGCAATTCGGTAATCAATGAGGAAGAAGGATTTTGTAAGAGGGGGTGGGGTGGCGGTTTAAAAAAAAACAATTTCTGACGCTCGACTCTAATTCTCCGCTTCTCAAAATCCTTTTATGTCGCAGCCCTGGGCTTTCGCATGTACATCAGACTCGGCTAATCGGACAGTTTTACACACGTGTTGGTGTAGTTTACGAAGGAGCTGCGCTGGGTAGAGCGGTCCTTTGATGTTGGATGTTTATTTTATGGCGAGGCATGATTGTGACAGCATTGGGTCTTGTGACGTCACGACGAGTGAGCCAGTCTCCTATCCGCCTATCAGGATAGTTTCTCCAACACCTATCTCCACCCAACCCCCTCTGTCTGTTTCTCATCTTCTCATTCCATTTAACAGCGAAAGGGTGATCTATCCAAGGTTTACGATCCATAACCTTCCATGGGGCCAGAGCTTTATGTCGTCATGTGTCACATGTCATTATGACCGCAACTCATGAGACGTTTACGATAAGATATGTCGCACCTTTCGCCCCTGACAGACAGCTGATTTACTGCCTGGGCTCTTATATAGCAATGCCGGCAGAACTCTTCACAAAATTACGATAAAAACTTAGAATATTACGTCTACGGATCTTTTAAGCACAAATCTTTGATACTTTATGGATCGTTAAATATTCACTCGTCTCATAAAGATAACTTAAATTGAAGCGTAATTTTGTTCGGCCTCTACATTACATCCTTTCCTCCAGAAGCTTTCAATAAATTTCAACAATTTAATACCACCTTTTATTAAGATAAATCTCTTATCTTTATAGCTTCGGTTATTAAAATAGAAATTCTTTTTTTTTATTCAGGAATCGCTGTCCAAAAAAAAAAAAAAAAAAAAATGTCTGTTTAAGTGAAAATATGTTAATTTTTGGCTACGTAATTATAATTTGGATTTTACTTCAGAATACTGGGGATCTCCGATTTTTTTGAAACTTGGTATACCTACACGGAAAGACTTTCGATTTTAATACTTAATATTATAGTATTTATTTTTACAAAATTTCGATAGGAAACCAGGATATATCGTTATATTTTTAGACTTTACTATTTCTATTTAATATTTACTATTTTCGATAGGAAATGTTAAAAGAAACTTGAATCGACATTTTGTTGGGAAAATTGCTATTGAGTTTTGGAATTAGTAAAATCGAGATTAATAAGTAATTCTTATAAAAAGGCAAATAAACCCGAGTCGAAATTTTGAAGCTACTTTGAAGCTCATGAGGAACTTTAGCTTCTACTTAACGACTTCTTAATTTTTAGCCTCTTCTTTACTTCTAATAATAATATTTCCTTCTACTTTACGTCTATACACATGTTTTATTTTTCCAATCATTAAAATTAGCAGCTCTTTTAAAGCTCCACATTCCCAGTTATAAAGAAATGAAAATTTTTATTCTACTTTAAACCTGCAAGTGAAACTCAGTCATTTTTTCCATTGAAATATACTTTTTTATTTAACATATAAGAAAAACGGGAGTTAAACTAACTTTTTCTTCAATTATTGTTCCTCTGATTAGCCCTTAAGAGGAAAAAATTTTAATCTATAACCAAAACCCAATAATTTGTAAAATTAGGGAAAATGTGTATCTTTCTAGATGCACTTGTAAAAAAATAACAATTATTAACAATAATTTGTTTAAACAATTTTGAGTGGTGATTGTTGTTAATTATGATGAATATATCTTATTTTTTCAATATAAAAAGTAAACAAATTAAAAAACTACTACTTGCTAGGTGTTTTTAAATGTTATAAATTAACAATAATAAATTGTTTTAAAATATAAAAATAATAATTTATGGTCAATAATTTTTATTTTTCTAACCAGAGCCCAGTAATTTATTTGTAAAATTAGGAAAAATTTGTATCTTCCTAGGTGTATTTGTAAAGAATTAGTAATTACTAGCAATAATTTGTTTAAAAAATTAAAATTGATGAAAATAAAATTAAAAAAATGTATATAAAAAGTCCAGAAAAGAAAATTAAAAATCCTTCAGAAAAAAAAAGTTTGGGCAAATTAAACCACAAACATTTTTATAATATTACACTGAAAGCAAGTCCAACAATAAATTTAGAAAAATAAAGAAAATCTAAAAATTCTATAAAAGAATAAGTACTAAGTTTGCAAAAAACCTCGCAAAAACTATCCAAGATTTAAAAACAAATTGATTAGGTGCATTAATAAAAAAATAAGCGTATTTATTTTTAAAAATATGAAAAAACTTATGAAACTCAACGAAATAATAATAAATAATAATTATTATTTATTATTTATAATTTATTTATCAATAAAATAAAATGACAAATACAACAACAAAAAATATCATTAGTAAAAGGAGAAAAAATCTTTAAATTTTATAAAAATAAGAAATTATAAGATAAAATTTAAACAGTTTCGAAAAAGAAACTGAATTAGAAACTAAAGAAGAATTACAAATATTGTAAGACTTAAAAAAAGGATTATTGTGAATATGAAAAATAATTAATATTATTTCATTATTTTGCATTAACTAATGTGTCTTTAAATTTGAATTAATTGACATTTAAAAGTTTGAAAAAAATGGAATATGAGTTTATTGACGTTTGGAATTTATTTAAATTATAATGACCTAAAGATATAAAGATTTAATATTATTTTTTGCTATCTTCATACCAAAAATTTGTAAATCGTAGGTATTTTGATTATCTATATTAGCCCAATTATTTAAATTTTATAAAGATTAAAATATTAAAATTGAAAATTTAAAGATTTATCCACAAATTTGTGGTTTTTTTATGGTTTGTGATTTTTTACATGCAGTATTAGACATCCGGAGAATTGTAAAGTTTTTTTTTTATTTAAATCATGATTTTAATGCAAATGCTTCAATGATTTAAATCAATATCAGCCTGTAACTTGACAATAATAAATTGTTTAAACAAATGAAAAATACATAAAAATCTCCGTAAACATTCAGAAATTGGCGATATGTAACAATTTTGTTGAAAAGTCCTAAAAAAACTATTCGTAATTTGTATCATAAGGACACTCAGAAAATTAAATATTAAGTTCATAAGCGTCGGTAGCGTAGTGGTTAGTGCGTTAGATTATAAGTGTGTAGGTCGTTATGTCGTGGGTTCGAATCCCCACTTGCGTTATAATAATTTATTTAGTAAGTTTAGACTATTTCCAGCTTGTGTGTATTAAGTGTGACAAATTCTAAAAGCGCATGAATTTTGAATATTTATTTTATATTTTTTTTTATAATTTCATTCATATTAATTTCAGTTTTATTCGCAAAAACAGATTCTTTCTTTGTTTAGACTTTAGAAGATCAATAAAAAGGGGGTCTTGAGCGTTAAAAGAGGCCTTAATATAGTTGAATATTAGCTTCTACTTTAACGCTCTCATCGCGAAAACAGGAAATTTCTTCCAATAATAGCACCAAAGTAGAAGCTAAATTGTATTGAATTTGCTTCTACTTTAAACCTCTATTTCCTAAAAATTTTGGTCTATGCAGCGTTAAAGTAGCCTCAAAATTTCGACTCGGGAACCGATCTTCATGATTATTATATTATTATAGGTTACCTGTGGTAATTGACATTCCATATATTTTTAACACTTTTATATACATATAAACACAATCACCGTGACAAACGAAATCCTAACATAACCTAAATACTAACGATAATACGCACGCACATATATATGCTTAACGAATCGCACAATACATATAATGTTTGAAGGGAAAAGTTTTCTTATATACTAATCGACATAATACATTACCACTTTTGAGAAAAATTCACAAAAATCACAAGTTTCCATCTGTGAACAATAGTTGAAGTTTGACATCCGCCAAATTCAAAATTCACTTAAAAGTTTTTACATGATATAACCGGTTTATATTGAATAAAACTATCACGTAGAAAGTATTTATTGTGTTATTTTTCACCCACTTTACGATAACGTTAATGATTTAATCGTTTCATTTAAGAGAGAAATTATATAATCCGAATAAGCAAATCAACAGTGACAAGACGCGCACAACATTTAAACTGTCATGGCCGCCAATTTTCCAATAGTTAATGGAATTTCAACAAAGCATTATTTTGAAATATAATCTTTTTAATAGTAAGATGTTCAAGATGAACTTATTTTATTGTTGCTTCCTATTGAATATAGTAATATTTTTAACCTATTTTTGTAAATATTTTTATAAAAATTATTATTTAATAAAAATTAAATAATTTTAATTATTTTTTTTAGATTATACTTTTTCCTAGTTTCATTTTCCTTTTAAAAAAAGCAATCTTTCCAGTTTTAAATAGTAAATTTTAAATTTCAAAATATATAAATATTAACTGTTAAAAAAGTATATTCTTCTAGTTCTGTAGTATAAAATACCATTTTACAGTTATATCCTGATTTACAATCGAAATTTTGTAAAAATACATATTATAATATTAACTATTAAAACCAAAAGTTCTTCCGTGTAATGCGCTGATTACGAAAACGGTATTGAAAATTTGCACAAATTTGATTATTATGATAAAAACCATAAAAGCACGATAAAATCATGATTTTCTGCGGTTAACTCTTAAAATATGCAAAATTTGAAAAAATATTTTTAACAATTGTTAGTGTAATTAAAATATACATCTCATGTTTTTTACTTTTTTTTTTTTAAAAAATCAACAGTTTTCGAGATGTGGCAAAATTACTGACAAAAAATAAATTTCTTAATAAGAATGTGGGATAAATGAATTTACAATTCGAATAAAATGATTAAAATTAAAGAAAAATATATTTCGAAAAAATAATTGAATAATGACGAAAGAAGTTGAAAATTAATTAATAAATAATTTAACTAATTTGCTATTAGAGAAAATAATTAAAACTGAGAATCTTTTTTGGAAAAAATTAAAGAAAAGAATTGAAACTTGCGGAAATTGAAAAATAATGGAAATAATTAGAAAATAACGAAATTTTTTGGAAAATGTTAAAAACAGTTGACAATTTTATCAAATAATTAAAATCATAAAAGAAAAGTACTCTTAAAAATCAAAGAAATTTTTAAATAATTTTAAATTTACTATTCTCAACGAGATTCTCAAAGAGTGGATTAATTAAAAATTAAAATTTTAATCAATGAAATTTCAAATAAATTGAAATTTGAAGAATTATAATATATAATAATTGTAATTGTAATCTTGTTTATCTCATAAATATATTCTTTAACTTCTTAAATTATTTTTTACAAATGTTTATTATTTTCTTCAATATACAATTATTTCAATCAAAAATTTATTTTTTATTTAATTTTCAATTACTTTTTCTCATTTTCAATTATTTTTTTATTAATTTTCTAATTTTTTTATTATTTATCTCAAAATTTTAGTTATTTTTTTCAATTTACAATTATTTTCATCATTCTGCAATTATTTTCTTAAATTACAAATACTTATGGGTTGAAATTTTTTTAATTATTTTTCACAAACTAAAATTACTTTCTTCAATTTGAAATTATTTTTATTACTTTACCAATATTTTTTCCAATTTTATATTATTTCATTATTCTTCAATTAATTTCCTAGACGTTAAAATATTTTTCTCAAATTTTAATAATTTTCTTCAATTTAAAATATTATTATTATCATTTTGCAATCAATTTTTACAATTTTCAATTATTTATCTCACTTTTAAAACATTCTTTTCAATTTTCATTTTCTTTTATATTTTTGCACTTATTTTCTCCGCCTTTTAATTAGATCTATTCATTATTTTTCAAATAATTTCCTACATTTTTGTTAAAATATTTTTCTTAAATTTTAATAACATTTTCTTTAAATTCCAATTATATTTGTTATCATTTTGCAATCAATTTCTTTAATTTTTTATTAATTTCACTATTCATTTCTCAATTCAATACCTAAATTTTCAATTATTCATGTCATTTATCAATTATTTTTTTCAAATTCATTTTCTCTTATACTTTTGAAGTTATTTTCTCCACCTTTCAAGTAGATATATTAATCATTTTTCATTTTATTTTCTAAATTTTTATTTATTATCTTAAATCTAAGTTATCGTCCCCACTTTACAATGTTTCAATCAATCTTTAATTATTTTTCTCAAATTTTAATTACGTTAGTGAATTTTCAATTTTTTTTTTTTCATTTGCACTAATTTTCACAAATTTTTTATTATGTGAATATTTGTTGATTAATTCCTAAAATTTCAATTATTTCTCTCAAATTTCCATTATTTTCTTAAATTTACTATTATTTCTATAATGTTGTAATTATTTTTCTAAGTTCAATATTTTTTCGACATTTTTCAATTATTTTAAAAAATATGGTTTTTGTTCTTCAAATTTTCAATGTTTTAATCATTTTTCTATTTTTTTTCTCAAATTTCAATTAAGTTCGTGAATTTTTAATTTTTTTTGTAACTTGTAAAATTTGATCAAAAATTTTATATTATTTTGATTATTTGATTATTATATCCGAAAATGTACTCGAAATCAAATAAAATTGTCAACTTTTGAGTTACAATAATTACGCTAATTAAGAAACTCTTTAATTTATTATTGTTTTATTTCTCTCTCCCCCCTCCCCACCCGGTCAATATTAAGTTTGCAGATGGCAAAAATTTACAAGTCGCCGCCCCTGTTAATGTAAGTACTAACAATAAGTATAGACTGTTTATGGTAGTTGACAATTTTTGCTTTTTTCTCGAAACCTAATGAGTTTTTTGAAAAAAAATTAAGAACTTAAAATGTGTATTTCAATCAGACTAACAACTTTTGTTTAAAATATTTTTTTAAATTTTGCGTATTTTAAGAGTTAACCGCAAAAAATCATGATTACATGGTGTTTTATGGTATTTACCATAATAAAATTTGCGCCAATTTTCATTTTCATTTCTGTAATCAGCGCATCAAAATACGTACACAGTAAAAAATTTTGTGTTAAATTTAACATTTTTCACATGTCCCAAACGGTCCACTCCAGGGCCGGATTGGGAATTAAAAGCGGCCCGGGAAAGATTTTCAAAGCGGCCCCTTTCTATATAATTGGAAATTTTTATTAACATTTAAAACTAAAATATAAAAATATTAAATTATTAAATAATTTTATTTAAACTTATCAATAATTTAATTATTTGGAATTTCTTGAACAGTAGCATTCTCTACTGCCATTTGTACGAAAGCAGCAGTAATTTCTTAGTTTAATGAACACCTCAATCTGGTTTTAACCAATTTTAAAGGACAAAAAATGGACAACTTCTATTAAACAAATATAATAAAAAAATTTTGAGAGAATTTCCTGGCTTTAAAAATTGCTCTGAATGTATTCCTATCTACCTTAACCCCTTCAGCATCAAAAACAACCCTTTAAAATCATTCCCTGATCTTCAATCAAGAAATGGACAATTTTTATTAAATAAATATAATAAAAAGTTTTTTAGCGAATTCCCCGGCTTTAAAAATCGCTCAGAATGAATTTCTATCTACTTTGCCCCCTTTAGCATAAAAAAAGTCGGCTTTCATTCACCTGAAAATCATTTTTTCAATAAGTACCCACCCAAGAGGAAATTAAGCATCGGCTGAGTACTGCGCCAATACTGGCAATGTCGGCGCGGTACTGGCAGCGAGGTCTGGCGCGGTACTGGCATAATACTGGGATGATAACAAGGTCCGGTACTGTCTGACGGTACTAAGGCTGTACCGACTGCCAATGCTGGCACAATATTGGCTGCATAGAAAATCTGAATTGTGCCGAAGTCAATTTTTTTTTTGCGATATCCTGTGTGACTGACAAATCTACCGACACAAGCTATAGGAACAAGCTTTACGAACATTGATTGATATAATACTATTTATAATAATAGTAATATAATAATAATAAGTTATAATAATAGTTTTAAAAAAAATTGAATGAAGAATATTAATAATAATAATAATATAATAATAATATTTCATAACTGTAATTTTTCCGTACGATTGTATGGAAAAAAAAAACAATCCTGTTTTCAGATTGTTATTTTTATATTTTAAGATTAATTGTACATTTAAACACTTAATTATTATAGACCTAAGACTAATTAACAATTATAATACATATAAACACTTAACCTATAAATTAAAATTTCGCACGCTCAAGGGGGGATCGAACCCACGGCCCTATAGACGAATTCGCTCGCGGTAATCGCACGCTAATACCACTCGGCTACGACGGGTAGTTGAGAGTCGAGAGAAACAACTTTGGGAGGTTCAGACCTGGATTATATGCTATTTACGTTTTAATAGTTCTGGAACATATTCATTATCAAAAATAAATAAATAAATAGAATAGAATTTATTTATCCTTTGTATATACTGATATACAGTTTATACAATCTAATCTCCTAACTTTCCTAAATAAATATTCTTATACAATATTTGCAAAATATGTAAACAAAAATAACTAATAATTATTAATTATTATTTATAACTTTAATTTAATATTATTATTTAAAAATAAAATTTTATTTAAATAATTAATTTCAATAATATTTAATACAAAAGTAAATTGTACAAATTATTTACATAATTATAACGTATTAAAAGGCAGTTTGGTTTAAGTAATAGAATTTATTCAATTTATATATTTAAAGTTTTTTAGAAATAAATGATTTTACAAAATTACGCAATCTTTAAACAATTCTTTATAATATTAAACGTCATAGAACTCAATTAACAATAAGAAAGAATGAAATAAATATATAAAATGTTGACAGAATATTAAATATCATTAAAAAAATAAACAATAATTCAAGAATTTTTTTTAGATATTAAACTTTAATTATATTTAACAATATTTATTTAACTATATTGACATAATATTAGAAATATTGTATAAATGAATAAAAAGTTTTAATTTTTTAATTTATAAGATTTATTTTTCTAGACTTAAAAATAATTAAAACTTATTAAATTAAATTAATTGAAAATTAAATAAAATTAAACGAGTTAGAGAGAACCCGACAACAGATAAGAAACAAATAATTAAAAAATTAATATTTTAGTAAAATAATAAATATAGAAATGAAAATAAAAAATTACTTGATAACTTTTTGAATAAAATTTAATTTAATACGAACATTATTGCAAACTTTTTAAAAGAATTTATTGTTTAAAATATTAATGAAAATAATTAAGCTTGAAAATTAATTAAAATGAATTAAATTGAACGAAAAATATATTCTAACCTTTTTCTCTATTATCTAAAATAAATTTAATTAATTGAATATTTTAAATTAACAACAGATAAGAAACAAATAATTACAAAATTAATATTTTAGTAAAATAATAAATATAGAAATGAAAATAAAAAATTACTTGATAACTTTTTGAATAAAATTTAATTTAATACGAACATTATTGCAAGCTTTTTAAAAGAATTTATTGTTTAAAATATTAATGAAAATAATTAAGCTTGAAAATTAATTAAAATGAATTAAATTGAACAAAAAATATATTCTAACCTTTTTCTCTCTTATCTAAAATAAATTTAATTAATTGAATATTTTAAATTAACAACAGATAAGAAACAAATAATTTTAAAAATATGTTTGTAAATTATTAAATATAGAAATAAACGTTAATGAAATTAATTTAAAAAAAATTAAACATTAAGATTTTATTTTATTAATTTTAAAAATTTCTTAAAATAATGTTAGAATATTTTTGAAAAAAAGAAATTAATTAAATGAAATTATTTAATTTTATTCAACTAGGTACACTTTTTTTTACAAATAATTACAGAATTGTTGTTGATTCAAATTAAAAATTAAAATATTCAAATTTCTTTGAGATCTTGTAATTTTATTTTTTCATTAGGTATATATTTTTAATTTCAAAATTGTTTAATTCTTCATTTGCTTAAAATATTATTTAGCAAAATAAAAATATTTAATATTAATTATGGAAAACTAAATAACATTGTGTATGAAAATTAACAATTTTTCACATCTTAGTTTTAAGAATTTATTATTTAAATATTGACATTAAAAAGCTAAATATATATTGCTTATTTATTTATTAATGTAGTCTTTGTAAAATAAAAATTTTATTTTAATTTTTTTTATTTCACTTGTTTTGTTATTATTTTAAATTTTTTATTAAATAAATTAAAAGTTAAATTAAATAAAAAAACTTATAGGGTAAATGATTTATAAAATTAGTAAATTTTTAACTGAAATTAGCCATGTTGAAATAATTTATGTTTATAAAATAATTTCTCTTACTTAAAATTATTGGTATTTTATATATTCGCGGGTAATATTATATATATCGCTGGTGTAGCTCTTGTTCTACGCGCATGCGCTACTCTTTCTCGCAGAAAAAATCAATAATCAGTTATTCAATAAAATAGATCGAATTTCCGGGCTTCCGCGTCGATAACAACTGCGTTTTAAAAAAAAACGCAGAGTGTACATTGAAATGCCAATCGAGGCAAATTTTGTATTTCTATTAATTTTACGAGTTTTGGGTGACAGTGAAGTGGTGAGCAAGAAGTGCCAGGATCAAGTTATTCACTCGAGAAGTAATTTGGGGAAGCGATTTAACATAATGATTGATTATGTAGGCCATGTATATAGTTTATTTATTATTTACGTCATACGAGTGAAGATCCTTAAATGTTTTGGCTGTTAAATAATCTTTCGTAAACATAACCAACAAAGGAAACTTGTCAGTCTTTACCAAGTCTAGACGGTCTTAGAAGTGCGACGAAACCATTAACTAATTTCTTAAAAATATTACAAAAAAAAATAAATATTTTTTTTTAAATTAAAAAATTATTTTTTTTATTAGTATCGGCATAAGACTGAATTGAAGATGCTTTCAGTACCGCGCCAGCATTAACTTGCCAGAGTTTGGCTGAATAATGGCATGAACCCTAGATCTGTACCGCGCCGATAGTAAGCATCGGCATTACATAGGCATTTCCCATTGGGCAATTACTTTCTTTAATTTACAATTATTTTCTTCAAATCTCAATTATTATCTTCTATTCACAATTATTTTAATTAATTTTTAATCATGTTTTTTAATTTTCAAATATTCTCTTTAATATTCAATAATTTTCGGCTTCTTTCAATATTTTTATCAATTTTCAATTGTTTTCTTCAATATTCAATAATTCTCATTTTTTCAATTGTTTTTCCAGTTTTCAACTATTTTCTTCAATTTTCAAATATTTTCGGTTTTTTTCAATTATTCTTTTCAGTTTTCAAATATTCTCGTTTTTTCAATTATTTTTTCAGTTTTCAATTATTTTCTTCGATTTTCAAATATTGTCGGTTTTTCAATTATTTTTTTTCAGTTTTCAATTA
The DNA here is from genome assembly GCA_037103525.1 of Ganaspis brasiliensis. Classification (NCBI taxonomy): domain Eukaryota; kingdom Metazoa; phylum Arthropoda; class Insecta; order Hymenoptera; family Figitidae; genus Ganaspis; species Ganaspis brasiliensis. The sequence goes on from JAZKLR010000438.1 coordinate 1,105,706, forward strand.
CTTTTTCAGTTTTCAAATATTCTCATTTTTTCAATTATTTTTCAGTTTTCAATTATTTACTTGAATTTTTAATTATTTCAGTCAATATTCAATAATTCTCGATTTTTTTTCAATTATTTTTTCAATTTTCACTTGTTTCCTTCAATAGGCAATTATTTTCCAAGAACTTCAATCCAGTTCAATTTTTTATAATCCAATTAAATTTACAATTATTTTCTACAATTACTACAGTAATTTTCTTTCAATTTTTATTCTTAGTTATTTCTGTTCTAAATTTTAATTTACATTCTTAACTTTTAAGATAATTCTGTTGAAATGTAAACTTTTTAATGTTGCAATTTTTCGAATTTTTTGCAATTGTCCTTTATTTTCGTCTTTTTTCAATTATTTTCTTTCATATTATTCAATTATTAATCATTTTCTTGAAATTTCAATTCAGTTCTTTAATTCTTTAATTATTTGTATCCAATCACAATTCTTGTCTTTTATTGATACTTTTTTTCATTTTCAATTATTCTCTCAATTTGAAAGTATTTTCTTCAAATTTTAATAAAGTTTAATTTTTCAAAAAGCAATTAAACTTTCAATTGTTTCTAGAACTATTCCTATCATTTTCTTTCTTTTTTAGTTTTTTTTAATTTCATGTTTATCTTTTTCTGTTTAAAATTATTTCTGTCAGTTTTTAATTTAATAATCTTGCCATGTTTAGAATTTTTTCCAACTGGCAATTATTTTATTCAATATTTAATAATTCTCGGCTTTTTTCGATGATTTTTTCAATTAACAATATTTTTCTTGAACTTTCAATTCAATTTTTCAACTATCCTCTTAAATTCACAATTATTATTTTCTTTAATTTTGAATTTTTTTCTTCATTTTTCAACTATTTCTTCTAATTTGAAATTATTTTCTTCGATTTTCAACCAACTTTAACTTTTTGAAATCCCATTCAATTTCCAATTATTTGTTATAATTATTCCTACAGTTTTCTTCAGTTTTTAATTGTCAATTATTTTCTTAAATATTCACCAATCCTGGGCTTTTTCACTCTTTTATACTATTTATTTATTTATTAATATAGTAATTTGTAAATTATTTATTATCAATTATTTTTTTTGAAATCTCAATTTAACTCCTTAATTCCTCAATTTTTCTGTCTAATTCACAATTATTTTCTTCATTTTTTAATTATTTTGGCAATTTTTAATATTATTTTCTTCTTATCAATTTGTGATTATTTCTTCAAATTTCAATCCCGGTCAATTTTTTAAAATTAAAATTTTTTTCAATTATTATTATTTCTGTAATTTTTTTCCTTTTTTAATTTCCAATTGTTTTTTTAAAATATTATATTTGTTCTTTAATTTTTTAAATTATTTTTGTCAATTGTCGATTTATTAATCTTGTCATTATTCCAATTTTTTTCATTTGTCAATTATTTTCGTCATTTTTTAGTTATTTTAGGTCGATATTATCAACTCGAGAACATTTTTGGATGGTCAAGAGATTTTGAGATCAATATCAATATTGCTCAAATATGATATCGTCTTGATATCGTAAAGCACTAAGAAATAATGGTCAAGAGAACAAAATAATTTAAAAAGTTAAAGATTAGTTATAAAATTTTTTGAGAATTATTGAGGATTGAAAAAATTGAAGGAGATAATTGAAAATTGAGGAATGTAATGGAAATTTAAAAAATGTAATTAAAAATTGAAAGAAGTAATTGAAAAAGTCTAGATTTCTTGAATATAGAAAAAAATAATAATTGAAAACTGAAGAATGAAATTGAAAATTGAAGAATGGAATTGAAAGTTGAAGATAATAATAAATAAGAATTGTAAAAAATAGTTGTAGAATTGAACAATTTAATTGAAATTCTACAATTTCTGTGATTGAAAAGAACATAGAAAGAAGCCGAAAATGATTGAATGTTGTAAAATTAATTGAAAATAGAAAAGAGTAATTGAAAGTTAAATGAAATTTAATTACATAAATTAAATTATTAATTAGACCTACAAAAATACCGGCCCGCCTAGCGGCGGCCCACCGGGATTTTTCCCGGTATCCTGAATGGCCAATCCGGGCCTGGTCCACTCAAAACTTATGTGTTAATTCAACACAAAAAAATATGTTGAATTTTGTACACAAATTTTAACCTCTTATTTTACGCATTATAATAATTTAAAGCGTGTATATTTTATGCAATTACTATTGTATTTTATCTTTTGCAAGTTAAAATGAATTTTCAATATGGAATTTATGCTTTTGCAACAAAAAAATAAACATAAATTACAGAGTTACTACTAAAAAATTTGAGGTTATGTTCAAGAATCAAATGACATTTGAAGAATGTGTAAAATCAACACACGAAAAATGTTACATTTTAACACAAAAAATTTAACAAGGACTGTTTTCTACACAAATACACAAAATTTTTAACTGTGTAGGGATTGATTTGGAGTGAAACTAACAATGGCATTCTAACAATCTAACCCCTCTGTATTTTGTAATAATGTAAATATAGACTGTGTTTATGGTAGTTGACAGTCTTTAGCATTTTTCTCGAAAACTGTTGATCTTTTTGAAAAAAAGTGAATAACATAAAATGTGTATTTCAATTAGACTAACAACTTTTTTTGAAAATATTTTTTTCAAATTTTGCGTATTTTACGAGTTAACCGCACAAAAACACGTTTATATGGTGTTTTTAATGGTTTTTGCCATAATAACCAAATTTGCGCCAATTTTCATTATCATTTTCGTAATCAGCGCATCAAAATACGTAGGAATACCAAGTTATTAAAGACATTGGAGTAAAACTAATAAGGGCACACCAACCACCCTATACTTTGTCTGTTTATGGTAATTGACAGTTTTTTGTCTTTTTCTCAAAAACTACTGAGTTATTTGAAAAAAAGTAAAGAATATAAAATATGTATTTCAATTACACTAACAAATTTTGTTTAAAATATTTTTACAAATTTTGCGTATTTTAAAAGTTAACTGCAAAAAATCAGGATTCTATAGTGTTTAATGGTTTTTACAATGATAATTAAATTTGCGCCAATTTTTATTATCATTTTCGTAATCTGCGCACCAGAATACGCAGGGATTCAAAGTTTCAAAAAAATTGGAGGTTGCCGGTATTTTGAGGTTATGAAAATAGAAATTCTCTTTTTATTAAAAGTGTGATTAATTTGTGAAAATATTGTAATTGTTGGCTACATATGATTTTTAATGAATTAACGTCTTCTCTGAAATGTGTGAAATGTAAGGAAGCTAGTTTAATGTCATACAATGGAGAAAATTGAAAACGAGATGTATGAAAGAGAGAGAGAAAGAGAGCTCCGACATTTAAGGCAAATTACGCCAGGTAATTTATGACTTGTCCCTTTGAAATTTACACAATGTTTCAAATTATCTAGAATGACAATCTAAGCTGAAAGTGTATTAAAATTCTGCGAAAAGGTTCCTTTTCATCATTGGGCAAAAGTAGTTCAAGATTTCAAAGAATTTTATTTACAATGTTTTTGCACTTTAAGAGAAGATTATTTTTATAGTAGATGCTACTCAAGATAGGCGTAGAATAAAATGAAGTGAAAAGGAGCTATACTACCTTCGAAAATTGTCGTTACGTCCGACCTGAGCGGATCAAAAAAATACAACACACTTAAAATCACGATAACTTGGTCAAAAAATAAGATAGAGAAATGATACTTACAAATTTGGAAAGCTTATTAAATTCTGCTTTAGAATACCTATTAATTAAAATTTTTAAAAATTTTAAAGTGATTGTATTAGTTGATAAGTTAGAAGAAGAAATCTTGAATTTTTTCAATAATCGTTCAATATATTTAACTTTATGCCTCATCTAGAAAAATTTTATGAAAAAATTAAAACATACTTCATCTTGTTTGTTGAAATATAACCTTTAATTTAAGCTAAGAAAACTTGAAAAATATTTAGTGGTTTACGAGATATGACTGAAAATGTTCAAGCATGTTTGGCTCAAAAACCTTCATTTTCAGATTAGATAGAAATCACAGTTTTGACTGAATTTAAGGAAAATATACTGGAACATTGTTAATCATATCTCGAGAAACATCTAATATTTTTTAAGTTTTTTTAGCTTAAATTGAAGCTGGCATTTCAACAAAGAAGATGAAGTAATTTTCAATTTTTTCATAAAATTTTTGTAGATCACACTCTAAAAAAGAAGTTTTGATTTAAGCCCATTTTGGACTCAATTTACATCCCATTACATGAGACTCAAATTCGACTGGATTTCAGCCATAAAATGTATTGAAACTGATTTTAACCCGAAAAATAGGCTGCTTTTCAGTTATTTTGTGTTTCAGCTGTAAACGAAGTAAGACTTTGTTTTTCTAGTGCAGGCAGCAAGTTAAATATATTTAACGATTGTTAAAAAATTAAAGAATTTTTTCGTCTAACTTATCAGCTAATATAATCACTTTTAAATTTTTAAAACTTTTAATAAATAGGTATTCTAAAGCAGAATTTGGTAAGCTTTTGAAATTTGTAACTATTATCTCTCTATCTTATTTTTTGACCAAGTTATCATGATTTTAAGTGAGTTGTATTTTTCTGATCCGCTCTTCTTTTAACTTGATATACTTACATATTTTGATGCAATAATTTCTAAAATCGTAGTGATACAATATATCTCAATAAATATTGAAATTTTTGGAAATTGCTTTTTACAAAAGTTGTACTCCTCATAAAAATACACAGTTTTTATTGTATTCATTTTTTTATATCTCTAATAGTTTTTAAGCAAATTGATAAAAAAGTTGCTCGTGCAGCGCAAAGAGCCGAGCGGCGAAGAGAAGACAGGAGCGACTGTATTCGGCGACCAGTTTTATTTTCTGATTTTAATGAAACTTGAAATCCTTACGTATTTTCACGCACTGATTAAGACTATCATAGTAAAAATTTACCAAAATTTAATTATCATGGTTGAAACAAAAAATGCTTTAATGGGGGGGTGGTCCTTTTTCCCTTTCCTCCCTTTTTTGCAAGTATCTCAATATATATTAAAAATTTCAAAAATTGTTTTTTTTTTACAAAAGTTGTAAATCTTGTAAAAATATATATTTTATATAATATGTATTTTTCGATATAGCACCCCCCGGTATTTCGTCGTACAATTTTTATTTCACAGGCAAAGCATTTTAGGTTATGATATGCGTTGTTTAGAAAAATTTCAACTTTTAGAATTCGATCTATATGTAAAAAAAAAAGTGTTAACAAGTTGCGAGAATTAAACTTGCACTTTAATATTCGTTTTTCGGGAATCTCGAACTTGTAAGGCTGTAAATCTGTCATAATTATAGGATCTTTGCGCCTATACCTGTCTGCCAAATTTTAAAGACATGGTGTTAAATATTTATGATTCTACTTATACTTACACGTTAAATCATTCTATGGCACAACAGGGGGGTGTTTATATTGATCTTCATCTTTCTTCGAACAGAATTATTAGAACATTAGAAATGAGCCGTAACTAGGATAACCTATACCTTGGGAAAAATTGTCTACTCTTAATTTCGACCTCTAAGCACCGTCAACATAAATTCGATGTATCAAGTACAAAAGAAACGATGAAGAAACATCTGTGTCCGGGTGATAAATCTGTTTCGGAAATGACCAGAGCGATCGTATTCTGCCGCCAAACAAACATTCGAATCGTAACTTCTAATCGGCAGAATGATTTTTAAACCTTTCTGGGCGCTCCGAAACTAATAAATAGACACAGCTATATCGTTAAGATCCAAGGTTATTGGAACCCTAATTTTGTCCTGGCGCCAGAGCAGCCTCCTTCCGCCGATCGGCAAGTGAATGAAAGGGATTTTAGACGTTTGGGGCACTGCTCTGGGAATTTTAATTTCACTCGGTGTCCCATTTATTAGACTCAAAACACTTCCTGCTCTCGAACAAAATGCTAATTTTGTGTATATAATCATTTTCGGGGTATTGTGTCTTAAGATGTAATTTTTACTCGCAAATGAGTAAAAATCTAGGGTCAGTTAAGTGTTTTAGGCTCGAATTTTGGTAAAATTGTCAAAAGTCATAAATTGGAATTTGAAGAAAATAATTTAAAATTAAAAAAGAATTAAATAATAAAGTAAATAACACAGGCCTGCATAATTTCGTTCATATCTGTTACAAAAAAAAATGGAAGATGATTCTCGTAGATTTTATGACGCAGAATCAGAATCTGACCTTAAAAATGGCCCATCGCGTCAGAATTTTCTGTAATATATTAGTTTAAAAGGACAAAAAAGGCCATTTTGGCAATTTTCGTGAATTTTTTGTGATTTACCAAATTTTTTTTCTTTCTTCAAATGGTATCGTATAGTACTACTCTTCAGCTTCAAAACCCATTTTTAAAAATTATTTTACTTTATTTTTAAGAAAAGTTATGCAGTTTTTGAGTATGTAATTCCAGGACTCGAACTAGCTCCGTAAATCCCGTAAAAGTCCGTAGATTTGTTTATGGTTCGTAAAAGTCCGTTTTTTTAAAAAAAGGTCAGTAAAGTCCGTAATTCGCTTAGAAAAGTCCGTAAAGTCCGTAAATTCTACGATCGTACACTTGTTTGACTCGCAGACTGATTAATATTTCTCTATTTAATATGAATAAAATGTTCTATAATTTTCAACAAAATAAATTATTTTAAGGACGTTTAACCCAGTGATAAGTATAAAAATTTACTAAATACTTTTTTGAAAGTCATATTTTAAACATTTCTAAAAATAATTAATTCTTGGCATCTGAAAAATATTTATTTTTCACAATTTTAAAGTCAGGGCTATTAGTGACTCGCTTTTCTCACTTTTACTCTTTTTTTTTTAAATCGCTTCATATTACTCTCTTTATTAAAAAAAACTCACTTTTCTCACTTATTTGGTAAAATGTCCATGCCAGCTGCAGGAGGGGGTCTTCTGGTATTGGGTGACTGATTAATAAATATTTTACTTTATAAATCAATTAGTTTGTTCATGTTCCAATTACAATTTTTTTTTAATTACAATCTACAAATACCTAATTTCTACACCTCTATTCAATTATTTTCGTCATTTTTAAAGTACTTTTGTCAACTTAAAAGTCTGTTTTTCAATTTTTAAGTATTTTTGCGATTTTGAATTAAATTTTTTCATATATCAATTTCATTTACTTCAGTCGTTTAATTACAATTGTCACAAATATTTAAATTTAATATACAAGTTTTCATTCATTTTTGTTATTTTTCAATTATTTTATTAAAATTTTAACTATTTCCTTCAATCTTTAAATTATTGTCAGGAATATTTAAATTTTCTACACAAGTTTCAATTTACTGTTGTTAATTTTCAATTATTCTCTTTACATTTTAATTACTTTTTTCATATTTAAAACGTTTTTGCCATTTTTGAATTATTCTCTTCAAATTTCAATTATTTTTGTCATTATTCCAGTTTTTTTGTCATTTTCCAATTATTTTCGTCATATTTCTATTAGTTTTGTCATTTTAGAATTATTTTCTACAAAATTCAATTATTTTATTTAAGTTTTTTATTGTCATGCATTTTTAAATTTCTTACATCAGTTTTCAATTATTTTCTTCAAATTTAAATCATTTTCCTCTTTTTTTTTTATTATTGTCACGAATTTATTAATTTTTTACACTTTTTTCAATTATTTTCTACAAATTTCAATTATTTCCTACAACCTTTAATTACTTCTTTCTTATTTACACTTTTTTTTTGACATTTTTTAATTATTTTCTTCAAATTTTAATTATTTTCCTCCAACTTCAATTAATTTGAAACAATTAATTTCTTCAACTTTCAATTATTTTCCTCAAACTTCTAATATTTTCTTTTCCATTTTTCAATTATTGTCTATAAATTTTTAATTTTTAAACCACTTTTTAATTATTTATGACATTATTCAATCAGTTTCTTAATATTTCAATTGTTTCATTAATTTCTCAAGTATTGTCTTCAAATTTTTAATTTTTTACACCAGTTATCAATTATTTTTGTAATATATCAATTATTTTCTACAAATTTCAATTATTTTCTTTAAATTTTAATTATTTTTTCCATATTTAGGTTTCTTTTGTAATTTTTTTAACTTTCAATTATTTTTCTCAAACTTTTAATATTTTTTAATCAATTTTTTAATTATTGTCCATAAATTTTTAATTTTTACATCAGCTTTCAATTATTTATGTCATTATTCAATTAGTTCCTTAAAATTTTAATTTTTTCGTCAATTTCTCAAATATTGTCTTCAAATTTTAATTTTTTACAGCAGTTATCAATTATTTTTGTCATTTCTCAATGATTTTCTACAAATTTCAATTCATTTCTTCAAACTTTAATTATTTTCTTCCTATTTAAGTTTTTTTTTTTTTGCTTTCTTCGAATTATTCTATTCAAATTTTATTAATTTTCTTCATTCTCTTCATTATTGTCACTAATTTATTAATTTTTTTACACCTTTTTAAATTATTTTCTACAAATTTCAATAATTTCCTACAACCTTCAATTATTTTCTTCATATTTAATTTTTTTTTACATGTTTGCATTATTTTTCTTCAAATTTCAATTATTTTCCTAAAACTCCTAATATTTTTTTTTCAATTATTGTCTATAAATTCTTTATTTTTACACCAGCTTTCAATTATGTATGCTATTATTCAATTAGCTTCTTATCATTTCAATTGTTTCGTCAATTTTTCAAGCATTCATCAAATTTTTAATTTTTATACCAGTTATCAATTATTTTGGTCATTTCTCAATTATTTTCTCAAATTGCAATTATTTTTTCCAATTTTCAAATATCTTTCACAGTTTTGAATTATTTCCTTGAAATGTAATTTTCTGCAATCTTTTTAATATTGTCAAGAATTTATTAACACAAGTTTTCAGTTATTTATGTTATTATTTAATTAGTTTCTTCATATTTTAATTATATCGTTTATTTTTCAAGTATTTTGCACAATTTTTCAATTAATGTATTAAGTTTTTTTTTTGTTTTTTATTTCTTACTTCATTTTTGAATTATATACTGCTTGATTTTCATTAATTTTTTCCAAATTTCAGTTATTTTTGTAATTTTTCAACTATTTTCTACATATGTAAATTTTTTTTTTACATTTTTAAATTATTTTTTTCAATCTTCTATCATTTTTTTAGTTTTCAAACTATTGTTAAATGTTTAATCTTTACACTAGCTTTCAATTCTTTATGTCATTATTGAATCAGTTTATTTACATTTTAATTATTTCGTGAATATCACAATTATTGTACTGAAAATTTTAATTTTTTACATCAGTCTTAAATTTTTTTTTCAAATTTTATTTATTTTTTATCATTCTTCAATTGTTTTGTTGTAACTTCAATTTATTTTTAAACTTTTCAATTATTTTCTTCAAATTTGAATTATTTCGTTTCAAGTTTTTAATTCTTCTCTTCATTTTTTGATTTTTAATCAATTTTTAAATTATTTTTGTCATTTTTCAATTATTTTCTTCATTTTTCAATTATTTTTGCTATTTTCAATTTATTTTCTTCAAATTTAAATGACTTTCTGCTGGCGGGCCTCAAATAAATTAATATCAATAATTTCAAACTCATTATTGCTTACTTACTTTTATTACTCAAAAACTCACTATTTACTCATTTTTTAAAATTAAAAAGTCACTTTTTCACTATTTTTAATCTGCAAGTTCGTTGGCAGCCCTGTAAAGTAAACACATAATATACGAAAAATAAATTTTAAAAATTCAAAAAAGTCAGGGAAAAAGAAAATAATTTGTCTGGAAATCAGGGAAAAGTCAGGGAAAATTGTAATACGAAATGTGTGTCAACCCTGAATAGTAACATTTTATTTATTTAATAGTTTTATAACAGAATATTATTAACAAAATTAAAATTTCAAAGATTGAAATACTTCAGCTATTGCTTGTCAAAATTGGATGAAAATTATACAATTATTCACAAACTTGAAAAAAAAAACACAAAATGTTATAATCATTATTTATAGTAATAAATTTTGGATTAACCTAATTTTTTTTTTAAATGTGCAATGTGTCTTTCAAAATTGGGTGAAATCATTTTTAATATGTAGGTAATATTTTTCTTTTATGTGAAAAAACATTTTTTAATTTGAGGTTATGCCAATGGGTTGGGCATCCTTAAACTTATAAAATACAAGTTCTTTTTACTTTTCTATTGTATTTTTATTTTATCTGACTCAAAATAGTGTTTTAGAATAAAAATTTTTTATCTGTAACTAGTCCGTAAAAGTCCGTATTTTTAAGTACATTTACCGGTTCGAGCCCTGTAATTCTTATATATTCTATCATCTGTAAATCATTGAGTACTCCATATTGTTAATATAAAATTCCCCCGACCCTAAAGATGCGAAAAACACTTATTCTCCTCTAAATTTTTATTACTGCTTTAATGTGGACTGAATTAAAGAAATGATGATTGCTGCAAGTATATAAGAAATGATAGAAGCTGCTTTGATTCGCTCGATCTGAGATGCACAGTGGAAACAGTAAAATTTATGAAACGTTTCAAGTTTAATGTAGTAACAGTTATCGAAGAGTCATTGTGAATTTTACGACTCGAATTTCATGTTTTTATATTCTCACATATATTTTCCAAGTACATTTACGAGCTTCTATCGTAAAACTTTCTGATCGGCGTAAGTGCTCACAAAAGCCGAATATAACTTTGCATATTTTTGAGGCTATCATCAGATTATGCACAGAGCAAGGCGCAAGCTGGAAACCTAAATTGCAGAATATCCGTGAAATATCAACCAATGAAGTTGAACGGGACTGCTTAAATAAAATAATTCATGGTTTTAGCACCAAGAAGTTGAAAATGAACAGGTAAAAACTGCATCGTAAACTAAATGAACGACGAAACAGTCGATAAAACGCTTTTACAACTTTTTTTTTTTTTATTTTTTAATACACATTTGTGGCACATGAGATAAAGTGTACGTGTGTCTATACGGGAAAGGTCATAAAAAGCGCCGCTTGTCAACGGCAAATTCAAATAGAGAATCATAAACCATAAAGTGTCACGACTCGTATAAGTAACAGCCTCTAGGAAAGACAGGTCGACAATGAGACGGCTATGACACATGGATATAACTATCTTACTCCTTTTCTGCATATATTCATCAGCTGAGGTATAATAAAAGTCCCACCCTTCAAAGATTCGTTGAATTATTAATAAGCTAGGTGTATTCATCAATGTAATCTCACTCAATAGTCAGACAACCAACCGTCAATAAAATGTCAGAAATTCAATGAAAAAAAAATATTCTTCTTTTGAGCGTATTTCCTCTACAATATGGTATCAAAATTCCATCCTCTCAAATTGAGTAAAATTTTGCTTGTTTTAAAAGGAATATACTTAATTTGACAGGAATTATTCTTCAATTAAATTAAATATTCTTCATTTGAGAAGATACTCTTCATTGCAGAGGATCCTCTTAAAAATAGTATCAAGAGTAAATCCTCTAAGATTAAAAGTACTGCTCTCAAATGAAGAAGATTCCTCTCAAATAAATAATATTCCTCTCAAATAAAGAATATTTCACTTAATTAAAGAATAATTCCTGTCAAATTAAGTATATTCTTCTTAAAACAAGCAGATTTCTACTGAATATGAGAGAATGGAATTTTGATACCATATTGTAGAGATACCATATTTACCATATATATTTCAAGTCCTGAACAGGCGAATTATAAAAGGGACCAATTTATTAAGCGTCCGGATCAAATAACTCGATTTGCGCTTGGTGGATGATTTTCAAACCAGCCAAGCTCGGCAAAAAGTGCCAAAAATAAAAGTCAAAATTTTAATTTTTCAAAAACTCAGCCTTGTAGAATGTAGAGAAAAAAAATGTGCAACTTTTTTCTCCTTAAAATTTTTTTATAGGAGTAATATTATTAACAGTAATGAACAATAAGTAAAAATTTTTGGTTTTCAATTTTAATTAAATTTTAAAGTATAACTCATCATATCTTGGGTAAATCTTAATGAAATTAAATGAAACTTGGTAAACTTACTCATCTGAGTTCAGTGAAGCCTACTGAATAATTAAAAAGACAAAAAATATTTATTGTTCAATTATTTTTTAATAATAATAAAGACCTGTTTTTAATAAAGTTACTGAAAAGTAGCATGCGGGGAAGTTTTTAGTTTTCGCTATTAGAAATAACTTCTAGTGAGAAAGTTTTTTATTAATATCCAAAGAAGTTTTCTGGAAAGTTTCATATAAAAAAAGTCATTACTTTAGGAAATATAGCAGTTTTAAAAAATCGGGGGGCACGCGTCAGCGTCTCCGTTGAACTTATCAAAACATAAGATAAAGAGTTCAAACTTACAAATTTGGAAAGCTTATTAAATTCAATTTCTACAAAAATTTTATGAAAAAATTAAAACTTACTTTATCTTTTTTTCTTGAAATGTAAGCTTTAATTTAAGCTAAGACAATCTAAAAAATATTAAGTGGTTCTCGAGATATGACTCAAAATGTTCAAGCCTGTCTTCTTTAAAAATCAGTAAAAACCGTGGTTTTTATCTGAAAATGAAGGTTTTCGAGAAAATATGTTTAAACATTTTTAGTCATACCTCGTAAATTACTGAATATTTTTCAAGTTTTCTTAGGTCAAATTAAAGCTGACACTTCGACAAACCAGATGAAGTAATAAGTTTATAGTTTTTCATATCATTTTTGTAAACAGAGAAAGTAGATAGGTGAGCGTCAATTCGATCAAATCAGCGCTTGAACTTGACAATATAGAGCTTCATATTTTAGTTTATAACTCGAAAACTAGCTGACATTTTTTAAGTTTATAATGCTCAATGAAGGGAAAAAGACCATTTTTGTGACACAGACACACAAAAAAAATTTTTTCTTCCAAAACACTACACTAGTGTACTCCTACGTATTTTTTTCGGCTGAATCCGAATCCGAAGTAAGAATTGTTAGATTTGCTAAATTTGTTGAGATAATCTCAAAAAATCGATTTTTTTCGTGTTTTTGAGTAGTTTTTTGCAATTATCTCAAAATTTTTATCCAAATTGGTAGTTCTGACTTCGGATTCGGATTCAGCGGAGAAAAATACATAGGAAAACACTAGCATAGTGTCCCGGACAAAAAATTTTTTTTTTTGGTTTTAATTCGTGTTTTTTTTTATCTTTTTTGAGATAATTTTCAAAATTTTAACCAATCTGCTAATTCTAAATTTAGATTCATATTCGTCAGAGAAAAATACATAAAAATACAGTAGTGCAGGGTCCCTGCTAAAAAAAACTTTTTTTTGGGTTTATTTGGTGTTTTTAAAATTTGTTGAGATTTTGTTTTTTGAGATTATCTCAAAAAATTTAGCTAATTTAGCAATTCTGACTTCAGATTCGGAATCAGCGGAAAAAATACATAAGAATACACTAGTGTAGTGTCGAGGACAAAAAATTTTTTTTTTTGTGTTTCTGTGTTTTGAGCAGGTACACAGTAACGTAACTATTAAGGGGCAAAGTGGGGCAGTGACCCGGTCCCCTTGAGCTCAGGGGTCCCTCAGTCAACCTTAATAAACCTTTTTTTTTGGCAAAATTTATCAAATTTTAGAATTAAAAAAAATTGCAAAAAATAATTGAAAATAAACAAAATAATTGCAAATTTTGCAAATTGATTGAAAAAAATTAAATCAATTAAAAATTGAGGAAAGTAATTTAAAAACTCATAGAAATGTTTTAAAAATAAAGAACATAATTTAAATTTGAGAAAACTACTCGAAAATCTTAAAAATAAATTAAAAACAATTAAATAATGAAAAATTAGGAAAAATAATTGAAAATTAAAGAAAAAGGATTGAAAATTGATATACATAATATAAAACTGAAAAAATAATTGAAATTTGAAAAAATACATAAAAAACTTACATATAATATATTTTAAATAAGGGAAAGTTAAAGAAAATTTAAGAAAAATACTTAAAACTTTTAGAAGTTCATTGAAAAAGAAAGAAAATAATTAAAAATTAGAGAAAATAAATGAAACAAGATAAACATAATTTAAAATTGAAAAGAATAATTTTTAATTAAACAGAAATAATTAAAAACTTTTTGGAAATTACAGGGATCACAGGACTTATTGCTATTGAAAAAGGTGAATAGGTGCGGGTTTTTTCAAAAATAGGGGACAAAAAGGGGACAGAAAATTTGCTTCAACTTATGTACTTGAAGATTTTTTAGGACATTTTTATTTGCAAATTTTAAATGTGGAAAGAATATACAGGGCTGCCAGCGGACTTGTAGATTAAAAATAGTACAAAAAAGTGACTTTTATATTTAAAAAAGTGAATAAATAGGGAATTTTTAAGTGAAAAAAGTGAATAAACAATAATTTGCAATAATAAACAAAATATTACTGATATTAATTTGGAGCCCGCCAACAGGCAAATAATTAATCAGGGCTCCCCAATATCAAATTTAAAAAAAAATTTGTTAAATGAGAAAACTAATTGGAAAATTAATTAAAAATCAAGTAATGAAGACAAAAATTTAAAACAAAATAATTGAAATTTAAAGAAAATAATTAAAAAATTTTAAAAATACTGGTAATTACAAGAAAATAATTGAAGAATGACAACAATAAGTAAAATTTGACGAAAAATAATGATTCAAACAGACAACAATAATAAAAATATTAAAGAAAATGACATTTAAAGAAAATAATTCCAAAATGTCAAAAATATTTGAATGATGACAAAAATAATTGTAGGTTGAAAAAAATAATTGAGAAATGACAAAAATAATTGATAACTGATGTAAAGAATTGAAAATTTATAGACAATCAGTATTGAAAAATTGAAAAAATATTAGAAGTTTGAGGAAAATAATTAAAAGTTGAAGATATTAATTGACGTTTGAAGAAAATAATTGAAATTTAAAGAGAAAAATTCAAAAATGTCAAAAAAAATTAAATATGAGGAAAGAAATTTGTAGAAAATAATTGAAAAAAGTGTGAAAAAATATAAATTTGAAGACAATTCTTTAAAAAGTTGACGAAACAATTGAAATATTAAGAAACTAATTGAATAGCGAGATAAATAATTGAAAGCTGGTTTGAAAATTAAAAAATTATAGACAATAATTGAACAATTGAAAAAAATATTGGAAGTTTGAGGAAAATAATTGAAAGTTTAAGAAATTAATTGAAGTCTGAAGAAAAAAATTGAAATTTGAAGACAATAATTCAAAAATGTCATAAAATTTAAATATAAGGAAAGTAATTGTAATTTGTAAAAATAATTGGAAGAGTTGTAAAAAATTAATAAATTCATGAGAATAATAAAAGGATAAAGAAAATGATTGAAATTTAAAGAAATTTATTTAAAACTAGTGTAATTTTTTTTTAATTTCTTAACAATAAATAAAATTGAATAAGATAATTTAAATTTGTTAAAAATAATTTTAAAACGTCAAAAATAATAAAAATACGAAAAAAATATTTGGAAAATGACAAAAATAATTGAAATTTGAAGAAAATAATTAAAGAATAAGAAAACTAAATTGAAATTTGTGTAGAAAATTTAAATATTTCTGCCAATAAAATAAAGATTAAAAACGTAATTTGAATTTTAAGAAAATATTTGAAATATTACAAAAATAAGTGAAAATTGGTGTAATGAATTAAAAAATTAATGGCAATAATTTAAAGTTTAAAGAAAATAATTTAAATTTGAAAAAAGTAATTGAAGTTTAAAGAAAATAATTGTAATTTAATAGACTAATTAAAAAATGTCAAAAAATTTAAATACGAAGAAAGTAATTAAAGTTTCTAGAAAATGATTGAAACGTGTAGAAAGTAATTGAAAAAGTTGTAAAAAATTAATAAATTCGTAACAATAATAAAAAGAATGAAGACAATTTTTCAAATTTGAAGAAAATAAATTAAAAACTGGTATAAAATTTTAAAATTCATGACAAAAAAAATTGAATATAACAATTGAAATTTTTATAAAATAATTCTAAAATGACAAAAATAATAGAAATATGAAGAAAATAATTTGAAAATAACGAAAATACTAAGAAATATGACAAAAGTAATTGAAATTTTTAAACAAATAATTAAAAAATGGCAAAAGTAAAGTGAAACTTGTGTAGAAAATATTAATGTTCTTGACAATAATTTATGGATTTTAGAATATAATTGAAATTTTAAAAAAATAATTTAAAAATGACAAAAATAAATGAAAACTTGTGTAATAAATTTAAATATTCCTGACAAGAATTTAAAGACTGAAGAAAATAATTGATATTCGAAAAAATGAAGAAGATAATTGAAAAGAGCTGTAGAAATTAAATATTTGTAGACTGTATTTAAAAAATTGATGACGTAATGTAATTTTTTTTAAAACTGAATTTTTTATAAGAGATTTGTCATTTGAGAGGCCTCGAAAATCCTCGGTAATCGTGATCCAAGATGATTAATTCGAAAATATGGAAAGTCACAATTTTGAATGTATATACAACATTTTGAAAAATTAATTTTTAACATCGGAATCTTTATTTGCGACCTCAAAAACTCCTAAATAAGACTTGTTAAATTTCCTTGAATATTTATGTGATAAAAGATTGCACATATTGCAATGTATTATTTCTACATATTTTTTGTAACATCCGACATTTTGAAAATTTAATTTCTTTAAACATCATATCTTAAAATATGGCTAAAAATGAAGAAATTTATGACATAAAATATTTTTAGCTTATAAATTCAAAAAGTTGGGGTTTTTTTTTAAAAGGTTATTTTTTTCATGTATTTTTAATGGGGATTTCTATCGATTTTGGCTATAACTATCAACTTTAATGCTAAAAATTAGAAAAAGGGGAAATAGGGGACAATTCTTTATAATAGGGGAAATAGGTGCAGAATTTTCAAATAGGGGAAAAAAGGTGAATAGGGGACAACCTGTGATCCCTGAAATTACTTTCGTTCTTTTTTTTTCATATCTCAGAGAAATAGTTTAAAATTTTGAAAATTGCAAAAGAAATGAAAAAAATTGAAAATTGTAGGATATAAATTTTAGAAAATAATTTTAAAATGATTTTAGAATATGATATTGTTATATAGTTATAAGTTTATAATTTTTATACATTTGTACCAAAGGATTTTGAGCCCGTAAATATTCTAATAAATAAATAAATGAAGATCTTAGAAATTAATTGAAAAAAATGAGAATAACTAAGAATTGAAGAAAAGAATTAATGAGAGCTAAAAATAAATGAAATTTACGATAATTAATAAAAAGAATTTGGAAATTATGAAAGAAAATGAAAATAATTAAAAGTTGAACAAAATAATTAAAATATGATGAAAATAATTTTAGATTGAAAAAAAGACTTGAAATATATTGAATACAATTTAAATATGAAAGATTGAAAAGAATAAATAAAATTTGAGAGAAATAATTGAAAAAATCATAAAATATATATGTTAAAAAAAAGAAAATAATTACAAAATTACTTAATTAAAAAATCACAGAAAGAATACAAATTTCATGAAGATAAGAACTGAAATTTCAGATAAATATTTAATTTTTGGGTAAATTATACCAAAAGAATGAAAATGATTAAAAATCTGAAAAAATAATATCAAATTACATAATTTTTTTTAAACATAAGAAAATAATTAAAATAATTGAAATCAAACAAGACAATAATCTAAATTTGAGATAATAACTGAAAATTTATGAAATTAATTGATAAATAATTAAAATCCATCTTCTAATATAGGTATTCAAAAAAGATGGAAAAAATAATTGGAAAAGAATGAAAGGAAATGAAAATTGAACAAAATGATTGAAAATTGAGATATATATTTGAAACTTCAGTAAATTAATTTAGAAATTATGAAATTGATTAAAAATTGAAAATAATAATTACAAAATATAAAAAATAATGGTAAATTAAAGAAATTAATTTAAATTTGCGATGAATAATATAAAATTTAGGAATAAATAATTAAATTGAAAAAGTGATTAAGAAAACTCAACAAAATAATTGAAATTTGAGCAAGTTAAATTTAAGATTTAGGGAAACAATTTAAAAACAATAAAAATAACTAAGAATTTTGGAAAATAGTTGAAAAATGATAAAAATAGTACAAAATTGTATTTTAAGTAGTTTAAATTATAATAGAAAAGAATGATAAAAATTGAAAAAATGTTTAAATATCTTTAAATTTAGTATTTTTGAAAAGTTGGTTAAATGAACTTGTAATCAATGCAAGTTCACATTAACTCAAATTTCAAGAAATTAAAATTGCTAAAAATTTAAAATTTGAGAACATTTTAAAAAGGTGAAATATGATTTAAAATTTTAAAAGAAAAAAATATCTAGTGACAAATATCAGGTGAAGACAGAATGAATGAATGAATGAATTAATTAAACTTGTAATTATTGTATATAATTAGGGCCTCATTTTGCTTTTTGTCCCAGGGCCCTTGCATCTCCAGTTACGCCACTGGGTGGGAGAACGAATGAATTAAAATTACAAATTATTTATTATATGTAATTGGGGACCCATTTTCCTTTTTACCCCAGGGCCCTTGCTCTCCTAGTTACGCCACTGTAGGTACAAAGTTTTAAATTTTTCCATAAGCTTTTCTGGCTTATGAGAAGAGTTGAATTTGAAGTTAGAAATTTTTAAAAATTGAAAAATTACCTAATATTTCTCTTGCGATAATTAAAAGCTATTTAAGCTACTGCTTTCGAATACAGATCATTCTTTTAAAAATTTTATAATCTTTTCGAATCAATTTTGGAAATTTTTCTAGCATTATTTTTTGCGGATTTCTCACAGTTCAAAGGCAGTCGTGTTTTTAATTGCGCTCCGTGAGGTGTTTACTTAATTGTGACCGGTAGTGTATTTATCTTAAATGTTTATTAAATTATGGGCAAATGATGAACAATGAGGTCACTGGTATAGGTAAAATTTGTCAGTTAACTTTTCTTTGCGAAATTATTTGTCTCTTAAAATTTAATTGTCAATAGTAAGTCAATACAGGTTTGGACTATCAGACGTCTTCACATGTATTGAAGGACATCCTTCATCCTTCCCGCATTCCTCAAAAATTCCTTAGTCAACCCCAACCACATGTTCATAAACCATTGGAAAGCTTATGAAATTTGCAGTTAAATGGTCCTATTTTAAAGCCTTTTTCATAAATAGAAATGGAGATTCAATGTGATAAAGATGGGTGAATTTTTCGTTTGTTATGAATTTTTATTGTTCAAGTTTGGTGGGCTTCATTTTCTAGAAAAGTAATTGGAAAAATATGAAATTAAGCTAAATTAAACCTTGAACTATTAGCTTCAAAACAAGCCAAAGAAAATTAAAATATCTTGACTAGTTTAAAAGTTATAAGCAAATGTGTATAAAAAACAAAATGCAACAATTCCCTTGTTTCCTCCCCTCCCTGCCTATTTGCAGCCAAAAGTGAAGCGAGCACTAGACTCGTCGCGTTTTTTCGTATCATACATTTACTGATAACTTTTGAACCAGTCAACATATTTTAATTTTCTTTGGCTTGTTTTAAATCTAATAGTTCAAGGTTTAATTTAGCTCAATTTCAAATTTTTCCAATTACTTTTCTAGAAAATACAGCCCACTAAACTTGAACAATGAAAATTGACAAAAAACGAAAAAATCACCTATCTTCATCATCTTGAATCTCCGTTTCTATTAATCAAAAAAGCTTTAAACTAGGACCATTTGACGGCAAATTTTATAAGCTTTCCAATGCTCTATGAACAATTTTCAATTCGCTAATATCTACCAGAGTTATCAACATTTTAAGACGTTCATGTTTTTAATCCTATTTTTGTAAGTGGTCCCACAATTTTGGCCGGTAGTGTATATGTGAGAGTCTGAAAATCTGAGAAATGATCCCGAAGACTGAAATAGATTTATTTGTTAGAGCCGTGGATAATATACGTGTCGTTATCGGAAGTGCTGATAACTGGTGATTTATCAGTGACAGTTTGTTGGCACCGCGAATGGATTATCTTACTGATTGCAAAGTATGAAATAATTAGGGACAGGGCCAGCACTCATCTATCATTGGGCAGCGATGGCCGCTTGTCAGCCGCCGTTCATTTATCATACTCACTCGCCCATTTCCCTCTTCCTATTCCCATCGCATTGGCATCACCCGTTCCATTGTTCCTCTATCGGATGAAACCGTCCCTCTGCTAATTACCTACAGAGTCCCGCGATAGATTACACCGTTGAGGTATCAAACGTATTAGCGTATAACGTCAAACGCCGACTCCATTAGTCGTGTTTGTTCAGGAGGAATAGCTTGTGCATTTCTATTGGACGTTAATCATATACACATGTCTACTGTTTATACTTCCTACTCTGTTAATTTTCGGCTTCTTCTATCAATAACCGCTAAAGTGCTGTTTATATTGATCTTAACCCTGTGTTTTTTCAAGTAATTTTATATTCTCTGGAAATATTGTTATTTTGCTTCCTTTTCTCGTTTCTCACATAAAGGAAGTATTGTTTTCTAGTGTAGGGTGTCCAGGAGAAAACGGAAATAAACTTTCCGTATATTTCGGAGACTTTTTATAGTCAAGTGTAGCGATTATTTCTCATATTCTGATTGCGAAAGGTGGGGCTTTGTTCCCTGTCCTATTCTAACCTTAAGAGGGGAAAATCTCTTTAATATATAAATTTGAATAGATTGATTAGCGACTAGAAGGAACGTTCCGTTTAAACGCCTTAGCGAGAGCCTTTAAGGTAAAATATTGTTAACGCGTCAGTCTTCAAATTGTTAAATCATTTATTGTATTCTATTTATTTTATTGTGATCATATATTTTTACAGTGTTACGTTATTATGTATTTTTTTGTCTGAATTGAATTTTCATTGGATGATGTCCTCGAAGTGTAGACTATAGATAGCAACATATGGATATTTGGATAGTTAAAGAACTGTTGATGAAGATTACTATGTCGACCCCATGGTGGGAGTAATTGTTTCATCTAAGCTTCTCTCAACTCATCTATAATCCTAAACCCTGCGATCTTTCGAGGATTTGTTATCAGACCGATGAGTATTTTTATATAAGCTTTTAATTAATGTAAAACGCTAGTCAATTCACATGTGATTGTAAAATTCTGTAATCATCAAATCTGCATATTATATAAAATATATTTTTAAAGTTAACAATAAAAGAGAAAATTGTTACACAAGTTTTTCTAATCAGGGGATAATTATATAATGTCATCTCGTTCTTGTCTTCCCGTGTGGAAATTTCCGATAGGCGCGAGTTAGGCCCAAACTTGATGAAACTTGGCCCCTTCTCGATAGTGTAGACAGAACCACGCTTGCAATGAAACGCCTACCTAACCTTGAACCAAGAATGTTTTCCCGCAGGATAGGATAGCCTGGTCCCAGCTCGAGCCTAACTAGTTTTTTATTGCTAGCCAAAATAAAATCTACTTTGAAGTAACAGCCAAAATATGGTTGAAATATACATAATTGTGTCAGAATCACTGAAAATTATGTAAATTTCAACCATATGTTGTCTATACTTTTCTGTGAGAATATATAAAAGGGAGAAAAATAAATTGATAAAATTTTAGAATTAACTTTGATGTATTTTACTAATATAGAAGTTGATAAAACTATATAATAAAATAAAATTTAATAGAATTTAATGAAATATAATTTAAAATAATATATTTTTAAAAATTATTTATCCGTGTCGCCTCCTCGTTGTTTTTTATGTCCATCCCAATCTTTGGAATTGGTGAAAATAGACCCCAGATGAGACAATATATTTCCTTCGACTGTTCCATATCTTTCACAAACAACATCTGTCACAAAAAAAAGTTAAAAATGTAATTCTATTCAATTAATCTAAGTCTATTAAAAAAGTCCATCATGGATACATTTAATGGAGTTTACTTACCTACTATGCATGAACACATGTGATATATTCTTTAAAAAGAAGTTTTCCTGTTATTTTTTTTGTCGCAGTAAATATCATTCCCAATTCTCTGACCATAAACTTTTTAATCATGTTTGTTAAAGATTTTCTTATGATATTATCTTTGTCAAACAGCAGGCATAGCGAAGCTTTCTGTAAGCAAAAATATGTATTCATAGTGTGATAACGTTTCAGTTATTTATATAATAAAATATATTTTAATGATCGATAATGAAAAAAACTTACGAAACTCTTGCAGCAGTCTTCATCTGTTTTAAGCAGTTTTTCTAATTCTGTTAAATCAGTGACATTCTTCAGTGGTATGTTGAGATTAAATTTTTCTGAGAAGCTAATTTTTATACCTTCTTTGTACTGAATGCAATTTTCAAGCATCGTTATTATAGTTGTCTGATTATCTTTTATTTCCTTAATGTCAGATTTAATTCGCTGTATATCCCGCGAAATATCATTTGATGATAAAGAACCTTAAAATAGAATTATTAACTTTATTAACAATATAATAAGGAGCTATATTTATGAAAAAATTAAACATCTAAATTGATTTAAAACGATTTCAAATCGTACTTAATTCGAAAAGTTTTGATTAGAATCGCTTCGAAGCCTAAAACTCTTGTTTCGCACATCTCTAATCTCTAATAAATTAAAAAAAATTATAATTTTCTCAGCTGTATTTGAACTTTTGGGATTTGGAGCGACAGATTTTGGGGATAATGAAATTGTAATACTTGAAGATGTTTTGTCATTTTGTTTTGGAGAATGATCTCTGACATCATTTAAAATGATGTCAGTTTTGAGTGGATTTTATCTATAATATAGACAGTTGAATATAAATTATTTAACAACGTCTAAAATATGTAAAAAATACCATAAGTTAATATTATTGTATCCATTGCGCATCTTTGTGTGCAACTTGGAACCATGGAATTGTGTTGTTTCTGCACGAAACAAAAATTTGATTATTTTTTTTAAAGGGTTTAGAGTTTTGTAACTTATGTAATATTTTACTAGATCATAGAGCTTCACTTAAAGATAAATTTTCCATAAAAAACTGATTTTCGAAAAAAATGGACTTGTGCGGTTTCTGCACCAACTGCCTTATTTATATAGTATGTTAAAATATTATTATACATCGCGAATCAATTCTAACCTAAATTGGGAGCCAAAACTTTAAAACTTTTATTATCTAGGAAGATGCAGGATAAAACTTTAAACATTCAAATAGAATACGAGAAACATTAACATTACTGAAATTAATTTTCAAAAATTAAGAAAAATAAAAAAAATACATTCAAACATTTAATAAAATGACAGGAGTCATGTTAGAGATGTACATTACAAAAAGGCTTTGGAGATGAAATTTTTGTAGTCTTTATATTAATTTGGTCTATGCATGACTTTATTTTTGTTTTATAGTACTAAGTAAACGCTAAATTTTAATTAAGAATATTGGCAATATTTATCTCTAAATAGTTTTTATAAGACTAATCAGGACACCTTTGAAAATAAAATATATTACACTCTTAGTTTGAATCAGTCAAAATTTGATTGATTGAATTAATCAAGCAGATTTTGACTGTCGAATCAATGATTTTCATTGGCACAATAATCATGTTGATTGGTGATTTAATCGAATATTTTGATTGATTCAATCAGTAACTGAATTTGATTGATAATCAGTCAAACAGAATGACTGATTTGTCTGTTAAATTTATCTACAAACTTAAATCAGTCATTTTAACTGGTAAATCAATAATTGTTGGAAATTCAATAAACATTGTATATTGTGTATTTTCAACATACCCTTATGTTTTTTTTGAGTATTTTTTATTATTTCTATTATTATAACTAATCACAGATGCTATAAAATTATTAAACACTATTTTTGAAATAATAGTAGCTCGTAGCTTATAACGACAGTTCGGAAAATATATGTATTGAGCGTATGGCATAATTGTTAGAGCGTTGGGCTTTAGGCCCAAGGGTCGCGCGTTCGAGACCCCTCAGAGTCAAATATTTTAATTTGTAAGTTGAGCGTTTAGTATTAAATTGTGTATGTTGTGTTTGTCAACATATGATATAAGAATGTTATAAAACAATATCAATAATAAATAACAAGTATTCTGGATAGTAAATAAAAACGAAAAATCTGCACTACGGACAAAATGTTATTAGTTAAAGAGATTCAAGGTTTATTTTGATTTAGTATTTTTATTTTTTAAAAATAAGGTGTTTTTTCTTGAAAGATATTAAAATTATAGCAGAATTATTAAATCAACAAAAATGATTGAACTCTTCAGTATATTTGACTGATCCAAATCAATCACCTTGTTTGACTGATTTAAAACAATCAATTCAATTGGTCCACCAGTGAGCGAGTCTACATTGATTGAATCAGTCAAATTTGATTGACAAACAATCAAATTTGATTGATTGAAACTAAGAGTGTAAGATATACCAGAGTAAATGACATTTTGAGGTTATGCATTGAATACATGAATTTATTTTTGAATATTTAAATTTGAGAAAGTATTAAAATTCCACTTAATTTAAAACTTTATTTCTTTTTAGAGAATTTTTTTATTTCTCAATTATTGTAGCAATATTTAAATTCAATAATAAGAGGTAAAAACATAGCGAATATGCTATTTCAACTTACCTTCATTTTCTTCGAGATGAATCACAGTATTCTTTTGAATGAAACGATGCCTTCTTACACGTTTTGTACTGTTCTCTTTATTCATTTCATTACTTTCAACAAACCTATGATATTGCAATTACACAGGAGCACATTAACTTACACTTTTTAAAATATTGATTGCTTATTCGATCAGCTGATTCGAATATTTTGTCTGTCAACCCAGTTTCCACATTGAGCCAAGATAAAATTAAAGTCATAGCCATGATAGATAGCGCCACAAGCACGAACTACATAATGAAACCAAACAAGACAGGCTCGAGCTAGAGCCACGATAAAAAACACCTTACAGCCACAAAATACTTTGCCAAGATGGGGCCCAACTTCAAACTCACCATAAGCTTGGCAATTTCCACACGGGTTATCTCATCTGACTGATTTAAGGCCATGTCCCAGAAGTCAAATGTCGGTAATTTGGAGGTTAATTTTTTACACGTACTTACGACTAAACTAAAGAAGATATCTTTTTGAAACTTCGAGAATCATCTTAAAAAGCCCTAAAGTGTGTCATAAATATCTGACTTTTTAATTATTTTGAAAAAAATTAATTGGCAATAAATTAAATATGGGACTATCGATTGACAATTTTGCGCACTTACTTGTGTTCAAACGAAAAGGAGTTTCGACCTCGCTTACTCAGGATCGTAATAAAATCAACTAAATTGTGTCATGAATCTCTAAAATATGTAAAATTCAACAATAATTTATTTTATAAATACAAATGTTGAGAATCATTTCTACAGCTGTCACTCGACTTCGAGATTCTCAATTTGTCCACATTGACAGTGGCGCTGTAGTAAAGTTGGTCGTTGGCTCGCAGGGTCTGCAAGGTCCAATTGTAAAGTCTCATGTAAGCAGGGAGGGCAAGTGACTTCATTAGGTATGAACATAGAATCTTAGCGGCAGGGATGTGTACGTAACATTGTACTTCATGCATGTTACGTTTTATATCAAGTGTTTTTAGGGTGAAGTCAGATACGAAGGTCTAGTGTATCAGTGGATTAGAATAGACTAATCAGATAATAATTGGTCACTTTGAAAAGAATTTTCTTTTTGGTCTATTCTAATCCCCTTGATACCCTAGTCCTTCATAAGGCCTAAGCAGATAGATATACGGTTACGGGACCAGAGCATGAGACAGAAAAGGACAGAAACAGTCTCTGTCCTTTATTATCTCATGCCCTGCTTCCATAACCGTATTCGTTGTGCTTTGGGCTATATAAGGATATTCAAGTTGGGTGGGGAGAAATTCAAAATGGCGGCTTCCTGGATGACAGGTTTGCATTGCAATCAATGGGACGAAATTAGTTTTTGTACAATAACTTTTAAAAAACAAATTTCCGAACCTATGTTTATTGACAAATTATTTTTCATTTATTGAAAGCTATTTTCTAAAATAATAAAATGTGGTCAGAATTTACTAAAAAATTAGAGTTAATAAAAATAAAATTAAAAAATGTATTTATCAAGATAAACAAAAAGTTTACAAAAGAAATTTAAAAATCCTTTAAAAATAAAAAAAGTTTAGGCAAATTAAACCAAAAATTTCTTTACAATATTACACTTACAAGTCCAACAATAAATTTAGATAAATTAAAAAAATCTAAAAATCTTAGGCAAGAATAAGTAAGTTTGCAAAAAATCTCGGAAAAAATAAACAAGATATTTATTTATTTATTTAATATATAATACTACTAAGATATGAAAACAAATTTAATACATTTACAAAAAAATAAGTGTATTTATTTTTAGAAATATAGAAATAATTATGAAAATTAACGAAATAAAAAGTTTAGTTACTATAACAATTAATTAAAAATTGTAAAAAGTAAAAATATTGTAAAAAATAAAAAGAAGGATTATTGAGGATATGGAAAATAATTAATAGATTTAATTATTTTGCATTAATTAACATGCATTTAATTTTGAATTAATTTTAATTTAAAAGCTGGAACAAAGTGAAATGTGAGTTAATTGACGTTTGGAATTTATTTAAATTATAATTAATTAAAGAGATTAATTATTAAATATAATTAGAATAATTATACAATTATTTTATAATAGAAATGAAAAACAAGAACATACGTCATAATTAATCAAATCTTTTGCATAGGCTATTTTAAACGACTTTAATTGAATGTATGTAGAACCGCTCAAATCTTGTCTAGGTGAAATTTCACTGTTTTCAATTTAAGAGAGAAATTTTTCCTGACAAAATTTTTTTTCCCTGACACTGTGGCCACCCTCAATTACATAATATATTTTAAATAAAGGAAAGTTAAAATACATGAAAATCTTAGAAGTCAAATGAAAAAAATTAGAACAACTATAATTTCGAAAAAAAGAATTGAAGCTAAAAATAAATGGAATTGGCTATAATTAATAAAAAAAATTTGATATTATGATATTATATTATTTTAAAACATTAGGTTGCTTTCAAATGATTGCAGGGAATAAGGTAACCGTACCAATACTTGATCAGTACCTACAGTCTATCAGTGATTATTTAATAAGCAAAAAGGTAAAAATAAATCTTGTAGTATTTGGCATCAATATTATTAAACTATTAATTAATTATATCCAATTAAATCATCACTCATCGACTATAGGTACCGTTACCTTAATCAAACTTTAAAAGATATATTAAAACTCACTGACGTTAAAAACATTTCACAAACAAATTCAGAATCCTGGGTGTTATACAGCACTACGTGTGTTAATTTTTTGTGTCCAACTTGTCCAAAGTAAAACAATTATTTGGAGAAGGAAAAATGAACTTTAGTCAAAATATTATCAGTTTAATATTTAACGATGCTTTTAAGTTCAATGTTTATTGCTGGTGCTGTTGAAGAATGGCTAACAATGTACGAAATTACTGAAAAAGTAAATCTTCGATTAGCTATTAGTGATCACTTAAATGATATAATTCAACCAGTTTCGTAAGCTGCGAATTCGTTACACCCGGATTATAGAGGTCGTCGATTAAGTTCCGAACATACGAACATGGTAACTGATTTTATGTTAGAAACTTTATATAATGAGGCTTTAAGTCAACTATTTTTACACAAAACAAAACACGGAATCTTTTCTAAACTTTTTAAAAAGAACGTGGTATCGCCAATAGTATTTTGGACTTTAGCAGAGAGGGAAAATTATGAATTAGCCACGTTTGCGAAAAAAATACTTCAAATCTCAGCTTCCATTACTGATAAAAAATGTCAGTTTTCATGCCAAGAAATTTGTAACCGAAGAAATAGTGGAAAAGCGTACTAATTTATATTATAATTTAAGAATTAGTTAAAAAATAAGAAAAGAGCATAAGTTTATGGTATTTATTCCTTTTACCAAAGAGTAATCCTTGTAATCTTATAGAACAAAAAGGTTCTTATATTTCAAAAATGAAAAAAAAAACTTAAAGTTTACATTATTACGTTAGATTTAAATAATAAAAGTGCATAACACGTGTAAAAATTAAAAACTAATAAAAAAATAGTTGCTGATGAATCAATATTTTTTTGTAGAAATGGATATGCGTGTAAAAATTAAAAACTAATTAAAAAATGGCTGCTGATAAATAAATATTTTTTGTACAAATAGATATGCATGTAAAAGTTAAAACTAATTAAAAAATGGCTGTTTATGAATAAATATTTTTTGTTGAAGTAGGTATTGCAAATAGTCTGCAATGTCAACTGCAAATCGTTAATTTTGTAATGATATATTTCAAATTTATATTAATTTATAAATAAAATTAATGAAACACTTTTCCCTTGTAAGCGGGATGCAAAATATTTGCAGATAGATTTATGGGATTAGTAATTTTTTCCAAACGAGACTTAAGACAAGACTAGTTTTGTCACGTCTTCTTTAATTTCATGTTCACCCTTTTCAATTATTATAATTCTCATAGCCACCACATTTTTGAGATAGTTCCGATAAGTATCTCTATACCTGCAACGTGTGTCACCTAAAAGCAAAGACATTCTTTTCCCTTTTAATTTGAGAATTTGTCTTTCTAAGTTAGGAGATACAAATTTTTTTAACACCGTTGTTACATATTCCAGGGTTGCCACAAAGACATGATTTGAAAATTCCATGACTTTTCCAGGTTTTCCAGACCATTTTCACAAAAATTCCGGGTCCAAATACAAAATTATTTTAATAACTTTTTTGGTAATTCCGACGAAAAAATATAAAATATTCTAATGAAATGAATAATAAAATATCAATCAGGGTATCGAGTGACATTTGAAGAAAATTGAAGGCATTTAAAAAAGGTTTCAAGGTAAAAAATAATTTTTTTTAAGTTTACTTTTGATGTAATATTCTTAATTTTGAGATTAAAGTTGATCAACAATTTCGTACTAAAAACACAATAAAAATAATATATAGGTACATATTATTTTTCATCAAATTTCATGACAAAATACAAAATAAGTAGCAACATTAACACGCGCCCAAGGGCGTGAGAAACTTAGCATTTTTCTTAATAATTTAAAACTATAAATTATTGCAAATGCAATAAATAATGAAAATTACGGAAATTGAATTACAAAATTGAAGAAAATATCTGAAAAATACAAAAAAATGACAATTGAAAACAAAATTCGATACATGATTATAGATGAATAGGCAACGGAAAAAAATTATTGAAAAAATTAAACAAGAAATATTAAATTAAGAAATTCAGAAACAAGGAAAATTAAGAAAATTATAGGAATAATTGTTGTAAATAATTACAAATTGAACAACTGGATTGAAAATAGAAAAAAATTGAAAATTGAAGAATGAAATTGAAATTTAAAGAATATAATTATAAATTGAAAAAAGTAAATAAATACAAAAGCTGAGAATTGTGGAATATAGAAGAAAATAATTGAAAACTGAAGAATGGAATTGAAATTTGAAGAAAATATTAAAAAAATGAAGAAATAAATTGAAAATTTAGGAATTAAATTTAATTTTGAAAAAATAATTGGTAATTAAAAAAAGGTGAGAATTATTGAATATTGAATAAAATAATTGAAAATTGAAGACTGCAATTTCAAATTTAAAATAATAATTGAGAAGTGAAGAAAATAATTAAAACTTAAAGAATTAAATTAAAGATTAAAGAATTAAATTAAAATTTTAGGAAAATAATTGACAAATGAAAAAAAAATTAGAAAACTGTCGACAATAATCGACAGCAGAATGAAATAATTTTAAAAATTGAAGAAAAATTCCAGGTATTCCATGACTTCAAAAAAATTCTATGACAATTCCAGGTTTCCCAGGTTCTTCAGAACCGTCGCAACCCTGTATTTATTCAACAGGGCTCGACCATTTATTTTGCTAATAAATTCCTACTGTAACTGTTACATGTATTGTTCAATATCTCTACATTATTACTCAGACATGTGATTGTTGATGCATTATCCGTGACAATGGCGTATATATCCGTATTATAAATTCTCTTCGCATCTATAATGGCTTCTTCTACTACTTCTTTTAAAGCTAAAGCTGTTTCACTTTTTTCTGTGAAATCACAACTATTCACGAATCATTTCTCCCTCGATGCATTGTGAATAACTGCAACCACATATTTTTTAATTTTTTTGATTGTTTCTCCATCCGTCAAGTAACAATACACTTTGCGGACTTTGTACGGAAGAGTGGTCAAATAAAATTTTGTTGAATATTTTTTTTTAAATTGAATTGCAAAGTGTTTTTCTCGTAGGTGGTAAGTAATCTGGATTCAGAGTTACAAATTTTTAAAAAAAAATTTGACTCTACGACTGTGAATGGGATATTACACCTGAAAAAAAACATCCCTAAATTAATATCTTCTTTTGACAGATTATTGACATTAGATGCAGTTAAATCCGTAATCGTTTGTACTCCGTCCTGAAAAACAAAACATTCTATGGTAAAGTTTAAGATTTTATAAAATTTTCTTTCTTATAGGAACAAACGTAAATTAAGGAGGCTGCTAAGTAAAGCCAAAAAGGTTAGAGGTACTTAAAAATTATCGCAATGTAATGTTTCGAATGTCACAAACATTTTCTCAAAATACAAAACTTATTGACCATATATAGTTGTCGAAAAAATCTAAGTTGAAGATTGCAAATTCAACACGAGTTCTTATGGCAAAGGTTATTTAGATCCGGTAAAATAAAATTAAAAGTATTTAAAAAAAAGTTACAGAGCTGTAAACAACATTAAATTATGTAGTGGAATTATTTATGATAATAATGTCTAATAATATTGAAAATGTACCATATGCCTCTCAAAAGCACTGAGCATTCTCCTTAATAACTATTTAATAAGTGACTTGATTTTTACAATCAATTACTTTGTGCCTATGTTGGTTTAAAAAACAGTAATTTACCTTTCTTAAACCATCTAATTCTAAGAAACTCCTTAAATATTCAGCGTTTATCTTCATAGTAGATCCAGTAGTCCCTCCTTTCAAATTATCATCAACACGTGCAATTGTTTCATCGCCTTTATTCGGCCTGCAGATCATTCTATAAAAAATTTGCAAAACGTTTTTTGTACTGTACAAAAAATAAGGTTTAGATCACACATAAATGTTCCATAATTTATTAATTGAACCTTTTTGTAGACTTTTTTATATTTTTTGCATAAATCGTTTTCTTATTCACATATATTTTCTACAGTTCTGTAAAAGTAACGAATTTCCGTATACCTTACTTAGTTGGGTAATTCCACTGACTTTCGTCTGAGGACTGTTGCTGTCATATTTTTAAAAATCTTATTTTAATATATATGAAACTCGAAGAATTTTTACATTCATTAACCATAATATTATAAAATAAATGTGAATTCCTTCGATGCTATTATTAGAGATAGGAACTTTGTGCTTTTTTAATAGGTCGAATTATGCTAAAATGAAATGCTTAATTGTGCTGAAATTATGCTATTATTGGCTATCATATGTGCATTAAATGTGCTACTTAATTTTAAGGTAATTTGTTTGTTTCAACTAAAATTCTGTACGGAAGGTTAGTAGTTATTAAAATTTTAACACTCCAGTTTATTTATATATAGAAAAATTGATTTCTTTTTAGTCTAAATTATACTTTGAGGTATTAAAATTATTTTTTCTATAATACTCGACGTTTCTGTATAGTAGGGTGGTTCAATAAATGAAAAATTTAAAATATGGTTTACAGGCGCTCGAGAGTTGACTACAAATAAAAGAAAAAAATTTACCCCTATTTTTTTAATTTGATCCAACAATATTGAGTGGTACCGTCACTTTTTCTCATAGGGATCATTCACATATCACGTGATATAAATTTGAGCTAATTTGAACCCCCTCCCCCCTCCTCGTGATACTTTTTCTATTGTTAAAAAATTAAATTTCCATGGACCGTGATATTTTGCCGAGCCCCCTCCCACCCCTGAAGATATCACGTGATATGTGGACGACCCCATAAGAAATACAAGGAAAAATTGTACTTCTTTAAGAAAATTGTGAAAAATTGTTCTTAATTTTATCGAAAAAGGTTCAGAAGTTTATGAGACCTCGACAAATGTTCAAAATTGTTGTTCAAAATTCAGCATTTATAAGTAAATAGGTCTAAAATATTATTTTCTTATGTCATTTTTTTTATAATTTTTTTTACTTAACAAAATACAAGGCTTGCTACATTTTTAAATTCATTTTTAATTGTTTAAACAATTGTTATCATATTTTTTACTTTAATGAAATAGGTATTTTAAAAGCTTACAACTTTGTAAATAGCGAAGGGAAAAACAGTTTAGGTAACTGATTTAATTTAATTGATTGTTTAAACTCAACTTTTTATTAAATTCATCTAGAATTATCTAGTCTTTTGAAATTTTCATTGATGAACTAAAAAAAGTTATTGATTCATAATTCGCAATCTACATTCCACTCTCTAAATTTGAATCAGTGAAAAGTCACTGGCGAATCAGTGCGAAATAAGCCACTGATTTCAATCAGTGAGATTTTGACTGAGAATCAATCAAATTCAACTGATTCTCAAGCAAATATCTTACTGATTGATTCAGTAACATCACTGATTCAATCAGTTACATTTTGACTGAGAATCAGTGAAATTCCATTGATATTTTCACTGATTCAAATTTAGAGAGCATTGTTTAAACAATTTATTTTTTTTATATTATTTTCGAATTTTAATAATTTTTTTAATAGCTGGCGATTCTTTAGTAACGATTGACAGAAAATTTTTTGATGAAATTTTTTGCTTATTTGTTTAAACAATTTAAATTGTTTAAAATAAAATTTTATTTAATTCTCCTAGAAGCATTTCGTTTTTTGCTTTCTTCATTAAAGAAATACCACAAATTTTTTCGTCTGCAATTTTCAAGACTTTTTAATTATTTAGACAATTTATATTTGTGTAAACAATTTATTTTTCTCATATTTTTGTATCGAAACCGACAAATCGCAAGAATGAGATAGAAAAGGCAGACATATTTATGTATGTCCTTTTCTATCTCACTCCTTATGATTTCAAATTTTCATTCTGCTAAGGCCCTTTTATATTCTTTTATGCGAATCTGCTTCAAAACATAAACAACGGAAATTTCCTGAAATTTTTATATGACTATTTCGTTAATAATCAATATAAATTTATACGAATTGTGCTAAATATGTGCTGAATATATGCTAAAAATCGCTAATTATGCGGCACAATTACCCGAACAAAATTATGCTGCTTAAATGACAAAATTGTGCTTTTTTGTGCTGATTTAATTTAAAGAAATTTCTATTTAAAAACATGTTTTATATGGTTTTTAGACGTTTTATAACATTTAAAAATTTTCGAGCAAAATTGTGCTGATATGCTAAAGCACAAAGTTCCTATCTCTACACCGAAAAAAGTTTAGTACACGATATGTTCGAAATGAACGATATAGATAGATGATTACAATTTGGTAACAGAGCTGTCTCAGTTTGGTACGGGAGCCGTACCAAAGTTTAGAGCAGCAGCTATCTTACGTCCTGGGGAACACGTTTGGTACAATATATGTACCAAAATAATGCAAGAGCAACACCAAAGTGGATTTGCTGTTATTCGGAGGTTATAATACTTCTGCTGTAAGGAACTAAGTTTGACAGATTTCCTAACCTCTTTTCAGTGTAGCTATTATTAATCAAAGATGGGATGTTCAATTCATGATTTTGTAACCTCCAAATTTTCATATTTTAAAAAACGTTATTATTAAAAAAAAATACTTAAAAATATGTATTATTACTTACAAGAAACAAAAATCACTTCATTCTATCCATAGAAATTATGATATTTATATAAAATTGTTTTATTTTATGATTATAATTAAATTTAAAAAAATTTTCGTTTACAAAATTTTATAATTTTTTAAAAGTTGTAACATGATCAAAACATTTTGAAGCTTTGCAGATATTTTATTATTAATATAATTTACCTACTATTAAAATTTGACGAGGGTATTTTGCTTTGTTTCGGAAATATTAAATTTTAAAATCTTGTACTTAAAAGGGTTAATTTGAAAATTTAAAACATTTTAAATTTCTCTTATAAGAGAACAGAAAGATGTGAAATTGTTTTGCTATAAGTTTTCGAATTACCCTTTTTAAGTACAAAATTTTCAAATTTAATATTTCCGAAACAAAGAAAAATACCCTCGTCAAATTTTAATAGCAGGTAACTTATAATTAGAATAAATTATCTGCAGAGCTTCAAAATTTTTTGAGCTTTTACAAAAATGTTACAAGTTTTAAAAAAAAAAGAAATTTTGTAAACGAAAACATTTTTAAATTTCATTATAATCATAAAATAAAACAATTTTAGGTATAATTTTCATAATTTCTATGGATATAATAAAGTGTTTTGTGTTTTATGTAAGTAATAGTACATATTGTTAAGTAGTCTTTTTATAATATTTTTAAAAAAATGAAAAATTGGAGGGTACGAAATCATGACTTGAACATCCCATTTTTGATTAATAATATCATCGAATTGAATTATTGAATGAAGAAACTCTTCGAGTTTTACATACATTAAAACAAGATTTTTTAAAAATATGTCAGCAACAGCCCTCAGGCAAAAGTCAGTGGAATTATCCAGTTGTTTCAAAATTTAATTTTCAAAAGAACACAAAACCGTTCAATTTTCTAAAGAACACAAAACCCGTTTCGAAAAATAAACGAGTGGGGTGACGGGAAAAATAAAAACCGTCGCTTATTCGTCCCGTCACACAATAAATGTACTAATTCAATGTTCTCTAATGAAAAAAGTATTAAATATTTTTAAATATAACTCAATTATTTAACCTCAAAATACAGGCATTCCGAGTACCCAAATATGTCAAATATTCAAGTCCGAACTTTTCCTTAAATCCACTATCAAACGTCAGACAATCAAAATTCTTTTATGAAAAGTAGCGCAAAATTGAAAAATGAGAATTTAAAGATAAATTTGTAGATTATAATTATAGATTATTATTTTCTTTAGTAAACTTTGTTACTTTAACTAGCATTCAAAAATGAAGTAAAAAATAACAAATTGAATTCACTATTTGCAAAATTGTATACAATAATTAAAAAATTAACGATATAATTAAAATGTGAAGAAACTAATTAAATAATGACATAAATAGTTGAAAACTGATCTTCAAAAGTTATAATAAATTCCTGACAATAATAAAAACATTGAAGAATATGACATTTAAAGAAAATAATTCCAAACTTTCAAAAATATTTGAATATTGACAAAAATAGTTGAGACTTAAAAAAATAATTGAGACATAACAAAAATAATTGATAATTTTTAATAAAATTAATTTGGAGAATTATTTTTCGAAACGGGACAAATAAGAACCGTCGCTTAATCGTCCCGTTAGTAGCGTTAAATAATTAGTTTTCTTAGAATATACCTACGAGTTGAAAGAGATTTGTAACTCAAATATTTTCTTATTTCCTGGCAAATTAAGCAATTGACTTTTTTTTACTTCGTTGTGAAGATATTGTAGCTCATCCCAAGGAATTTTAGTTTTTTCCCAGTATTTGTCATCTCAGTGGTTCGAACAATCTCTCCTGTCATATTACCATCTCCAGTTATAACTGTGTTATCGCCTTCATTCGGTTTACGGATCATTCTAAAAACTATATATTTAATTATTAATTAATTTATTATATTAATGTATAAATATATTAAATGTTTATTTCTTGCTACTTACCTGTATGATAATATAAGTCATAGTAATAAGTATACACAAAAATTGAGGTTATGGTAGGTTGTTTTCACGCATGTCACGACAAGCCCAAAGCATAATGAATACGGTTACGGGAAGCAGGCGGGCCCGAGATAAGAAAGGACAGAGAATGTTTCTGTCTCATGCTCTAGTCCCGTAATCGTATGTCTATGTGATTAGGCCTACATTCACCATATCACACGCACACCACATGAAGTTGGGCGTCATTTTTTTATTATGTATACACTGTAAAAAATTTCGTTGTATTTTTACACCGTGACACGATGGAAATAAATAGCTTCACGTGACACGTGATAAATTTACTACGTGTTACGATGAAAATATTCGACCGACATGCAACAATTTTACGTACGACGTCGTGAAATCACAGACGATGCAGAGAAATCATAATGCATTGTAATATTACTACGTGATACGTGAAGCGAAATATTTCCATCGTGTAACGTAGTAATTTTACAACGCGTTGTGATTTCACAACGTTATACGTGAAACATTTACAAGCTATTTTCAAAACGAATAAATATTTTCATCGCAATACGATGAAGTTCTGCACTCGCAGTGTAGTTTTACAGTGGCGTTGTATTTTTATCACGTATTATGGCCTGTTTACACCTTTGAAAAAAAAAAATTTTCGCATTGGAGGGAAGAGGACAGACTGTGCATCTGTCCTCTTTACTCTCATGCAAAAAATTTTTTTTTTCGAAGGTGTAAATAGGCCATTACGATGGAATATTACAACATGAATTTAATGTTTGGGACGGAAAAATACTTTGCATTGTAATTTTGCAAGTAATTTTTTTTACAGTATATGTTAGGGTAAAATCCCACGTGAGCAGAAGGCGTAAAACCAAAAGCAGAAATCATGAGAGTGAGAGAAGTAGGTAGATATCACTGTCTCTCTCACTCTCATGATTTTCTGCTTTCGGTTTTTTGCGCTTTCTGCTCACATGGGATTTTACATTTTACCCTTACGTTTTGTGACAGTTTGTTACAGTAGGTAACATCATTTAGGTCAAGAAGACTATATGCAGGAGAAACATCGCGGTAGTGGGGTATACAAGGAAAACGGCAAAGCTAATAGGCAGAAGCCATTTAGTTCGGTCAGTGCGCGGTCATGTACTTTATTACTCTGCGCACACCAGAAACGGCTGAGTGTGCGCAGAGTAATAAAATACATGACCGCGCACTGGCCGAACTGAAGGCTTCTGCCTACTGGCACAACCACCCTTATCCCCACTCCTTTCCATACAAATAAAGCGAATCTCTCTCTCCTGTATATAGTCTTCTTGATGTAGGTACATTTAAGTTTTCATAGTGGAAATAGGGTTGTGTGTCAATGAAAAGTTTCATTGAAACTTTCAGAATTTCAAAATTGGTGGTGTTTTATTAAGTGGAGGAGGTAAAAATACATTTTTGCGCATGCGCTTTTCTTCTATCAATTGAAAGAAGGTTAGGTCTACCTATCTATTTCCGCCATTTTGAAATATTGGAAATTTTCAAACGTTTCTAAAGTTTCATGAAATTTTTCATTATGTCAAAGTTTCATGAAATTTTACAACCCTAAGTAGAAAATCTTGAGTTTGTTACATTTACCCATCGCTGGGGCAGGGTAAAGAATTAAGCCCAACGCACAATAAATACGGTTACGGGAGCAGGGCATGAGATAATAAAGGACAGAGAATATTTCTGTCCTTTTCTGTCTTATGCTCTGGTCTATCTGCTTAAGGACAATCGATGGACAAATCCGACAGTGTTTGTCAAAGAATTTCCTCTCCTTTGGTGAAAATTTGCATTTTCAGAATTTATTTAAAAAAACCAAACACTTTTTTCACGAAATCGCTCTGACTGACAAAATTGTAGGTAATAAGGAACTTAAAAATTCACAGTTTTCCGGGATTGGATGTTTCCAGGAGCAGAAAAAACGAAAACGGGAATAAAACTGACAGACTTGCTACAGAAAATGGCCGCGACGTGTCACATGTGTCTCTTGAGATATACGTGTGACGTACAGCGGCCATTGTCTGCACCAAGTCTGTCAGTTTTACACCCGTTTTTTATTTTTCTGCTAGTGGAAACATCCGATCGTGAAAAACTTATAATTTTTAAATTCCTTATTACCTACGATTTTGTCAACCAGAGCGATATACCTTCTCATTTAAGACCGGAAATGTGAATTGATGTGAATGGCAACATGGTTTCGAGCACTTTTTGTATAGGACCCACTATAAAAAAATTGCTCGAAACCATGTTGCCATTTACAGCACTTCACATTTCCGGTCTAAAATAAAAAGGTCTGAATCGTGGAAAAAGTGTTTTGTTTTTTTTAAATAAATTGTCAAAATGCAAATTTTTACCAAAGGAGAGGAAAGTCTTGGACAACCACTGTCGGATTTGTCCATCGATCGTTCTTAAGCCCTTACTTAAGGTATGTTACGATACAAAGAGATAGAAACATATCTGCGTCTTTTTCTTTCTCATTGCGATGCAACGTTTGACGCATTCTTCTGATAGACCTTTTCATCTCGAATAGGAAGTAATGAATGCGTATGCTCAGTCCGCCATGACAGTCGGTCATATTCGAAAATTCGCCATGTTATTAACATGTGAAAAAAATATGACTGATCGAAAGTTCGAATTATTTTGAGACAAAATTATTCGAGATGAAAAGATCTATTGCACCCTAAGCAGATAGAATACGGATACGGGGCTAGAGCATGAGATAGAAAAGGACAGAAATAGTCTCTGTCCTTTATTATCTCATGCCCTGCTCCCGTTACCGTATTTACTGTTAAAGCCGGTGAGGTGTGAAAGCACGTTCTAATAATGTTTGCGCAAATTTGGGAGTTTCGAGTTTTCCTCCCTTGGCA
Source organism: Ganaspis brasiliensis (assembly GCA_037103525.1). Classification (NCBI taxonomy): domain Eukaryota; kingdom Metazoa; phylum Arthropoda; class Insecta; order Hymenoptera; family Figitidae; genus Ganaspis; species Ganaspis brasiliensis. The sequence continues at coordinate 1,144,591 of JAZKLR010000438.1, forward strand.
AGGTTCCAAAATTTGCGTATCCATGGTTAGAACGTGCTTTCACACCTCACCGGCTTTGGCTTAACTTTTGACGTGAAGGTGTGGAACCGCGCTTAGGGTGAAATCCCATGGACACGCAAAGAGTCGCGTTTTTACGCGTTGCCATGGGAAAGAATGAGAGAAAAGTATACCTGTGTATTTTTCTTTCTCATTACGACACAACGTTTGACGCATTCATCTGATTTAACCCTTATACTCTTTCAAAAACTGATATTATTAACATTTTTGGCCAATTAAATGCCATTATTATCATCTTACGTTCTATAAATAAAAATTTTAAGTTATAAGAAAGTACTGTACAGTAAACGTCATCAATGCCTTCCCAGTTTGCACTTGTCTTGTCCAGTAACTTTACTTTTGTCTCATTCTACTACAGAGTAGTGGCATAAGTTTTTCTTGTTCTCGCACTAGTTATGTGCCCCGACAGTCCAGGACACATAATTAGTGCGAGAACGAGACAAACTTATGTCACTGCTGTGCAGTAGAGTGAGACAAAAGTAAAGTTCCGGAAAAGGTATGAAAGTGGCATTACTCATATATCTCTATGTGTATAGGCATAAGCCCAAAGCACAATGAATACGGTTACGGGAGCAGGGCATGAGATAATAAAGGACAGAGAATGTTTCTGTCTTTTTCTGTCTCATGCTCTGGTCTCGTACAGTTACAAATACGGTTACGGAACCAGAACATGAGACAGAAAAGGACAGAAACAGTCTCTGTCCTTTATTATCTCATACTCTGCTCCCGTGACCGTATTCGTTGTGCTTTGGGCTTAAGACAAGAGGAAACCGGGAAGGCATCGTTGACGTTTACTATATACAATTTCAATTCGTCAAGAAAAAATACCTACATTCGAAACTCCCATGAATGGATTTTGGTGGGGGCTTCATATAAGAGAGTCTGTTAAACTCTGTAATACATTTCTGGGCATCTTGGCGCTAGTGCGCAGACGCATGACTACAAAAAATTTTATTGTAGGATGCTGCGAAAGGGAAAGTTTCATTTATTGGAGTTCCATTCATGGGAGTTTCGACTGTAATCAGATAGGTTTTTAGCGCGAAAATATGAAATATCAATTTAAATCTACTGTGACGAACCTCACAATTGCACATGACTTTTAATTCCGCTTGATAATTTATTTTGTAGAAAAATAAATTAAACTTAACTTTGAGGTTAAGTTACACTCTCGGCTTATTTTTAAACTGTCAAAACGTGGTCTAGCAGAAATATTTGCCAGACAGCCGCGCATCCTGACACGCGCATCGCCGGAAGATGGCGCGGAACGCCAGACACAGCGCAGATGGCGCTAAGTAATATGATCGCGCCAGCCCCTACCATAAGCTGCGTCTATATATGGACCTGCACGGCTGTAGATCGGGACAAGTCTCTCTGACTCCTCCAGATATAATAGTCTTGGCCCTTCAAGAAATGATATCTGGAAACCGTTCCGGAGATTTTAGCATTGGCCCTTCAATGAAAAATCAAAGGAAAACTTTTGCTTTCCTCTAGCCAGGATCGTCCTGAGATTTGTCACGGTCCGCCGTGAAGTCTCAGACACGATAAAATTCTGGACATCTACTTCGTAGACTAAGGAATCCTGACTTGAGTAAAGTTACTCTGTGACGAATTCCTGATCATCGTCGTGGTCCATCACGAATGATCAGAGAATTCGAGAAAAATTGCTAGAACACTTATGACGTAGGAAAGTGTTCGAAATAATTTTAAAATCTCCCGCGCCGGATCATTGACGTAGATTGTCACATGGGCTTTTCCCAGTGCTATGTCATTGGAGAATAGACTTTGCTAGGTGAACACCCGCGTTGTTTAACTGTTCTCCAGATAAATTCACCTCGCTCCTGAAATTACGCGTTCAGATTTATTTGTTTTTTTACCGGACTGAAGCGCGTAATTAACGTAGTAATGAATTAATTAATTTTTTGTCTTACCTGATAATTAATGTCATTTTACGTAACCGCGAATTGATCATACGTGTCTAGATGGTCAATTTTATTTAACATCACGGTGAATGACGGCGGCAATATTTTTTAGCGGTTCGTCCGTAATTTATATTGTTTTGGAGACGGAGTTTACCGACTTAATCCGCGACCGAATATACCGGATAATGCTAGTTGAATAAAATATATATTATTTTATTTTTGTAATCTACATTGTATTTTTTTTATCTGTTTATAGATTCCGGAAAATCAAACTCAAAAAGAGTTTTGGCAGGACGAAGTCCTGATGTAAACAAATGGATTTCTGTTATATTTTGTTTTGTAAACGCCGGCTCTTCAAGCATTTTTATTGTATTTTATTTATTATATTTTATTGTTAAATTCTTCATTTGTTATTTATTCTTTATCAGTCAAATTTACTTTTTAATATATTATTTTTTTTGTACACTTTATTTTGAACAATATATTCTTTTGTTATTTCTTACTAATAGAAATCCTGTGAGTTTTACTGACTATACCTAACCTCAAAGCGACAGTAGAAAATTAAGTAAAATATTTATGGTCAAAATCTAGTTGTTCCAGCATAAGTGAATATAATCCGAGAACCTTGGCTCCGGCGAGCAAATTCGGAGCATATCAAAATTTCACTTCGTTACACTACCCTTGTGTCTTTTTAAATATTTTATTATTCTTTTTTGATTTATGTAAAGTGAAAATAACAAATTTCATTATTATTTATTTGAAAGTTTGATTTTGCGTGACAAAATATTCAGTTTTGATATTCAGAATTACTTGAAATTCAAGTTTATCATACACAGAAGGTGAATGTATACTTTTTATTAATTAATGACAACTTTATTTTACGTAATTTATGTCTTGCATGAAATTTCAGTAAAGTCTGATGAGGGTAAAATCTCATGTGAGCAGAAAACGTAAATCCTAGAGTTCCTATAAAGAGAGTTAGGGTGATATCAGATGAATGCGTCAAACGTCAAACGTTTTCTGCTTTTCATGAAAGCAAGAGAGATAGAAAGATATCACTAGCGCTGTCACTCTCATAAAAAGCAGAAAACGTTTTACGTTTGACGCTCCCATGTGATTTGACCCTTAGGACACGTGAGGTTTAACTTTTGATTGGCTTAGCGTAACCAGAGACGGAAGTGTATTGAAAGTTTTTTCATTGGCTTAAAAGAGCGCGCTGATTTTAAAATGCTTTCTTAATCGACATTTTTAAATTTCGCCCGCCCTTTTCAACCAATCACACATTGCTTCATCGTTACTTCCATCTCCGGTTTGTCAACAGGCTAGTGAAAGGGGGCACGTGTCCTAACTCTCTTTATAGGAACTCTAGTAAATCCGAAAGCAGAAAATATGAGAGTAAGAAAGTCAGCGATATATGTCTGTCTCTCTCACTCTTATGATTTTCTGCTTTGGGTTTTGCACTTTCTGCTCGCATGGGATTTTATCCTGAGAAATTGTCAATATTAGTAACATTACTTGTCCGCCGCCATTAGCCTAACGCACAATGAATCGTAATCGCTAATCCTTAAGTCCAAAGCACAACGAATACGGTTACGGGAGCAGAGCATGAGATAATAAAGGACAGATACTGTTTCTGTCCTTTTCTATCTCATGCTCTGGTCCCGTAACCGTATTTCTATCTGCTTAACCTTAAAGCACAACGAATACGGTTGCGGGAGCAGGGCATGAGTTAATAAAGGACAGAAACAGTCTCTGTCCTTTTCTGTCTCATGCTCTGGTCCCGTAACCATATTTCTATCTGCTTAGGCCTTTAGGGTGCCGTCACAAGCAAGGTATTAATGGATTAGTCATTAGAATAGACTAATCAGATAATTGGTCACATTGGAAAGCATTTTCTGATTGATCTATTCTAATCCCTGATCCATTAATTCCTAGCATGAGACGGTACCCTTAGGCCTTTAACCGAAACAGTGAGAGGAAGCAGGACAGAGATATATGTCTGTCCTACTTCCTCTCATTTGTTACGATTAGCGATTTTCATTGTGCTTAGGACTATTGATAATTTGTGTATATACATATATATATATAGATCTATTTATGATTTACTGAGCTTACCTAATAAAAAAGGAAATTTGCATTTATTATCTGTTACAAGGTTAAATAAATTTATCATAATTTGAAATGTGACATTGATTTTTTAAAATAATTCATATTATTTTTGTGAAATATGGTTGTCTCACAGAATAAACATAATTTTCGAAAAAGTGGACGTCCTAGAACGTCTCGAAAAGCTCCTTCTAGAAAAAAGATTTACATTAAGAAGTAAGTAATTTTTATATAGTGACGTTCCAGGGTGACAGGGACCTTAGCTGCAAAAAATAAATTTTACAGGACGGGCGTTTGAAGTTGAGCCTGCCTATGTTATTATTAGGATGTGCCTAAGTTTCATCGCGAATTACTTAAAAACTATTAGACATAAAAAAGTTTTTATTTCTGTAAGCGAAAGAGCAACTCAAATTCTATCGATTCATAATAAAAATTTAAAATCGAATGTTTTGAATTTTCCAAGACGGGCGTTTGAAGATGAGCCTGCCTTTGTTATTCTTATGTTATGTCTATGTTTGATCGCTAATAACACAAAACCTAATAGACATAAACAAGTTTTGTTTCTGTATGTGAAAGAGGAACTTAAATTCTATCGATTCATAATAAAAATTCAAAATCCAATGTTTTGCAGCAAAGGTCCCTTTCACCCTTGAGCGTCACTTATGTTACGTAATTTATCAATTTTCAGATTAAAAACCTATCATCTGATTTCAATCATGCTTTTTCTTCTCTCGATTGACAGAATAAATTGTTATGAGTCAATTTAGTAGTAATAAAACCTGCTTGTAAAAGTAGAATAACAAATTAGAAAGTGAAAATGGCTTGAATGCAGTGCGACATTTACGTTAAATAATTCAAGTGTTACTTCTCACATCACATCACGTCACTATGATGCTAATGTGATTTTTTCATTTTAAAGTTATACCGTATGAATGCACACACAAGATATTTATTTCAAATGCTACACTTTTCCATGATTTTGTTCCAGAACCGTCAAATAAACCAGGTCCTGTTGGCATGAAGCGCAGCTATATTTTATTATATTTATTTATTTTTACGATTTTTGACCCCCCCCCCATACATATTATAAAACGTAACGTAATGGACAGGGGCGGCGACTTGTGTGTTCCGTAAAGCAAAAAACTCGCCCTGTGAATTCCATATGACAAAATTACAGATAAAAAATAAATTTTTCAATAAGAATGGGGATAAATAAATTTACAATTCGAAAAAAAAGATAAAAATTTAAAAAACAAAAATCATATTTTGTAAAAATAATTTAAAAATGACGAAAGAAATTGAAAATTAATTAATAAATAATGAAACTAATTTGCTATTCAAGGAAATAATTAAAACTGAAAAAGTTTTTTTTTATAAATGATAAAAATTGTTGAAAATTATAGTAAATAATTAAAATCACAAAAGAAAAGAATTCTTAAAAACTAAAGACATTTTTAAATTATTTAAAATTTACTATTCTCAAAGAGTGGATTAATTAATTTTTTAATCAATGAAATTTCTAATTTATTAAAGTTCTAACAATTATAATATATAATTGCAATTGCAATTTATCTCAAATATGTTCTCTAATTTTTTTATTTTCTTCAATTTACAATTATTTCTGTCAATCATTTTTGTATAACATTTATTTTTCAATTAATTTTTATTTACCTACTTTTTGTCATTTTCAATTATTTTTTGATTATTGTTCACAAACAAAAATTATTTTCTTCCATTTTTAATTACTTCTATTACTTAGCAAGTATTTTCTCGAATTTTTTATTATTTTCATTATTCTTCAATTAATTTCATAGATTTTAAGATATTTTTTTCAAATTTTAATAATTTTCTTCAATTTTCAATTATTATTGTCATCATTATGCAATCAATTTCTTAAATTCTTAATTGTTCTCACTCTTCATTCCTCGATTAAATTCCTTAATTTTTCAATTATGTATCTTATTTATCAATTATTTTTTTCAATTTTCCTTAATTATATCCTTTCCAGGGCTGATAAAAATCATGATTTTTTTAAAAAAATTAAAAATATCCGATTTATTTGTTTTGAATCGGATTTTTTTGATTTAAATCAAAAATTGATTTTTTTAAAATATATTCAGTATTTAAAATCTCCAAATGTTTATTTGTAAGTAGTTTATTAAAGAAATGAAGAAATAATAATAATAAGTTGAAACTCTTTTTAAAAAATTAAACTATTTATGGACATTTTTTGAAGTTAAAATAATAAATAAGTAGATATTTTAAAAAAATTTTAAATAAGAAAAATTAAACAATTACTTTACAAATTGTATAAAAAAAGAATCATTAAAAGTATGTCAGATTTAAAAAAATGTTTTAAAAAAAGAAATTCTATGAAGTGCAAGAACTACTTTTACGTGAAAATATTTAGTGTAAGATTAAATTCACATAGTATAAAATAAAAGAATAAAAGCTTTTAAAAAAGTAGATAATTGGGAAATTTTAAAAATGTAGATAAAATCACCAAATAAATGTTTTCAAAAATTTGTAATTATAAGATAAAAACTAAACAATTGAAAAGAAGGAAAATTGCTTTTTAGAAATGGAAAAATGATGACAAAAATTATAGAATTATTTAAAACGTAAGGAAGAACTAACAAAATAGTGAAACATCAAGAAAATTAAATTAATAGGAAGAAAATAGAGAAATGTTTTTTTCTCTTAAACTAAAAAAATGTAAAAATATAAAAAATAAAATGAAAAAAGTATATATTAAGATAAATAAAAAGAAAGTCCAAAAAGAAATTTAAAAATCATATGAAAAATAAAAAAGTTTAAGCAAATTAAATCAAACATATTTTTCTAATATTACACTTACAATAAGTCCAACAAAAAATTTTAAAAAATAAGGAAAATCTAAAATCTTTATGGAAGAATAAGTAAGTTTGCAAATAATCTCGCAAAAAATAAACAAGATGTGAAATAAATTGAATAAATATACAAAAAATAAGGGTATTTATTTTTAAAAATAGCGAAATAATTATGAAAATCAACGAAATAAAAATTTTAGTGAATGTTATAATAACGAAATTGTGTAAAATAATATTAAATAATTTGCACAAAAAGAGGAACATTAAAGAAAATCCAAAAACAAAAAGACAAATAAAAAAAAATAAAAAGAAAAAATATCAAAAGTAAAGGTAGAAAAAAGAATTAAAATTTTGTAAAAATTATAATTATAATATAAAAATTAAACAATTTCGAAAAATTGAAATCTTTTATAAATCTTGTAAGAATTTTAAAAAAAGGATTAATGTGAATATGAAAAATAATTAATATATGATTTCATTATTTTGTATTAATTAATATGCATTTAAATTTGAATTAATTTACATTTTAAAGTTGGAACAGATTGGAGTATGACTCAATTGACGTTTGGAATTTATATGATTATAATGAATTGAATATATAAAAGTGTAATACTCTTCTTTGCAATCTTTATACCTAAAATTTGTAAATCGTAGGTATTTTGAATATTTGTTGATTAATTTCGAAAATTTCAATCATTTATCTCAAATTTCCATTATTTTCTTCAATTTTCGATTATTTCTATAATATTGCAATTATTTTTCTAAATTTAAAATTCTTTAAATCATTTTGTAATAATGTAGGTACATACTTTCTTTTACTTTACAAATTTTCTGTATTTTTTAAAATTGCAATTAATATCTACAAATTTAAACTGCTATTTTTATAATTTTTAAAAAAAATTTTCAATGATTTTAGTTATTTGCCAATTTTTTCCCTAAATTTTAAATTCAATTTACGCAAGTTTCAATTATTTTTAAAAAAATTTTCAAATTTAACTTTTCCAGTTTTAATTCTTTCCTTCAATATCAAATTAGTTTCATTATTTATTAATTAACTTTCAATTTCTTTTGACATTTTTCAATTATTTTAAAAAAAATGATTTTTGTTCTTCAAATTTACAATGTTCAAATCATTTTTCAATTATTTTCCTAAAATTTCAATTAAGCTCTGCAGTTTTTAATTATTTTCTTTTTTATTTGCAATGATTTTGAGAAATGTCATATCATTCTGATTATTTGGTTCTTAATTCCGAAAATGTACTCGAATACTCGAAATCAAATAAAATTGTCAACTTTTGCGTTGCAATAATTACGCTAATTAAGAAATTCTTTAATTTATTATTGTTTTATTTCTCTCACAAGGTCAGTATTTAGTGTGCAGATGGCAAAAATTTACAAGTCGCCGCCTCTTAATGGATAAATTTTGTAAAAGCTTAATAGGATGTATTTAAAATGTTATTGACACCAATATATTTAAAATATAAATTATTTTCCTTAGAACTGAGGAAGGGACTAGACATATCACCACGCAATAAAATATTTTGAAAAAACAAATAATAAATGGGCTACGTGGTTCATGGAAGACCCCATGCAAAAAAATTGATTTGAATATTTTAAAAATTGCATTCCTTTCTTATATTTTGTGTTAAAAAAGTCATTTTTGAAAATATTTCCATGGAAAATAAATTCTTCGAAATTAATGCTTCAAACTTTATGAATATGGTTTCTCTATATCCTCCTAAATCATCAAATGTCCCCATTGATCTCCTTACATTTGGAAAATTTATTTGTATCATGTGTGTCTGATTCCGGATTAATTTTGAATTATCACGTACTTTCTGAAAAAAAATTTTTCTTCTAAATTACAACTTTAAATAACTTTAAACTTTAAATGTAAATATGTGACTAGAAGTCACATTTTTTAATTAAATGTACCGTCAAACGGGGCTATTATGGTAGAAAAACCGCATTTTTGTGTATTCTATGCTTCACCAAAAATCAGAATTTTAAACAACATTTTTTTTAACTAACTAGTTACGTTGTTTACATCCTTCTGAATGTTTACTGTGAGTTTGACCATAACAAAACTTTTTTTTTTCCACTTACAAGAACTCAAAGTTTGTATTATAATAATTTCGCAGTCGGGGCTATTATGGTACAAAATTTATTTTTCTTTATAAAATAAAGAAAACATTTTATTTTTTTCATTCAACTATGTAAGAACCTTTTAATAGATATCCCAGAGAAAATTTTTTAAACATCGCAAAATAGTAATTATTATTAAAGAAATTATTTATGAAAATAAAAAGTTAAATAATAAAATTGTTCAAAATTTGTACTTTATGTTGTTTTAATAATGATACGACTTAATGTGGTCCATAATAACGTTATGAGCTATTTTATGTCAAGCAATATTGAAATTAGCTTAAGACCCTTGTAAATAATATTATATTAATATAAGTGGTTTATGATGCACCCTTTGTCAAGTTTGACAAATTTGACTTATTTCCAATTTTCAGACAAAAAAAACATTTGTGTAACAAATACAATTAAGCTAAAGCACAGAAACCTTTCTTACTGCTTTTATAAAACGAATTTCATAAAATAATTAAAATAGTTTTGTACCAGAATAGCCCCGCTACGTGCTGAACTTTCAGTTTTTAACCATTTTTTTCTTAAATTTATAATAAAAATTGCGTGAATATAGTCCCAACTATAAATTTTCAACACGTACCTTAAATATCTTTTACATTGAATTTGTCAACATTAAGATCGAAGCAGATTTTTAGAGAACTTCCAATTTTTTAATGAAATTTGTATGTACCCTGTCGATAGAAAGTGACTAGAAAATGACTGAAAAATGTCTAGTCAGTCATTTTTCAGTCATTTTTATTTTTAAATATATGGAAAATAATTTATTTAATAATAAATTTGTTGAATACTATTTAATGTGCTTTTAGGATTATATTCGCTTCATTCTTTTAGAATAATTAATAAATATTTTTAATTTTTTTATTATTTATTTAAATTTTTTGTTAAATATTTTTTTTATTGTTTTAATGTTATAAACTATTTCTGAAGTGCACTTGAACACTTTTATAAAGAATCACGAAGCTCGGTGGCATTTAAAATGGTCTAAAAGCAATTTTAAAAAGAAAAAATCATTTGACATTTTCTAGGTACGAAATCATTCAAATCGTACCTCAAAAATGACTGAATCCATTCAGTCATTTTGGCCAGTCATTTTTTAGGTATTCTCTATCGGCAGGGTATAAATGATTTTTTTCCGGATTTTTTACAAAGAATTTATTAGGAACAATACTGTTATTTTGTTTGTAAAATATCACACTATATTTACAAATAAAAATCATACTTATAGAATTCAAAATAAATATTTTAGAAATAAAAAAACCAGCTTGCACCACAATAGCCCCCCGTGTACCAAAATAGCCTCGTTCGACGGTACCTACATTGTGTAGAATTGAGCATAGGTAGAGAGATAAATTTATTGAATTTTCTTTATTGTGAACTTATACAGGAGAATATAAATAGAGCCGAATTTTTGCTTCAATATGAGGGATTAATTTTTTTATTTCATTTTCTTTTTTTTTTTTTTTGTTGACATTCTAAATAAAAATTTATATTGTTAAGCAATGTGAATTAGAAAAAATTAAATTTAGAACAAAAATCAGAGTCAATTTATTAACGAGACGGTAATAGAATATAATTGAGGGGGACTTCGAAAGTCGTCTCCCAATTGGAAACTTTAGTAAGCTTGAATGCTTGATGTGAATTATCACCTCAATTTTCAGTCAGTAATAAGAAAAAAGTGAGATTTTATGCGTTTCAGTTTTGTCCACTTGACGTTCAGATATTGTTCCACGTTACAGTGTTTAAGGCGAGTGGGGGGGGAGGGTAGGGTTAATTCGTCTCAGAAAAAAGTAGAATTACGGTGCCCCTCATAACTAGGTGCAGAATCATCATAAATCAAAGTTTTTTCGTTAGATTATCGAATATCGATTTCCCCAGGTAATGTCGAGGTGGTTTTTCAAAATTTTAATATTTCAATTTTTGGGAACACTGAAGCGAAAAACGCGATTTTTACGAAAAAAAATCGGCTAATTTGTTATTGTAAATAAAAAATATTAACAAATTTAAAACAAGGCTTCGTCATTACCTCGTCAATTATGTACAGAAATAGTGTTTAAAATTTCGAAAGGATCGGTGCAGTAGTTTTGAAGTCTGGACCAACAGATGCTCAAATATTCATAACTTCGTCAATTTTGCTCCGAGTGACTTGAAATTTTGACACAATAGTCTTGAAATATTATACATTCAGATAAAAAAAAAAAATAAACAACAGAAGAAATAATAATAATTTTTAAATACATTTTAGATATTCATAATTGTAAGGACTTCCAGGTTTAAAATTTTAAAAAATCAAAATTCAATCTTTAAAAATAATAACAATTTAATTCACTTAATGTTAATTATCACTATACAGAACGTTGGTATGAAAGGATTTTCATGTAATAGGTAAAAAGTTTTATCAATTACTTTAAATGACATAGAACTAACGCACTATTTTGTAACATTCTTATTCAGAATTAAACGTACAATTAAAAATTTTGCAGATCAATTTTTTTAGAAAATTCAACTTCAGCATGAATACGATATCAAAATCGGAAATAATTTTTCTATTCTCAAAGTGTTATTTATCTCCACAGAAACGTTGAGCTGATGATTCAAATGAACCATTGAATGTAATTAAAATTTCATAATATCGCATTCTCGTTACAACCCTAAATAATAAATTATATCTAATTAAACTCTTTCTTCTGGGAAAGTATTTTATACAGTTGCAAAAATATACATATTTTGAAGGATCGGAAAGGCTTCTGGATTTTTTCTCCTATATCTCATTGAAAAAAAATCTCCAAACATTTATGTAAACAAATTATAACAGTTTGAAAGTTTGAGAATTAAAAAAAGTGTATATCATGCCTTCTAAACAAATTTTCTCCCAACTGTAATTCAAAACGTCCCAAACAACACGTTTTTTAGGACTTTTTCTCAAGCATGAACTTTAACCTATTTCCTAGACAGAATCTGACGAAAAATATACAAAAAAAAATTCACTGATACACTTTACTCTCTAAATTTGAATTATTCAGAAATAACTAATTATTAGTGAAATCGTGGCTCAGATTTTGTTTCAACAATTACTTAAAAATAACTAATTATTAGTAAAAAAAATGACTAATTGTTGGTAAAAAATAACTAAAAAATAGTTACGATCTGACTAATTGCATTAGTAAACAGAATTTTACTAAAACATTAGTTATTTTTACATAATCGAAAAATAAATTTGACTAATAATTAGTTATTTTTTAATAAATGATTAGTAGAAATAATTGTAAAATTCATCGTAATAAATTTAATTTCTTTACTAACTAATAGAATTATTTAAATTACATTTTCTTTTTTTAAATCCCAAAATTCACAACTGTTCCAACTGACCTCGGCATGTGTATCAACTCACCTCGATAGTAGGTGAGTTGAAACGCAGTGAACTGTTTTACATTTTGCAATTTCTTTAATAGACTCTTATAACTTTTTAACTTTTTTACTTTTGATTCACATACTACATAAAAACAGCTATCTTAAATTATAAAGCTCATAAAAATAAGACTATTTTTGGCTGAGTTATACGTGATAATGTAAAAATCGTTTCAATTCACCTCGGTCTCCCCTACATGCAGATTTTAAATTCGGCAAAACATATTGTTTTTTCATTATTTATTGACAGGAAATATTGCGTATTTTTTTATAGGGGAGGTGGGGCAAGACGGGGTACCTAAGGTTTGAAGCTTAATAAAACTAACATTATCGATTCAAAAATAAATTATTTATTATAATAATAATATTTGGTAATCGGTCTTCCATGACTAAGTATTAATGCAACATATGTTTCTTAATGAAATATGAAGTAACAAAATTGAAATTTTCCGTTTTACCAAACGTGGGGGTTAGATGGGGTACCCCCTGGGGGCAAGATAGGGTAGTACAAAATTCAACCTATTTTTTTCGGAGCAGCTACCGTAAGACGGGCTAATTTCGTTCGAGTAGGGTAAAATTTTGCTCAACCGTAACCTTTTTTTTCAGAATTCAATAATTATTATTTCTAGGGATGAAAATATAAGATTTGCAATTATTATTGTTCATAAAAGTGTCCAACTGTGTTTGAAATGTATTTTCAAGCAGAATTATCATCTTTTAATAAAAATAAAAAAATATAAATACATTATAATAGTATAATAATGAACTGAAATTCATGAAAACTTAGATAGGTCTTTAAAAAAATCAGTGAGGAAAAAAAAAAGGTTTGTTAGGTAATTTAGTTTATGGGTATAATGTATAAACCAATTGTTTATCAAATCTAAGGTTAATTTTTATAACTACGGAGTTAGCTCAGTTGGTTAAGGTCCTGGACTTTTCGGTCGCACCAAGTCAAGCTTGCTTAGTTCGCGCCCCGACAAGTCTGGGATTTTTCTGTCTCGTGAGATAACTTCAGTGGAAGGTTTGACATTGTGGAATAATGAAATGCATTGTCGGTAACTGACCTGTGCAGATAATTAGAACTCGACTGTCGATAAACCGGTTGTACTCAGGAGAGGGTTTTCTACAGTTTTCCCTCTCCACTGGCGAGCAAACCCAATATTGGGTGGTCCAGGCAAATTCGAGTATTTTTGTTGTCAATTACAATTGAGCCATTTCACACAATATTGAGGTGTAAATTCGCTTTTAGCATAAAGGTATATTAAATAGGTTTTCACAATATGTCTAAATTTTCTTATATTCTGGAATGAAAGAGGAAGAGTCGGAAATTATATATTTTCAGTACCAATATTTATTTTTAACTTTTCTCCTATATTTAGAAAAAACAAGAAGAGTTGAGCGAAGTTATCCCGTCTTACGGTACTGGCTGTACTCCAATGTACTCTTGATTCTTCTTACTTTTTCCGATAAGAAATTATTGTAGATATTACAGATATTACATAAGTTTTACAGATATATTACCAGGAGAGTATACCATTGACTACAGGAGTAAATTGTCCCTCGTTATGAAACGTACAATGTCATTCATATTTGTATTTAAATGTTCTTATAAATAATTTGTTATTATTGCAGACGTTCATTAAAAAAAGAAGAGAAAGAAAAGAAACAACGTCTCCTCTTTCTTGCTGATAATGTTACTAGTAAATCTTTCGCCTATAATGAAAGTGATTTTAAAGAAGACAGCCTCTTGGAAATCGATGATGTTGTACAGGAACATTGCATTAGCAGATCGACTTCAAGTTTGGAAGAGGCTCTTGAAACTTTTGATTACCTGCAAGAGGAAATTGTGGAAGAAAGTGTAGAAGTTATTCTAATAGCTGACAAACATGTAGAGGAAGATTATGTTCAGGAGATTTTAACCCAAATAGGAATTCCTGAAGATAGTTTGAGCAATGATGAAATTCTTGTCTTCCCTTACCAACAAGCTGATTTTGAAGAAGAAGCATTAGATTCTTCTATGACAACTGAAAATACCTGTCAAATAACTACAAATAGGTCCGAAAATAATGCTGAAAAAGATGAGCCACCACCTTCGCCGCATGTCATTAATGGCAATCGAATTGTTGATTATACCTACGTCATTAATGACCTTCTGGCATTGGCTAACGACAAACATCAAAAACATAAGGCGCATTGTCAGTTGAAGAAGTGGGAAATAAAAGAGTCCAGTTCTAGAGGTTTCAAAACTTATGTTACTCTTTACTGTGCCAATTGCAACGCTCACGTAAAGCACAAATCCCATCCCGTCGATTCAAATACTTTTGATATTAATCAAGCTATGACCTTTGGAGCTATGACCTCTGGAAGTGGTTACTCTAATATGCAGGAATTACTAGCTCCAGTTGGTATTCGATCAATGTGTCCTCAAACATATCAGGATTGCCAACAACTTTTAATTCCAAAAATGATAGACACAAGCCAAAAGATTATGAAGCAGAATATCGAGGAGGAAAAGAGAATAGCGAGAGAAAAAAACTTTTTCTTTTTTTCGGTTACTCCAGAAGGAATAGTTTATGAGGTCGTTTGGACAACAGTTATTTGTGATGGCTCATGGTTACAAAGAACCTTTCCTGGAGGATCCTACGATTCTTTAGCTGGTTGCGTAATAGTTCTTGGGTATGAAACCAGAAAGCCTCTTAAGCTTGTACTTAAAAAAAAAGCATGTGCTAAATGCGACAGAGGGGGTAATGTCAAAGAGCATACTTGTTATAAGAACTTTGACAGAAGCAAAAGTTCTGGTTCTATGGAGACCGAAGGCACTGTAGAAGCTTTTCTCAGTTCTTGGGATGAAAATCAGATTCTTTTCCGATATTACATTGGTGATGGCGACAGTTCAGCACTTGCTGGGATTCATGCTGCTGATCCGTATGCTCAGTTCAATGTAACTGTTAAAAAGTTAAGATGCAGTGCTCATTCCGGCAAAAATGGTGTCAAAAAAATTAAAGCCATTGCTAACAAGAAGACTAAGGACAAAAGCTTCAAAGAAGCCCACAATATATTACGGTATAATGCAAACAAACTTCGAATTGAAATTCGAAAGGCCTCAAAAAGAAGATTAATTAACAAAGAAACATCCTATCAGGAAAAGCTTCGACTTCTTAGCAAAGACATAATGAATGTGCCTTATCACGTTTTTGGGGATCACACAGCTTGTTCCCAAATTGGTGGGTGGCCTTGTCAGGAAGGTATTGACGATGTCGATGTAGAAGATGAAATGGAACAAGATGCTTTCCTCGATAAGCATTTTGAAATTGATGAAGATGGTGAATTTTTTTATGCTCGCGATGTTGATGACTTAAACGGAGATGATGAAACTCATGATTCTGATGAAGATACCGGAATTGAGAGGCTTCAGGATCAGAATGAATCTGACACGGTTGACGAAGTAAACTACATTCCTCTTCTGATCAAAGCTGGACTCCTGGATGAGGTACTTGACGTAATGAAAAAATGGGTTCTAGATGTACAGAGTTTCCTGGAAAACGTTACTACAAACATGGCGGAATCCTTCAATTCATTAATTTGTAAATACAATCTTCATAAAGCAGTCAACATATCTCAGAGCGGTTCCTACGATGCCAGGTGTCATGTTGCTGCAATCCAGTGTTCTACTCAAGCCTGTCAGTCAACTCTGCTTACCTCATTTGGTAAGCCAGTTCCTGATGCATTATACACAATGGAAGAAAGGAAGGTTGCAAAGGTAGAACGCAATAGAAC